>CAWUFW010009028.1:600000-824735 GCA_963921515.1 Calotriton arnoldi
AAGTAATTAAGTTTAATATACTCGATAGGGACATACTGACCTCAGTCCTATGTCAAACCTATAGGGTATATTATTCCAATGCGCAGAGCCTATTAGGGAAATAGGAACTACACTACAGTCCTAGTGATATGAACTACAAAACACAATACAGCCAACATATAGGGCCTCATTTTGATGTCGGTGGGACCGCCACCAATGGCCGACATCCAGGCCATTGGTCCGACCGCCGCATAACGATGCAGACGGTCAAACTGCAGCAGTCTGGGGGACAGATTGCCGCCTCCAACAGGCTCAAGGAGCCTGTTGGGGCAGCGGTCGTACACTAATCCCTACAATGGAGGTGGTGCCTGTGCAGGCACCGCCGTAGGGATTAGGATGTCCATTTCCCACAGCCTTATCATGGCAGTCCCATTTCCCACAGCCTTATCAAGGCTGCCGGAAAGGGACTTTGGGGGCCCCAAGCAGGGCCTCCGGCTCCGTGGGCCACTGCTAAGTGGCCAGGGGGTACATGTGGTGCCCCTGAAACATCCATACACCGTGTGCCAGGCATCACATGGTGCCTGGCACACGGTGCATGGATGTTTGAAAAGTGCCTGTTTGTACTGTGGCTTGTGCTTCGGCCCTTTTACTGGGCTGCAGGGCAAGCCGCAGTACAAAAAAGCACATTCCGTAGCTGTGCTGGTGGTACTATCCTAACTGGGCAGGTGGGACCGCCGACTCATTGTCAGATGGACGCCTGCCTGTGGCGATGACGGTCGGACGCTTGTTCGATCGCCATTGTAATGAGGGCCATAGTTATCTGAGGATGCAGAAGACTGACAGCAGGTGCTCCGTGGGTCAGCACTAGTAAACTGCATCATGCTTTATCAGCGCAGACAGGGCCTCTTGCATCTCTCATACACCTGATCAATCATGGTTTCCTTTTAAAGCCATTCAGCTAGTCAGAGTACAGGTTCCATCAAACAATAAAATATATATTTGAATCAACCAACTAACAATTCTCAAAGCAGTAAGCTGCCTAAAAACCAAATCAATAAAATAGGAAATATAAATAAAAGGAATGCAAGACATCTCAAAATCCTGGATATACTTTACTTATTGCAGAATGCTATATCGCAAATATCAGTAGAACGCTATAGCACAAAAGTGACTATTACTGGTTAGCTCTAACACCTAAACAAACCGAACATGGATACTTATAACAGAGACAGTTACAGGTAGACCTATACGAGTCTTATGCGGACCAAAGAAATGCTGCCAGGGCGCACGTGGCCTGTGAGAGCACAGTTTGAGTATGGACCACATTTGTAGTTTGCTCTTTGTCTTAACAGGCAATTTCTTCCTATGATTTTTTTTATATAAAATGTATTGAAAATTAAGAAATGAAAAAAGGCTCTGGAGCATGATCGCAGGAAATTCAAAGAACTTGACCTGAACGGTATGATTTGAAAAGCCATTTACACCTGTAGACGTATGTTACGACCAAGCATTGCTCCTTGAACACCTGGTACCCGCAAAAGTATACCTGCAAGGGATAAATAGTTTTACAGTTTCTTAATTGTATGCCACAGCTCTGTACACTTGCCATTTTGGCACAATATTAAGATTCAGTTTTTGTTTTCCAGCTATCTGGTCCTGAGGAGAACCCCGGAATTTGGGGGTTCGAAACGCATCGACCTTGTGGTGGCCAAACCAAGTGCTTAAATTACACTTTCAGAAATTGAAAAATTTGGTTGACAATGTTTAAATGCATTTATGTTTGGCCTCATTTTCTAAACCAAGTCTTAATTGTTTAGATCAGTTTTTGTATAATTGTGTGTTGGGTTGTTTGGTAGAGTGGTGAACTGAGAGTTGTACGTGAGTATGTTTGTTTGTTGAGAATGGTAGAGTTTGAAGGTGAAGTGAATTGTGTGTGAAATGAGAGATTCTGTTGTCAATTTTGGATACTTTGTATTTGGTATGGTGTATGAGCAAGTAGTTTTGGGTTATTGTTTGAAAACAAAAAAACTTTTGTGCTTCCAATTTTTATATATGTGAATTTTCAGATAAAAATTTGTGATTAAATCATACGGAAAAAGAGGTGTCTGGCGACATTGTTTTATGTCAATGCGCTTGGAGAAAAATTTAGATTTGTATATCAGTATTGGCAATTGTTTGTTCTCTTGACAGCTCTGTACACAGTCGTAAACCTAACGTAAGGAATGCTGAATGAGAGGCTCAAGGTGGGCTCTGTGATCCCCTTCACATTGCTTGTGGAGTTATATGGCCTCCAAGGGGACCACTTCTTATCACACGTGAAGCCAGTTTCGGCTCTTAAGGCACTATAGACTTCCCTGATGCTTACTTCAAGAGTCTGGGATGGCTCACTCTTTAAGTTGACTTACTAAACATGTGTAGGGGCTTCCTATATCTGTCCAACATCCGGAATAAAGTGGTACACCTTTCATCTCATATCACTGGGCTAAATGGCAATGGTGGCCGAGTGCAACCTACTGGGTCTCTCCAGCATTTCAAAACTCACACGCCTGTATTCACATTTCTTGATTTATCTCTCCTGCCTACTAAGATAGTTATGGCCTTGAAATGGAAGAGTAGTCACCCCCCATTCCTTTAATACAGCAGTGGACGGGTGTAGTACTGAGGAGGGCGGAGGCTGAGAGTACAGCATTGCACAAAGTGGAGGCCAGGGACAAAAACCCTATAGTGGGCCGCTGGGATGAAATGTTGATTGAACTGCAACAACTTCCTACTCTGACGTGCCTCCCTTGCTTTACACCCCTGTGCTCAGCCCATCAATGCCCATTTACACTCCACCTTGCTCCTCTTCCCCCCCTTACGATGTGTACCTTCGCTTGTCAAGATGTCTTAGGGAATAGGGTTCCCAGATTCGCCACTAAATAATCGCTTAGGTGCTCCCTCCCCAACGCTGTTGCCTATCATCCTAAGTCACTTACCACTATGTCCCATGCTCACTATGCAATTAATTAAAATATGCTCAACTGACTGACATATAGCTGTAGCTGAGCTTTTGTGCATTACACAGGGGGGCGTTCACCCGGGAGGCATGTTCTATATGTAGTGATCATGTCACATGAAACACACCAATTGCAAAGATAATCTTTTCAACAGGGGATCCCTAGGCGTGGGAGGCTTGTTCTACATGTGGTGATCATGTCACATGGAAAACAATTCTTGGAAAGAAAATTATTTCAGGCATAAAAGACGTAGAGGGGTTACAATTATGGACATAGCCGTTATACCCTTTGGCACCACCAACAAGGAAGGGATTTACACCACCACCAAACTAATAACCCACCTACTCTTGGCGCCACCCCAGCAGCTACCTTACAAACTCTAGAAAAGCCACTAACAGATATGTGGTTGCACAAATCTGGAGTAGTTCACAGCATCTCTACAAAATGTAATGATATATTTTGCTGCAGTTTGATATCCATTTCGTCATAGTATGCAGATAGAACAGTTAATCCCAAGACAATATTTGAGTCCCAATGAAAATTGCAGAATATGTTGTGCCAGTAGAAAATGTGTAAACGACTGAGTGGAGTTTGGAATTTAACTTTCACAATGTCCAAATATTAACATTTTATATACTGTTTAACGAGAGGGTGTAAATGCTTTAGCAGAATTTCCTTTTCAAATATATCCAACTTTGTGTCTTCAAGAGAAAACCCGGAAATTGAAAGTGGTTTACACAATGTGTACTTGAACGTGATTTATGTCTTCACCATGGAGTTTTCTTGTCTTTGTTTGCTTTTACCTCCTCCTTCGCAACTCCAAATAATTTATTTGAATCTGAAATCTATTTCATTCTTGTTAGAATGTGTAATTTTAGAAAAATGTGTTTGTACAATGAACCAAATTCCTGGTTCAGCAAGAGACATAGACAAGCAGATAGGTTCTATTCAAGTAAATTTCTACCTGTTCTAGCCTGATCAATGTGAAGGATAAAAATGAATGAGAGAAGCAAATAGTTCATCAGGATAGCTCAGACTATATTTATATGACCCAGACAGAAAAAGGTTAGTGTGTGTTCTTGAAGTTAAATGGAGCTCTAAAAAGGTGATTTATCTACCCGATAATCTCATTGATGTAGATGCACAGATAAAATATTACTTCACGGCTCCCTTTCTTATTCTGGGGACACCACAAGCTTTCACATATAGGCAGATCGCTTGACTCCCATCACTCAAGTGTGTTGGAACAGCTCACCATTCGATGTCAATTGAAAAGCAATCAACAATTAAGAAATAAAGTATTAATGTTCCTCGATCTAAGTAAACAGATGCAGAGCTCCAAGCCATTAAGGGGTTGCGGAAAGCGGGGCTGGGTGCCTTAATTTGGTTTCCAGCCTAACTCAGGTTGAAATGTGAAGTGAGGGATTGATCCTTTCCGGATCTAAAATCTGCAAGGAACTTTTTGGAAACAAAAAAATAGACTCTGGCCACAAAGTGTGAAGCTGCTCCTGAGACCTCCAAAGGGAGACAACAGGAGATTCCGGAAAGATTCCCTTGAACTGAAGTTAATTGCGGTCTTATCTTTGGGCTGTGTTCTTTGAACAGAGCTGTTTATAATAAAACACAAATTGATACTTAGTAAGCAAGGGCACAGAATCTGGGCAAACAGAGGAAACTGTATAAAACAGGAGAAAATGCAAAGAAACATTTGGCTTGACCGAGCAAAAGAGAAGAGGGACTAAGGCATGTGAAGGGAGCCACTACATACAGGCGAGTTAACTGAAGGAGATGAGGCTGCAGCAGAAACATTTGCAGACTACTTCCATACCTTCTAATTATCCAAACTCACTTGAAAAGATAGCAATTTGAAGGAGTTCATATTGGATTGCGACATGCAACAGATAGCCAAAGAGCATAGATGGAAATTAGACGAGGACATCATAACAGCTGACGTTAAGTCAGGTCTGTCACAACTGCAATCTGGCAAAACACGGGCCCGAAATGTATTGCATACAGAATACCATGACAAAATGATGTGAGGGCAACACCGATGTTAAATGAGAATACATTTTATCTGTCGCCCTGTGAGCAGAGACAAGAGAGTTAATTTTTTAAGGAAGGGAAATCCAGCAAAGACTTCACATCCCACTGACCAATTTCAATATTAAACAGAAAAGCAAAGATCCTGGCCAATACACTAGTCCACTCAGACAAAACTGGATTTACGACAGAGCTCCACCACACTCAATCTGAGAAGGCAAAAAAACATCCTGGCCCTTGCCACACAATAAGAACAGATTGATAACGCCGATCCATATCTAATCACCTATAAGGATCTTCTGGTCACCAGGATCTTTTTACCTGTTGAATAATGTAAAGGAGAGAATCTTATCCGGTTTTACAACAATATACCCAGTTCACCTGGAAGGACCACTGACTCCGAATTCAAGTTATGAATTTATTATCGCCAAGAATAACTGGACATGCAAGCACCTCAACACGAGGTTGAAGAAATAGATGGGCACTAATACAAATAGTAACCTACACAAGAGTCTCATCCGACTCAAAATAAGAAGAATCGATAGTTCTAAAAGAATCAAACAAGCAATGATTGCTCCAATTTCTATGTTACTCTTCATTTATCTAAATAAGCATTAATCAATTTCTGTCCCTACACTAACACTAAATGACATCCCTACTTAACGATTTTTCCCCGGCAAGAGTAAATGAAAAGGTGTCAGCTGTGAAGACTTCCTAAGAAGTACAGTCACTTAGTACCTAAGCTCAGATCTTTTAGATGCTTCTTCATCCGGGCCCCCTCAGTCCTTCTCTCTGATCTCCCCTACCTCTTCTCTGCCCTCCTCCCTCGGGGCACTGACCCTAATACAAAATCCCAATACAATTGAACACGCCTTTTGTCACGCCTCTTTGGCCAGGTCTTCTTTCTTGTACTTTTCCATCGGAACGGTGACTTCATCTTGGACGGTTGCATTGACCTTGAGTCCCGAGCACCTTCTCCGCTGAAGGTATCATCCCTAAATTCCATTGCACTCCCATTTCCATGCCTCCCATCCCTCTAACTTTGTGAAACAAAGAGCTAGTCTTTAACTAACAAGGCATGTGTCCTTGCACGTGCAACAGAAGATACGTTCTACAAAAACACTCTACTGTGCTAATTAAATCTACCGCCGGTGCCCAGAGAGCCTTTCCAAGAGAAACTTTTCTAACTATAAACCAAGCTAACATAAGAATAAACAGGCCTTTCCTTAGCGTATATGCAGTCAGGCCTTTACACAATTTAAACACACAATCCTCAATCACCTCTATAAGCATTGGTTCCGTACATCTCATATGCGAAAAGTGAACTACATGTGCAACTTAATATGATACACATTTAAACTACTGCAGCTCGATTACATATGGGCTGATTTATCTATGCATCATTTTTCACCCGATTCAGTTAAGCATTACATCACATGATTAAATGGCACCATTACATTTCTTATTCACTCTAATAACTGCGGTTTATAACTACGTACTACTAACCATTCATTGATATATAACTGAATATTTGCTGGTGCAGGCTATCAGTGATTATGGTGCACCCCTACAAATTTCACAAGAACATGGCGCTCTATCAGTTCCCCCCTTTGATGACTCCTTCTCTTGAGCCTCTGATATTGACTGTCCTGCAGTCTTGCCAGTCTCATCTCATTTTCTCTCAAAGCTCTCTCAACTCGGCCTGCCAGATACCACTTGTAAGCCTTGATCGAACCCCACAAGCAAACCACACAAACCACCACGATAAGGAGAGGTCTCAGAATATATCCAAGGAATCCTTTCCCCAGATTTGCAAACCAACTCCCCACTTGACCAAATCCCTTGCCAACCTTTTCCCAAGCTCCCTCTTCAATCAAATCCGCTATCTTTGTGTGGATGGTAGTGATGTTACTTATATATTTCTCCAGATCTTTGCTACGATCTGGTATATAAGTGCAGCACTCTTGAACCTTCAATAATTTACAGACCCCGCCCTCTTTTGCCAATAAGACATCCAAAGCAAGGCGATTCTGCAAAACCATTGTCCTTATCGACAACATCTCTCCCTCCACCAGTACCAACGATTTTGCTGTGTTCATTGATAATTCGTCTACCACAGTCGCCAGTCTCCGAAATTTCACATCATTCAAGATCACGCCCAAACTTGGTATCATGGCTCCAAAAATATATCCAACCACGACCCCTGCACTCGCACCTCTTCTCACCCTTGAATGCTTCCCACCTTCCAGAAGTTCCAAATCCTCGGTATGATATATCTTTGGAAATATTATTCCCAAGTAACATGTACCATACCAATTCGCGGGCAACCTCACATAAGCATTCTTTCCACACACAAAATACACCGTAGGTATCACTTGTACAGGGCCTTGGAGAAAATTCTTTGCTACATCTGCCATGGTGAAAACGTGATCACACGTGCTCTGTCCCACTGCGACTTTTTCATAGTAAGCCTGATAACGTCTCACACACAGCTTGCCCCTCTGCTCTTGGTCCAAAGCTATAGGACCATAGCTTCCCTTTGTCTTATGCAATTTTTCCTCATCTGTCCAATCCAGTCTGCTATGGCCTGTATCTCGTCTCTGTGTCAGTTTTCTATACCTGTCTTCCACCTGATCTACAAACTTCTTCTCTACATCTGACAATGAGCACGTCAGATTATGTCGGTGAGCGAATGCTGTATCCAATTCCAAAGACGGTATGAAGAACTTCCTGAGTCGATCCTCTGTCTTATAATAGTCGTACTTATTCAAATGCTTGTAAGCTGGGACTTCAGGAAGCACAGCATCGTAATTGGAAAAGAAATACTCAAACTGATCTCTTTCGTAAAACATACTAAGTAAAAGACTACATGAAATTCCATAAGTCATTGGAAGATGGTGATACCTAATACCCTCATCCACTGACGCAGGCAATTGCATACACACATAACAATCCTTCGCATCCATCGCATCCACGTATTCATATAGCAGCTTTGCGTATGCATTAAGCTTAAAATCACTTCTAGACAAATCTACATGCAACCTACGACTTTCTTCTAATAGCAAAGCTCTGTCAGCTCCTATGTTTGCCTCTTTTCGGCTAGGTGTAGTAGGTGTAGGTGTCCCTGGCACTCCCTGCACTGCTAGCTCATGTGGAACAGTATATGAGACTATGATTACTACAACTATAGAAACTATTACGCTACCTATAAATATGCCTACAATCAACTTAGATCTACGATTTGGATCTCCAGCCTCCATGGTTTCGAAAGTTCTCAAAAGTTCTTGGTGTCAACAGTGAACACTCAAAAGTCTCTGTGTCCTCCACTCGTGACTTGCTTAACCAGCTCGAGCAACTTCGAAACCTCTGGAAATCCCCTTGTCAGCCACAGTCTTATTTACACAGTCCAGAAAAAGACTTACCTAGGTTTTTGTTCCTCTTCTGGGGAAAATCCCTAAGTTTATTCTTCTTCCTCTCGGACCTAGGTTATCTTCTTTCTTTAGACTTTTAATTACAACAGGTTAGATTTCATCCATGATAAGATCATTAGTGAGTACTTCCAGAACGTGATACAAAAGTTCAAGACGCAAGATTATCATTTCATGTGAAGACGGCTCAAACCCAAAAGACGGAAATTCAACTCAATGCAAAACCAGTTGTCGGACTTTACTCAGAAGCGGGGGGTTCGGAACGGTGAGGGTCAGTATTCCTTCGACCTCGAGCCCCGGCAACAACAGCACCACCTTCACTACCACATTCGGGCTCCGGCTGAACACCAACACCGACCTCAGCCTCCCCGTACTCACTACCCCCTGCATCGAACACTGTGTAAGTCCACTCAGGGGTAGAGTATCTCCGGCAGGGTACTCTCGTTCTTTTCGACCTTCGCCGGCTCTCTGGAGTCCGATCTTCGTCACTTGCTTCCGTTTCAGACACCTCAGACACCGGAGCAAGATCTCTTTCGGGTGCCAACCTCAGATTCAACCGCCTCTGTCTTTCAGGCCAGCCTTCTTCAATTCTAGTCGTTCTTCTGCCTTCCCCTGCTATACCCAGTGCACTACTTCCACTTTCTGCTGAATCTGACTCTTCTCCGCCCACTGCACCATCTCTGTCTTCGGGGTCTGAGTCAGGGTTCGAACTGTTGAAACCCCCTTCAGCTTGCTCTAGTGCACCACCAGCTGTGTCAGCGACCCTTACAGCTTGACTTGTCCTCTCATGTGGCCCTGCCACATCAGCTGGATTTTCATTTACGAGAGGAGCTGTTTCTTCCAAGGGTGCTGAAACTCTGCGGGTATGGGAAGCATGCACCCAGTTCGGCAATCCTCCACACTTTACTGCTGTGTTCGTGTTTAGTATCACCTGGTACGGGCCTCGCCAACGAGCATCCAAACAGCTCTTCCTCACGTGTTTCCGAACAAGCACCCAGTCACCGGGGCACAGGTCGTGGCATAGGTCACTCGAGGCTGGGACAGCTGTAGCCTGCACCTGCTGGGATACAGAACGGACCACATCAGATAGTCCTTTACAGTAATCGAGAATCAAATCATCAGTGATGTTTATCAAAGCTGTAGCTGGTACTGCCGGCAACCGCATTGCCCTTCCATTAGTATCTCATAGGGGGACAATCCAGTTCTTCTGTCTGGGACACTTCGCATGCTCATCAGTACGAGCGGCAAAGCGTCGGGCCACTTCAGGGATGTTGAAGAACACATTTTTGCCATTCGGGCTTTCAAAGTTCCATTAACCTGTTCCACCATCCCAGAAGCCTCTGGTCGATAACTACAATGAAGTTTCTGATCAACATTCAATGCAGCACAAAGTAACTTCATTATTTCACTGTGGAAGTGCCTTCCTCTATCAGATTCCAACGAGGTTGGGATCCCGAACCTAGGGATGAGCTCCCTCAACAACAACTTAGCCACTGTGAGGGTGTCACACCTGCGTGTTGGGTAAGCTTCCACCCATCGTGAAAATACGCACACTAGCACTAAGATGCATCTCAACCCATTGCACTTAGGCATTTCCACGAAATCTAGCTGTATCCTGTTGAAAGGCCCTCCTGACCTCCCAATGTGACTCAAAGTAACTACAGTTTTCTTTCCAGCATTCATCTGCTGACACGTAACACACCTCTGACATACTATTTCAGCCATTGCACGAAATCGTGGGTTATACCACGTCTGTCTAAACACCCGCATTATTGCATCTCTACCAAGGTGTGCTGATCCATGTATCAGTCTTGCCATCGGGCTCAACAAATCTTCTGGCAATACAGCTCTCCCATCACTGGAGACCCAAACATCCACATCTCCTCTTTCACACCCTGCTTTGATCCATCCCTCTCGTTCCTGATCTGAGACTTCATCCTGCAGTCGCTTGAGCTCCTCCCAAGTGTCTGCCATGTCCAACATCATGTTGAGCTCGGTTCTTTCTTGGCTCTCCCCTGCGTATCTGTCTGTAAATATGCATCCTTGTTCGGCACAAAAACGGGCAACTTCATCTGCATAATTGTTTCCCAATGATACAAAGTCTTCCCCCTTCCCATGCGCAGTGCACTTAACAACTGCGATTTCCTTCGGACATTGTAATGCACCTAACAATTGTCTTACATATTCTCCATTCCTAATGGGTGAGCCAGATGATGTCAAAAATCCCCTCTGAGACCATAATTGTCCAAAATCGTGCACCACACCAAACCCGTATTGGCTGTCAGTGTAAATCGTGATTCGAATTTGATCAGCAGCCAAACAGGCACGAGTCAAGGCAATGATCTCAGCTACTTGCGCGGAGCGTACTCCTTCTAGGCAGGCAGCCTCAACCACTCCGGAAATGGTACATACAGCAAACGCTGCTCTTAATTGGCCAACACTGTCTCTTAAGCATGAACCATCGACAAAGAAAATTTCATCTGGGTCAGTCAGTGGTTCATCGACAATGTCAGGTCTCGGTTTGGTGCAAAGGTCGGTCACATCAAGACAATCATGGTCCTCACAATCTTCATCATCAGTATTCGGTGTAGGCATTAATGTCGCAGGGTTTAAGACAGAGCACCTTTTCAGAGTCACATTCTCTGCGGCAAGTATGACTTGCTCGTACCTTGTTAACCTGTTGTTCGTTAGGTGCTGAGTCTTAGTCCTGGTCATCAATAATCCAACTGAGTGTGGCACATATACAGTCAACAGATGACCCATTACAATGCTTTCACATCTTTCAATGCTGACACCTGTTGCAGCAACGGACCTTAGACATCCGGGCAACGCAGAAGCTACTGGATCTAGAGTAGCTGAGAAGTAGGCAACTGGTCTACGGACACCTCCATGGTTCTGAGCTAAGACTGCTAATGCACATCCTTCCCTCTCACAACAGAACAATGAAAAGGCCTTGTTGTAATCAGGCATCCCCAGTGCTGGGGCACTGCACAATTCCTCTCTCAGTTTTAGGAATGACATCAAGCACTCCTCGTCCCATGGTACCGGATCACTCACATCCTTGTGCGTAAGCCTCTGTAAAGGCTTTGCTCTCAAGGAAAAACTAGGTATCCACTGCCGACAATAGCCGACCATTCCCAAAAACATCCTGACTTCTCTCTGTGTGGTAGGTACTGCCATGCTCATTATTGCCTCAATTCGGTCTGGTGACACCTTTCTCTTGCCCTTTTCCAATCTGTGTCCCAAGTACTGTACTTCATTTAAACAATACTGCAACTTATTTGGGGACACCTTATGTCCGTTCTCTGCTAAGTGGTTCAACAGGGCTACCGTGTCTATTCTGCAAGCATCTTCCGTTTCTGAGGCAACGAGCAAATCGTCTATATATTGAACGAGAACGGAGTTCTGCGGCAATATAAGACTCTCAAGATTCTTTTTCAGGATCTGGTTAAAAATCGATGGACTTTCTGTATACCCTTGAGGGATACGACACCATGTTAACACACGATTTTCCAGCCTGAATGCAAAAAGAAATTGGCTTTCCTCATGGAGCGGTATCGAAAAGAATGCTTGACACAAATCAATGACAGTAAACCACTCGGCTTCGCAAGGGATCTGAAACAGTATCACTGATGGATTCGGTACCACTGGACAACAAGGGACAACTATCGTGTTGACCGTTCGCAGGTCTTGCACGATCCTGTACTTCCCGCTCGGTTTCTGTATTCCCATAATAGGTGAATTACAGGGGCTACCTCTGATCTCTATCAGAATGCCTTTCTCGATGAAAGTCTCGATTACAGGTTTAATCCCTGCGATCGTTTCAGGCGACAGGTTGTATTGAGGTGTCCTAGGGAAATCAACATTCTGCTTCACCTCAATGCGTACCGGTTCAACCCCTCTAATCAGTCCTATTTCTTCGCCTGTGAAATCCCACACCTCCGATGACACGGTGTCTCTCAAACCCGGTGGAAGTTCCTCCACGGTCACCATCGGGTACAGATCTATGCATAGATGTTGATTTGCGACTTTAAAGTCAGCATCATCGTCCTTCGTCTGAACCTCCACTCCCTGAGGCGTGCAATAAATCGTGCAATTCAACTTGCACAACAAATCTCTCCCCAAAAGACAAATTGGACTCGTATCACACACCACAAACTCTGTCAACGGGCTGTTTATTCTTTTATTCGCTACTCCAACAACCTGGATTGTTTGTCCCGAGAGGGGTAGGTTAGGGACCACTGCTGATCTTACAGTAGACCGGGTAGCACCAGTGTCGACCAAAAGTGTGGCAGGATTACCGTTAATGTCTGCCTCCACAAAAGGTCCCCTCTGGTCTACCTCCAAGACCGCTCCAAGTGTGCAGTCTTCCTCCCCCCTCAGGCACCGTCAGGATAAAGGATCTGAGCTATACTCGTCATATCCTTCAAACAGGGGCATCTGTTGGTAAGTCCGTATTCCTTGTGGGGTCCTCGGGGCCTGGGGAACCTGTACTTGAGGATTGTACGTCCCCCCTTTCATCGAACTGGGTCTCGTCACAGTATTGACTACCTCCGGCGCAGGTGCCTGAACCCCCTCTACCTCCTCCTGCAAGTGGTTAACTGGGTTCAAGGGACACTCGCGTTTCCAATGCCCGATCTGGCAACAAAGATGACACGCAGTGGTCTTCTTGAGTGTCGCCACATCCACCCCTGCCTTGGGATCTATTGGTTTTCCTTTTCCCTGTCCTTGCCCATTCTGGTTCACCTGGAAATTTCCTTGCTTTCTTCCTAAGGTCCCTCCATTAGGCTGACCCTGTGCTGTCTGCATCTGGACGAGCATCAACTTGTCTTTTAACTTCCGATGTTTCGAGTCCACCTCATCACTACAGTACCTCGCATACCGCAAAATTTCATCTACCGGCTTGTTCTGCCAACAGATCAAATGGTGCTGTATCATGAGGCTGACTTCTGATCTCAGACCCAGTACGAACTTTGAGACGAACTGTCCCATATCCTTGGGGTCTAATGTATCTATTCCACTATACTGTTTGAAAGCTTGCAGAAGTCTTTCGTAATATTCATGCACCGTTTCTTTGGGTTCCTGCACAGTTCGATCTATCTTAACCCAATCTATATCTTGAGGTGAAATCTTCAGTTTTAACCATGTAATCACTTGTTCGAATTTTTTCATAACAAGGGGTGACGGACCATTTGTGACAGTATCCCTTTCAGGTTCAGAAGTCGGCCATTCGACGACGACTTTACAAGCTGTCCACAGATCTCCCGGCACCACTATGTCAAACAAGGTGTTCAAATCAATCCATAGTACTTTTGAAATTTTAACGAACCGCTCAACCTGCTTGTACCACTCTACCGGTTTCTCCCTCAGCCGAGAAGAATCATTTGTAAACGCAGCCAAATCACCTCTATTCCACGGCACATGCACGTACCCTCCATTCTGTACTTCCCGTAAAGGAAAGTTTCCAACACCCGTCGCCCCCCCTCCCGGAGGCGGAGTCTCTCCCTCGGCTTTCTTGGCTATTTTCTTCTTTGACCACCTTTCTTCCCATTTGTCCAACAAAATCCATATCCGCATCCCTACAATCAAATCTCTGGTATGCGTCCTTAATCCTGTGATTCTTTTCTCCTCCAGCTCCTGGTCACTGTATTGCAACCTATGCGGTCCTTGTAGTGTCTTGGTTTTATTCAAGTCTACCTCGTATCTCCTGGCTAAGGCTGTCAGTTTCTCATGAGCTATCCGAGCTTTCCGAGTCACGTCTTTTGCTATGAAAAGCAGCTCATCTGGCCCATAGATTTCTATTCTTTACAAAGGCAGGTTTCCACTAATCATTTCGTCTACCTCTGCTTTCATCCTCACTACGTCCAGCAACCTTGCCTGTACTGCACTCCTTAGTGATTCTCGACAAGCTGCGCCATCTCGCTCATCATAGTCACTGTTCTGTCCTTGGGACCTATCTGCTTCTGTCATGCTTCTAGAGCTTGGTCTATCTTCTGAAACATTTTGTTCCCTATCTCCTGGCATCCTATCACTTTGATTTCTCACTGTTGGTGTCCACATCCTCAAAGCTGACTTGGATTCGTGTAAGGACCTTGGTCTGACTGGTCTCTCATCCTCCTGTCTAAAAGAGGAGTCTGCAGTAGCCGGTAACGGCGTACTTGTCTCTAATGGTCTTGGGAAATGTACCACTCGTACTCCGAACCCATTCCCACTCTCACTGGTTACTTCTTCTCCTCCCCTCCGTACGGAACTCCCTTCTCCCACTCGGTCTGGGTCGTATACCGATACTATAGGACCAATGGTAACCGGTACAGTCAAGGAGTTCGGTAACCTAGTGTTCCCAACTGGAGGCTGTGTTATCAAAGATGTTGTCGCCCCTTCTGTTCCTGTGGAAATTCTTCCCACTACCCTCATGTTAGTCTGACCCCGCACTTCACCCGTTTCTACCGCTGATGTTGATTTTCCCTCTTCTAAATCTGGATTAAATGGGGGTGGTCTCTCTGCTAACAACCTATCTAACAGGCTGTCATCTGTATCACTGTCGTCCTCTTCAATCCTTGTTATCTTCCCACCTTTTATTAACAGTGGGTACAACATGTCTCCTTCGATCGTGTCCACCCTCCACTTTTTCTCTACTGCATCCCATCTCGCATCTTGGAAGGCCCTGATCGATTTCTTCACCTTTTCCTGGCTCTTATCTCTTTTCCTGTTATACGCTGCCCTAATCCATGCATGTATCGCCTCAAACTGTGTCGGTCTAGGCAGTGGTCGTAAAGAAGCCATTGTAGGAAGGTGGAATCTGACTATATGGTTGCCCCCACTTTTTTTATGGTGTTTTGCTGGTTTATGACTTAGTTGGACTGGGATCCTGCTATTCAGGGCCCCAGTCTATCTGCTTTCTCTGTAAAAAGGTTTCCATGTGCCTTAGGCACATCACTGATTGGAATCTGGAGTGCCCTTATAAGTCCCTAGTATATGGTATACTATGTACCAAGGGCATAGGTACCTCAGAGGCCTACCAGGGGCTGCAGCATGTATTATGCCACCCCTGGAAGGCCATCCAAACTGACACCACAGGTCTGCTACTGCAGCCTGGGTAAGGTGGTGCATGCACCCCTTACTGTGATATAGGTTACCTATATCACTAAATACATACACACATATAAACCTATAAGTCACTCCTAAGGAAGGCCTTATCAATCCTGAAGGCAGAGGGCATGGTTCCTATGTGAGAGGGTGCCCCTGCATGAGCAGGGCCCCTCTGCAGCGTTCGGAGACCATCTCTGATGCTGTTTGTAGTGCAGCCTGACCATATACTCTTAAGCGCATTATATCCTCGCGGTAAAATGCTAACTTTGGAATGGCTGCACCTAAACATGTCGTGTTTGGTGTCAAACATCTTGGAATACTACCCCCCGCCAATTCTGGCGGCGGGGGTAGCATTCCACCCTTCTAGAGGGAAAGACATGTTAACTCTGACTAACCCGGTAACTTCTCTCCAAAGCCCTGGCATCACAAAATGGATGCTGCTGCCACAGACACGAGTCTGGCCTCCTGCTGCTGGACGAAACTCCGGCAGGGGAGGCCTGGACAATAGGTTTCCTGTCCCAGGGAGGTGTGACCACCTCCCCAGACAGGATAATGTGTATTGGGGCTGGGCGGGAGCACCATCTGTGTGCTTTGAAGTCCTGCACTGGGGGCACATTTGGTGTCCCTAGTGCATACCCCAGTTCAAACCGGATCAGGGGCTTGCAGCCCCTGCTTTGGCGCGAACTGGACAAAGGGAAAGGGGTGTAGCCACCCCTCTGCCCTGACCCACCCATAGGTGGGGCCACAGAGTAGTCCAACCCCTATCCTTAGTATTATCCCTGGACGAAACTCTGAAACTGAGTCCTGGACCTTCGACGCTCTACTCACGATTAGAGGACAGAAGAATCTCCCTTGGGGTCAAGGAGTGACTCCCCTGCTTGGCAGGCACCAAAGAAGCATCTGTCCGGTTCGCATTTCTGAAGCTCCCGTCGGACGCCGAAGTCATCGCATCACCAGAGGTGGATTCTCAGACTTCCCGAGGCTACCCTGAGTCCCCAGCAAAGCTGAGGCCCGTGGCTATCGTGGGTGACTTGAGACCGTGACCCCTGGACACCGAGCACATTTGCAAGTGCATCATCTTCTGGGTCTCCCAAGAAGTCGTGCTTTGGGCTCCGAGTAGCCCTAGCCTCCAGCACCACCTGCACCGAAGATCACTGGCCCCCACTCCACGAGTGTCCTGTAAGCCAGATCCACGTGCGGCGTCACAAGGCTCCTTCGCGGTCGCAAGCCCGTTGGCTAGTAGCCCTTAACGAAGGCCAATCCTTTTCTAACTTGGCATCCTGGTTGCTCCAGGCCTGCCCTCACTTACCCTCGCTGGGTGAGTTCCACAGACCTTGCTGGTCTGCACCATCGACGATCTACATCTTCAACAAGACTTGCCGTTGCCAAGGCTTGTTGGGTCCAATCCGGTCGCCGACACCTCAGCACTCGACAGACATCGTGTACCAGCCCGAATCCTGCTCCTGGTCGCCGACAACGCCTCCTGGACCTCGTGGCTGAAGAGTCAAGACGACCGTCAACGCACCTGAAGCACTCGACATCGGTGGGCATCTGTCCATCGCCTTCCTGGTCACTGGCTAGTGACTCAGACTCTGTCCCCTCTGCTTTCAGGTTCTTCAGAACTCCGATCCACTCTTGGATCCACCCGGACACTTTTCTCTTGGCCGCCAGCAGCACTTTGCAGCAGATCGCCATTCGAATCGACGACGAAACCCGACCCCGAAAGGCACCTATGCACCCGGCTTCCCTGGGTGAGGTAACACGAGTACTCCGGTGCTCCCGTGGGTAGAGACTCTTCAAAGTCCTAGATCTCAAAGGGTTTTGTCCTAGTCCTCTTTTAAGTGTCCCTTTCTCTAATTTCCCGATCCCGACTTTCTCCATAGAAGTCAACGGCGTATCGCGGTTGGGTGTTTACACTGCACGCGTCTCCCGTGGGTCCCCTGTGTCACTACCTTGGGTGGTTCCTTGTGGTCCAAGCACTTCTAGAGGCTCTAGGCCTAGTGTCTAGTTCAGTCGTGGTTCGCATACCACTTTATTGGTATATGGTTTGGTACGCCCCTAGGGCCCAAACGTGTATTTGTGCTATTACTGTGATTTAATAACTTATAACTTGTGTACTTCGAACTCTAGCCTCATAAAGAGACTAGAGGGGTGTGTTTAGCAATAAATACATATATTTTGAATATATACCTGGTGTGGTGCTCCTTCATTTGATCACTCAAGAGATTATAGACTGGTAAAACAAGCTGCTTTACATTCCTTCAAGACTTAGCCTGAAGGCTGCTCTCCATAGCTACCACTAGGATAGCTTTCAATAAGGTTGTCTTTAACCTATCTCCAATAAGGGGTTGTTTGGACTGGTGCAAGGTGCCCACTATAATTAGTGGACAGCATATGCCAGGCCAACTTCTCACAGCCATTATAGTCTTTAGCTGGTACAACACCTCTAACCTGAAAGTGCCATAGCGTGGGAAAGTCAATTCTCCTTCCCCTTCTGTCATTTTATGCCAGTTCTCAAGCCAAATTATAGTATGCAATCCTACATTCGTAGCCATATAATGTGCCGGCGTATCTTCGGGAGGGGCTTCCTCTCCACCCCGAGTAACCACATGTCTGTCACCTCTACAGAGTTCTCGTAAAACTTTAAAACATTTCATGATGAATCCGCTTCCTGTTCGCACTCGATGTCGGCTTTACTTCCTGACTTTAATCCACCAATGCCAGCGCGGCTCACACCAACCGACCTATCGCAGCGCGGCACTTGTCTAACGTCACTTTTCCTCCGCTCGCAGCAGTTCCCCTCCTTCCTAATTCACTCGTTCTTGCTCGCACTTGTCCCAATCATACTCTGAAGCAATGTCCGTCCTACCGAACAATTACCTCTCTGACTGTCAGTCCACCAATGACCGATCAGCCTCTCGAGATTGTTGACCTCAATCTGGCAACTGTCTGTCCGCGAACGACCGGACAATCACCTCTAAACCAATCGATAGGATTCAATCACTCAATGTCCTTCACACAATAACCTACGACCAGCGTTGGTTATTCACACACTCACACATGTGTTCCCTATCTTCGGTGGGTTGATCAACGACATCTCATGACCCCCACAACTTCTGGTCAACGATCTCAGTTCCGGGTGTCTTCTACACCACAATAATCAAATCTCTCGGTCCCGCGCACGCTCACGGTCCGATCCTCAATCACACGACTCTCATTCCCACTCCGCAAGACATCACACAACAATTAACACCGCCATCTATCAAACATCACCCTGTTCATACTCACTCTACCACGAACTGCTACTTCCGCCGCACTGTCACTCTCCGTCAGTTTTCAACGACCGCCGACGTCCTTCTCCTACGATCCACTGGATCAGCATCACTCGGGCTCTATGGGGCAACTTAGTCTCCTATCCTAATCTAGATCTCCCCTTACCATCAAAGGTAACCATCCTACTCTGCTACCAACTGATAACGCCGATCCTTATCTAATCACCTATAAGGATCTTCTGGTCACCAGGATCTTTTTACCTGTTGAATAATGTAAAGGAGAGAATCTTATCCGGTTTTACAACAATATACCCAGTTCACCTGGAAGGACCACTGACTCCGAATTCAAGTTATGAATTTATTATCGCCAAGAATAACTGGACATGCAAGCACCTCAACACGAGGTTGAAGAAATAAATGGGCACTAATACAAATAGTAACCTACGCAAGAGTCTCATCCGACTCAAAATAAGAAGAATCGATAGTTCTAAAAGAATCAAACAAGCAATGATTGCTCCAATTTCTATGTTACTCTTCATTTATCTAAATAAGCATTAATCAATTTCTGTCCCTACACTAACACTAAATGACATCAATCAATCAGGGGTTTGTTAAAGCGCGACTACTCACCCGTAAGGGTCTCAAGGCGCTGGGGGGTGGGGGGGGTGCAGGTTCCATCCATCAAGGAGGGGGTCTGTCGAAGAGCCAGGTTTTGAGGTTTCTTGCGAAGATGGGGAGCGATGTTGTCTGTCTGAGGTGGAGCGGAAGGGCGTTCCATGCTTTGGCCGCGAGGAAGGAGAAGGAGCGGCCTCCCGATCTGGTCTTTCTGGTGAGGGGGACCACGGCGTAGGAGAGCTGGGCTGATCGTAGGGTCCTTTGGGGTGCGTGGAATTTGAGTCGGCTGTTCAGGTATGCTGGTCCGGTGCCGTGGAAGGCCTTGTGTGCGTGGGTGAGCATCTTGAAGGTGATTCTCGCCTCGACAGGGAGCCAGTGGAGTGTGCACAGGTGCTGGGAGATGTGGCAGTGTTTTGGCAGGTTGAGGACCAGTCTTGCGGCGGCGTTCTGGATGTTCTGTAGCTTGCGGGTGAGGTTTTTATTTATTCCGGCGTAGAGTGCGTTACAGTAGTCGAGTCTGCTGGTGACCAGGGCATGAGTGACGGTCTTTCGGTGTTCGACATCCCTACTTAACGATTTTTCCCCGGCAAGAGTAAATGAAAAGGTGTCAGCTGTGAAGACTTCCTAAGAAGTACAGTCACTTAGTACCTAAGCTCAGATCTTTTAGATGCTTCTTCATCCGGGCCCCCTCAGTCCTTCTCTCTGATCTCCCCTACCTCTTCTCTGCCCTCCTCCCTCGGGGCACTGACCCCAATACAAAATCCCAATACAATTGAACACGCCTTTTGTCACGCCTCTTTGGCCATGTCTTCTTTCTTGTACTTTTCCATCGGAACGGTGACTTCATCTTGGACGGTTGCATTGACCTTGAGTCCCGGGCACCTTCTCCGCTGAAGGTATCATCCCTAAATTCCATTGCACTCCCATTTCCATGCCTCCCATCCCTCTAACTTTGTGAAACAAAGAGCTAGTCTTTAACTAACGAGGCATGTGTCCTTGCACCTGCAACAGAAGATACGTTCTACAAAAACACTCTACTGTGCTAATTAAATCTACCGCTGGTGCCCAGAGAGCCTTTCCAAGAGAAACTTTTCTAACTATAAACCAAGCTAACATAAGAATAAACAGGCCTTTCCTTAGCGTATATGCAGTCAGGCCTTTACACAATTTAAACACACAATCCTCAATCACCTCTATAAGCATTGGTTCCGTACATCTCATATGCGAAAAGTGAACTACATGTGCAACTTAATATGATACACATTTAAACTACTGCAGCTCGATTACATATGGGCTGATTTATCTATGCATCATTTTTCACCCGATTCAGTTAAGCATTACATCACATGATTAAATGGCACCATTACATTTCTTATTCACTCTAATAACTCCGGTTTATAACTACGTACTACTAACCATTCATTGATATATAACTGAATATATGCGGGTGCGGGCTATCAGTGATTATGGTGCACCCCTACAAATTTCACAAGAACATGGCGCTCTATCAAGATCACAGTTGCATTGCTATGTACAAAAAAGCATTCAATTCGACAGAATGCCAATTTATTTTTTAGATTGCAGAGCAGAAAAGATTCTGACCTCACTTACAATCCTAGATCGATCAGGCTAGGGTATATCAAACCAGATGCCAAAGTAAGTGTCAAAGATACTTATTGTAGAATCTTTAAAATACATTGCACAGAATAAGGCTCCTGCCCCCAATACTATTCACACTATTGATTGAGCCACTGGCGGAATGCATAAGTAGAGATGCTCAGATAAGAGCGATGAAATGGCATTAGTGGATCTTTCTATACGCTGATGGCATCCTGCTGTACACTGTTGATCCAGATGAATCCCTTCTCAAACTCAAGCACATATTTGACATATATGAGAAACATTCCGGACTGGGTATTAAATGAGAGAAATACTTGGTGTTTCCCCAGGATGCTGTAAACTGAAAGAAAAGTCCCCACGCCATTTGGAGTTAGCATAAACATTTGGTACTATGGATATCAAGTGATAATCACGTTCAAAATTGCCAATCTGAAGCTGCTGTTGCGACAATTTGGGGTTCATATTGCACATTACTGTGTGCTCCTTCTTTCACTACAAGGTAGAGCTGCCTTAAATAAATTGATGATGCTCCCAAAATTCTCATATACGCTATGTAACACATGATACTCCATACCTGAGGACTTCTCTAAGAGGCTGGGTGATATGACGAGATCACTGCTTTGGGCAGGTGGCCTCCCAAGAACTGCATTTTTTGGACACTCATTTTTATTGGGATTCTTGGTTTAAACATGCCTTTCACAAGATGTACATCTGATATATAACATGAGAAGAATTTGTCATAAAAAATAACTGAAATGTTCCCTGGAACACTTTGTGAAAGCCACCATAATCCCAAGCCTGGTAAATGCTGGGCTCAAAGAAATCAAGGGTAGAGGCGAGAACATATCTGTACTTGTAAGCAAAGGTCATTAAAGAACAATATCTGGTTTACTAAAGAATAACCGAGGAGGAGGCTTCACTGGGTTAGAGAAGAGGGGAATAATGGGCATTCCATGTCTAATAATCGAGCTGGGGAGGGGGAAAGCAGTCTGCACGACCCTGGTCTGTAGAAAATATGCAGGGAAAAATACAGAGAGGAGACTTATTCCCGGGAGTCAGATGGAGGAAGTCGTTTATGTGTGTATCTCCCATAAGGGAAGGCAGACGACACTTGGAGCATTAAAAAAAGGGAGGGGTTGGACTTATCACAGGTAGGATATTTTGAGTATCCGGTGAGGCTCTGCCGTCGATACTGCAGGGGGGTAAGGTGTTATCGCTGGGTACCTCCCCCAGGGCCGCCCATAACCTATCAAATGTATGCAAAGTTCTTTACTCTTCTCTGTGTAGGGCCTTACTTCCTGCCTGGGCCCAACATAAAACCACAGGGTGTTATGATTCAAAAGAGTGTGAATTCCATTTACAAGTATTGGCTCTCTTAGCCAGAAGGAGGCCGAGATCTAGGAAATGTGCTGCAATCCTGAGACTGAAAAATCTCCAATGTGCAAGCTTCTCTAATGGGTTGTAAATGTATTTTGGTACAATTGGACAATGCACATAAGATTTGATCCCAGAAAGAAGAAAGAGGTAGGCAACTCAGGGAGCATGTGCCAAAAGTCAGCATCAGGGAAAGAACATCAGGAACAAGGAGCAGTAGCTCCTGGAGCAAACTTGTTAATCCTGTCAGGGGAAAGGTAAGCCCGGTGCAAAATAAAGGACTGAATTAATTTGAACCTAGCATTCTGAGTGAAGGAGTTTAAATATCACAATGCCCTTGTCCATTCCTTCTTATGGATTACTGTATCAAACTCAGCTTCATAAGAACTGCATTAAGGATTCTTCAGAGATCAACATATGAAAGAGAAAAAGCTCTTTCGAACATATGAAGATATTACGAAGCAGCCTAACTCAGCAAAGTAAATGAATGGAGGGATGCATATGTCCCTGGATGATTTCACCCTAAGAATGAATAAATACATACTAGACAATAAAGGTTACCCACATGTATTATATGGTGGTGCAGTACCTCATAGTTTACCACCCACAACCACCACAGTGGTGGAATTGTGGAAAAAGCTCAATAAGGAAATGTGTTAGAAAAACAGGCTGAGCATAATTGACATGTAGCATGGACTGCTATGGCCGAAAAGGGGGGTCTACAAAACTGTTATGGCTGAGGTTGTCCACAAAAGAAATTGAAAACGCCTGGAGGAGCTGGATTGAACTTAGCGGCATTGGTCTCAACACAAGATCCTAAAATAATTCTTCAGAACATTTATCCCTTCATGTAGACTGCATACAACGCCAGAAGACCTTAAATGTACCGTTACTGGTAACTTGTTGGACAGAGTTGTTATATTCCATATAGGTACCCTATATAGGCGCAGGTGACACTGCAACCTTTCACCTATATCCTTACCTACAGTACATACATAACGGTTCTTAGGCACTGACCTTTTACCCAGATATGACACTGCATTCAGAACGCGGGTTTTTCCCTGGTTCGATTCTCATACATTATGCATGAGGCTTCTTGGAAGCACAGCAGGACTAACAGTAGGATTACCATCTCCTGTATAATATCTCTGTATAAAGTTCAGGCCTGACGTCATCCTTTAGGCCGACACAGTAACACAGCAAGGTAGGACCCCTGGGGAGACCTATGGGTATATATACACAATACATCTTGCTTAGACAGACAGAGGAGACCGTGACTTCCCGGCTGACACACCGACCAGAGACGCTGAGGTTCCTGCATGCAGACGCTCCAGCTAGCAGTGGTCTAACATCCCTCGCGGGGTGTCCAACTCGAGACCAGGACGGGGTCCCATATTCTCTAAACTCTCAGGTAATGGGGTGGACTAGATCATAGAGGGATTCTTGGCATAACACCTACATAGATGCTAGGTACATTTAGGTACATCTAGTTAGGGAGACATCGTAGGAGTACGCATTTTTATCATGTGTTTTATGTACATGTATATATTCATGATTCCTGCAAGATGGTAGAACTTTACCATCCTTTTACTTTCATAGTACTGCTAATCATATATCTCTGCTACTGTCTAATGGTTGTTGCAGCTCATATATTTTACACTAGAATAACAACTGTTCAATAAATACTTATTGAAACGCCCAGCCTGTTTATTCTGTGTAACTCTCTGAGACAAACTAAGTAAGCACGAGTGACTGAGCGAAAGGTAGTATATTGTTTCCACGATCCTGGGGGTCAGTGTTGTCATTTTCTGAGGTTGCCAGGAACTATTCTCTCCCTGATAAGAGGAGACTCTAGTGGCACTGTGAGCTAGCTAATACAAACAGGCTAACGTATCCGGTGGGGCTGCACGGAATCCGTCCGCCACCAACCCCACAGTTTATGTTATCCAAACGCGCAGAACCTGTATAGGTAATATAGGAGCTACACGACAGAGTGTTGCCTCCCACTAAAAAATCACGACAGAAAGACAGTTATGATAATTTTGCTTCTGTTCCCTATCCTGAATCACTGTACTTTAGCTGCAATCTGCTCAATTTTTATAAATTTTGTCAGATCATTAGCCACATGAGTGGCCTTGTGCAGTATTAATAGGTTAAAAAAAGAATGCTGTATGAAGCGATTTCCAAAATGCGGATGGAGGTCACACCTCACGTTAGCACTGAGCTGCCACGCTAATCTATGTGAAGGTGCTACCTACCATCCTGAACTCACTGTACCGCAAGTACTTATAAACCACCCACAGTAGCACGTATAATGAATAAAGTATAATGAATAAAGCATAATGAACCCAGATAGATCAAACTGTACCCAAGCAGTGTTACGTGACCAGAAGGCAACAACTTTTACACCATGAGTGAACACATAAAATAAGGGTGTCCAGAGAGCAGCAGCAATCACAATCCTAGTGCAAGAAGATCAAACATCTTGACAACTATACATATTTGGAGAGTGAACAAATGGCTCTGTGTCACTGGGACGCCACTTTTCAATTCCTGGAATTAGTTTTACATATTGTTGTTATCAGATGTATTGGTCCAATTGACTCAAATAAAATGAACCAAGACTACAACTTCCAGAATGTGCTAATATGTAAACGTAAAGTCCAGGAATGGAAAAGTGGTCTCCGGTGACAAGGAGACAACTGGTCACCCTATCCATCTGGTAAGCGCTGATATACACCACTTGGAGCAAATGGCCCAAAATGATGTTGCTAAAAGAAACAAGATCTATATCATAATTCTTGTGATGGTTCCAAATTGCAACCTCAGGCAGCTGTTTAGATGTGATGCTATGGGATAGTTATACATATATAAATGGTATTTCTATAGCGCACACCTAGTCAAAAGGCACCGCCGCGATAAGAAAATTCCTCGCTCATTAGTAACATTGTATACGGTACAGAGGATAAAAATAGAAGACAGTTAAAATGGCGCATCCTTCACCGATATTTTCCATGGTATAATGATATCCCACTTAAATAAAATTGTCGTATCTTTTAGAAAGCCAATATGCATTACTTACAGTGATAAAGTCACTTCACAGACAATTAAAATGCCAAAACTACGATAGTAGGGAGTTAGGGGGTGGGGGAGTGAGGACTTGATTTATACAAGTCATTAAAAACACAAACAAAGCAGCAGGGGACTAATACTGCATTATTCCGAAACCGACTGCTCTGAGAAACTTCTTACAAGAGAATTACATTTTATGACTGCAATCTTGTGGCCTCGAGTAAAAATGTCTAGGAACACAATGCCTTTCTGCTCCGCTTGCAGAGCTGAGCATGTCCCGATGGTTCGTGTTTGGTAGGGTTAGTAATTTACGCTTTTAGCTCGGATGATGCAAAAAAGATGTCATAATCCAGTATTGCACCAGCTGCTGGCCTTTCAGTTTCAGAGGCGCGTGCTTTACGTTTATTGGCTAACACATTTTCAGACGCCAAGGTACCTACATCCGTCTGAAGTTCTATTACTTCTCATGCGTCATCCATAGCTGCAGCTGCCTTCAGGCTGCCATATAGGGCAATCAGGCAGTGGTCGGAAAAGTCATTGTGTGGGTTGTTTTTTGTCTGTCTGTGGGCCTGTGTTATGGTCTGCTGGGCGGGTTTTTCCTGTAAATATCCCCGGTGTTAAAACAAGCATTGCCTCCTGCAAGCTGACATCCACCAGTCTTCCACACCTTACAAAACACTTATACAGCTGTCTTTACAAGTTCAAAACTGTCCCAATTTGCAAAAATGGGCCGCTTTTTTAGCGTTCTAATCCACTAATGGGGAAACTTTCATTTTGGTGCCCCGGCCTATTTTTTGTCCTAGTCCGACCCTGATCGTCTGTAACCTCTTAGAAGTGCTGGAATTGGAAAAGATTTACTCAGGAGTCCCGTAAATTGTAAGTAAAGGGATGGCAGTAACAAGTGGGCAGAGTCACAAGGGATGGGGTCATAAGGTGAAGAGACGGATAGTCAACCTATAAATTTACTTTTGAAAAACTCTGCCCTCAAAGAAATTAGCAACAAGGACAAATGTGAAATTACATCTCTTCTGGATTACTTTACTGGACACAAACAGGCTGCATTTTAAAATATTTTATGAATTAAGTCACCTGCTGCAGAGATATTAGTGTACCAACATTCTAATGGCCTGCGCTTGAAGTAGCTGCACCTGCTTGGTGACTTTCTTTGGGAGCCCAGTGTAAAGTTTGTTACAGTAATTTAAGTGTACCAACACCAGGCCTCTTGTCATCTTCACCTGGTGGTCAGAGCGGAAGATTGCCTTTATTTAATTTTAAGAAGAACAGATGATAGACGGAATGCTGAACAAATCAAACATTCACCCCTAGTCACAGATCTGTGTTAAATCCATCATCTGTTCTTTTTTCCCTATTATTTAATATAAGACATGCGTAATTATTTTCAAATATGTCAAAGTACACACCAAGTGATAGCCCAGAATTTAATGTGAATGCTGGCAAATTCTATTTTCTCTGCACTGAACTACCTCACTGATACACACCACATGACAAGGGCAAAGATTTCCTGAACAGTAATTGAGAAATGTCCACACGGGTCGCCATTAGCTGTTTGTTTGGGCTTCAATCATCCAGCCCCAACAACGCAGTTGAATGTGATCATTTTCAAGTACCTTGTTCAGTAATAATTATGGCTAGCACCCTGTCAGTATCGATCTGCTGCTTTCCTTACGTTTGCGCATGAGACAATAGGAATTTGGGCATTTGGAAAGACCTCATGATTCAGTAAAAGATTTCTTCTTCTGAGGAGTGTGTGGTGTAGCATTCAAACTGGAAGCCTACATCTGTGTTTCAAGAATTAATTGGATAGATCAGCAACGAACACAGCCACTCACTCTTAAGTGGCAAATTTCCACTTCAGTCTCAAATATTTATCAATATGTGATCCCTTAAAGTAGCAGGACCTTCCCAGAAACTTTATTTGGAAGTTCTAGAAAGCTTGTGCATATCTACTTCAGGGCCCTTCCCAACTTGTTCACATAGACGGAAGTTTAAGATATAAATTCAAAAGGAAAGTGATATTTGTGGCTCAAACCCTCTGTGCCGGACCCTTACGAAGACAAACTGCAAGACTGCTCATGCCTTTATAGGGTTCTCCATTTTGTTTAAATAAAGATATGTTTAAACTCTTAAAAACTGTTTTGTTTAACCATAACCTGATTATACATCAGTGTATTCATTACCTTTGAGGTCACAAAAATCAAACCAGCAAACGTCAGCGACAGCCTTTACAGCTGTATTGTGGATTGTTGCTTAGCATTAGCTATTGCAAATTATGAGAAATTCAAACCTGTCTCTCCAACCCATAAAGATATGACTAATACTTAAAAGTAAAAACATTTACTATTTTACAACAATATTAGTTATGTGTTACTTTTCCTTTGTCATTAAACAAGTCAATAGCTCTGGCTTTAATGTGCTAACACATGCAAACAGAAACCTAAGCAAATGCTTACAAACTGTGTGTGCCGGCTCCTTGCAGCCTGCCTCTTTCTATGCAGCCTATGTCTGAGCCATATTTTGTTTAGTCCACAAATAAGCGGTTCTGCATTGAAAGGCTGGACTGTCTATTCAACCACTTTGGCATTTTCCCAGTGCGCTGTGGTATACAAGGCTGCTTTCAAAGACGCATGGGCAGCCATGGACACAACCATTAAAGTCTCCACGGCCCTGGCCTAGTCTCGGCCTCCTGGAGATGGGGCTCGACTGAACATTTTTGCCACGGCAGACTTTGGTTTCCAAACCATCCATTCTGCATGGAACTCGCATTATAGGCTTAGCGCATAAAAAGTGCAGCGTCTTCCACAGGCAACTTTTACTGATGTTACGAAAAGCTGTGCAGAGGTCAATTCAAATTCAGCTTTATTCGATTTTTTTTTTGTCCATAAAAATCATAAAAGCACAGTTAATAAACACAATCACTTACATTATAAAATATGCACACAGTACACATATCAGACAGAATAAAAAATTGCAAATTACATGAATATTGTCTTTACATAGTATTCCTATACCTAACAACGCTTTTTAAAAATAAGACAATGGCCCTTGTAATCAGCTGATTTTCCAAAGATTGCAGCTTCAGATAAGCTATTCTACATTGTCTTAAATCCATGCTCTTCAGAATTGGTATTAAAAACCTTTTTCTAGGTAGTGTATAAAATTTACAAAATAAAATAATATGCATAGTAGATTGTGTTGAAATATCATCACACGGGCATGGCAGGTGCGTAACACAGGCCCCCGCATCCCCCGCGGTGCGGGGGGCCCCCAGCTGCAGGGGGCCCCCTCAGCACAGCACTCAGTTCTGAGCGCTCCGGATAAAATCCGGAGCGGGGGCCCCTCCGTGTACATTGCAGGGGGGCCCCTTATACTTTCGTTACGCCACTGGGGCATGGGAGTACATTTCTCTGTGCAGAGGTCAATATTCACATAGCACAATGGCACAGTTGACCAACCGTATGAAAGCAAGACAAACCAGGAAATGATATGGTGCCCCGGTCTCAAAGGAGACTGTACAGCGTTAGCCACAAGGCCATGAACTTGAAGCTCTGTTTTAAAGGCAAACCTGGAAGCACTTGGATTTACCTTTTCCAAAGCAATAAAGTCTACAAAGTATTATGCAAATGCTTGGAACCTCCTCTTTTTACTTCAGGTCTATATGGGTATGATTTCCATAAATATTCTTTTAGTGATATGAAATCTTTTAATTTTTTTACTTTTAAATTTAACAGCTCATTTTACTGGTGTTAGTTTACGTTTCTTCTGCGATTCTCAGTCTCATTTCATGTGAACAACGTTAATTTCGGACCTTGGTCTAGATTTTAGATAACTGTTTCTGAAATTCAGGATAAACCCCAAACGTAGAGAACATGCCAAATCAATTAGAAGACACTCAATTAACGTCCACAGTGAAGTAGTGGTAACTATATATGATGACACTGAAGTTCTCTTTTGTAATACTGTAAGCTCCAATAAAAAAAATAAAAAAAACTTTCTCGTGCTGTATGGCAGCTTAATACCACCACACCTCCATCATACTACTCAGCATTTAAGAGACGCTCGGACAAATAACTTCTGAATTTGCTTCCCTAGCAAAATTCTTAAACAACGTTGTCTTCTTGTTTCAGTTCAGCCTCGTTATGATGCGCCCCATGTGCATAGCAACAACACCCTGATCACTGGCTACATACCAACATACCCATAAACAAATAGAAAAATACACATCAGAAATGTTTATGTTACAGACATAGCATGCGAAACGGGCAGCAGGAAAATAAAGTATGCATGAAATCCAAACACCAGGTGCAACAATCATTGGAAAAGCCAGGAGGTCTGGTATTCACGGCCTTCCTTTTTGGCTTTGTGGTTGTTTGTTTCGAGATGAATTTTGCAAAACGTTATTGTTAGGTTAACTGGAGGTCCCTCATCAATATATTAAAAATATATATATTTTTGTCTCAAAAAACATTGCCGTAGTCCCTGACACTGAAGGGAACTCTTTTGTTTGTGAATGTGCGCCTTGTGAACGGGTTGCATGCTGTAATTCCCACTTAAGGTAGCCAATGGCTGAAGTGTGCTGACCCAATGCGTCATGCAGTATGTTACAGTGAGCGGAACACAAATGTGAATGACACAATAACAGAGCAGTGACTGAATATGGCTGGCATATACGTACGCATATTATACATTTAAAGTTAGTAAAATCAAAGGCCTTGGCTAACGCAAGACATAATAAAACAACTCTGAAGGATAATTTTCGCTGATATATTTGCAGGATGGAATGTACTACATTTTGTGTTTCCATATCAAACTAAGACACTAGGCGCCAGCAAAGAAGAGATTTATTATTCTAGGTTTATCTCTTAGCCTGGCTCAATTTGCTAAGGGTTCTGTAACCAAACTTAGATTAAAAGCAAACGTTTTACTTTAAACTAAATTTGGCTATTACAGTTTAGTTACAGCTGTGTGTGTGCTACTTTCAATATGCACTCTTGTTGCAATAAAAACAACTCAATTTAACTGTTGTCACTGCTCAACTCGATATTACAGGTTCCTGACTGCTTGGGAACTACCCAAGATACAGATGGGTTATTTATTCATAATCATGCGCGGAATCGAATGCCAAGACTCGTCACTAATGCATCTGAGCAAAATCATGTCCCAGAAAGCAGTGCACGCCATTAGTTACTTATTCAGTATACATGAAACACTGTGTGGGTGTCTTATTATGGGCGTACAACCTAGTCTATTAGCAGCAAAGGCTCCTCCGTTAAGTAGGAGAAGCGTTGACCAGGAAGGGAGGGGGGAGGGAACGGGAGGGGGGTGAGGACTAGTTAGATAGTTAAAGTTAGTTTAAACATAAATATGCTTGATATTACTGATCTCAATGTAATATTATTGGCCGCTTATATGACCATACCTCTCATACCGCACAGGCGGACGACTGACGAATTGCATTTGTAACCAGAAGTTATATCATGGTCAAATATGTATTATATATATGATGGAAATAACAAAAACAAAATACCTTATGTATCGAAGGATCCTGCTTTTACTCTGACGAGGTGTTTCAATAAAGTATGTTTAAAAAAAGTAGGAGAAGCGTCGCCCCATTGCTCTCTGAGCAGTGCAAAATGACAAAATAAAATGATAATAACATTGTGTTATCATTTTATTTTTCAGTACTGAGCCGGGGCGGGCTGTGCTATCCCGGCGGACAGCAGCAGCCAGCAGGGAGTGGTGGGCACCATAATTGCGCATGATGGTTTGGCCGGCCGTCTTAGGAGGCCAAACCGTCACGCGCATTTAGCATTTCTCCACCCGGCTGTGTTGCACAGCCGGGTACAGAACAGTCCCAGACACAGTCTGAGAGGCAACCAGGCTGCTCAGACCAATCACGACGCAACTGTCATGCTGGTAATACTATCGTGCGTTGTGACTGGCTAGGGAAGTCTGGGAGCCTGTGTGCAGCCGCGAGTCAGGAACAGAAGAGGATGCAGGAGAGCCAGCGGCTGTATCGTACGCAGATAAGTGAGCTTTTCTTTTTCTTTTTAACCCTCCTCTCTCCCCCATCCCCCCAACCCAGTGCCCGCCACTTCTGGTCCTTAGCAGCCACCACTGCCTATTAGGTAACTCAGTTGTGGTGTGTGCTACACACAAACACCTAACTAATTTGCTGATGCATTTTCAATGCAGAATTTATAGTGCCATTTTCAATTAAAAAATAGGAAAGTCAATTAGGGTGTCTTACAGTGGATTCATATATTGTTTTGCTGCCTCAAACGGAGCTCTGCTTATGCGGTTTGCCTCCACAGAGATGGTTTCATTAGGTGGTGAACTTTTCTAAGGGAGGTGTAAGGGTTTCAGTGCTACTTGATAGAAATGTGTTTGTTGTGTTATGTTATGTTATATTATGTTAAAATCACTTATAGAAATGTGTTTGTTATCTGTATCTTAATTTCTCCTACCTGTGGAAGAGCCTTTTGCTTTTGTGTTGTTTCTGCGAGCACAGGGGCAGAGGGTTTTGGTCAATGAGGTATTTGTTGGACTTCTGCTAGAAAACTCTAATGAGGGTGAGAATATTGCTTGAAGGGTTTGAACTAGGAGCAACGTGTAGGTATGGTAAGCAGGAATGGCTGGTCTCATACTTTTGCCTATAATGTGAGTTATGTTGATGGTTTGTTGACCAGATGTACTTAGATTGCTGTGGAGGACTTATTTTATGCTCTTTGTAGTATAGTTCCACAGGAGGTGAATGTAGTTGAGGTAAATGCTATTAGTGTGGTTGAGGGATGTGGTCTATGAAGTCCTCAAAGGAGCTGTTGGCTTCCACTGGTGTGTAGCTGAGAGGAAATGTACGTGTGCGGGCACAAAGGGGAAGAGCGGTTGACAAAGTAGTTCTTGAAGGTGGAGAGTAATGTTTCATTTGAGATGACTACTAGACTGCCGCTGACCATGTGTGTTTAGCCACTGTGCTGTTTGCTGATTGTTTTATATAGAGAACGTCAAGAGCATGTGACCACATAGAGGTGTGTGGCTTGTACCCTTGACAAACAGTGCATCAACGTTTTGTGTGGCAATGATGTAGTGATGGCTGCGCAGTGGAGAGTGGCTGATTGGGCACTGAAGAACATGAGCTGTAATTTTCTTTCTGTGAGACAGCTGTGTGGTGTGGTGAGTGCCATGTTATTGACCTACTGCGGACGGAGGCATATGGGGGCAAGAGTGAGTGGGTGAATTTGTTGGATGAAGACCGGGATAGGCTGTTGAGTAGTTGTCATCAGTCAGGTATGTAATTATGCAGTTAAAGGATGTTGTTTGACAAGGACATACAGTCAGACCTTGGACCTTCCAGGACAAAACAAAAGATGCTCTTGTCCAAGCAGCTTGGTTTCTCCAATGGAATCACCTGTTTGACTAAATCACACCCTAGCGAGGGTTTTGAAGTGCACTGTGCAAATAATTTTCACAATTCCGAGATATCCACTTTTTAGGTCTAGAAATAATTTGAAAAGCCACCCTTTCTGAAAATGCTCATATATTAAATTACTGCCCACCTGAGACCAACGTCCACTGGATTGGTGGTATCCATTTGTAATGTTCATACAGGATTTTAAAGAGAAACTATTTCTCAAAGATTTTCCTCTGCACGCAATAAGATAAGTTGGTGTTAACATAAATACTGACATGCATCTCGGTATTCCAAAGACATTGTATTTAAATACATACGTGTTTTATTTATTATTGTAAATAATACACTTTGAAATCTCAAACTTCCTTCTTATAAAAATGTTAAGCTGTACAATCTGAAGAGTTGCAAAGAGGTGGACCCTTTTAAAACTTAGACCTACCTTAAATTGACCCTTTCACTTAAGTTGTCTTTTAACTAAAATGTGATTGGCAAATGGAATATATCAGAATATTTCCATCTAATCTTCATTCGCAAAATGTTTCCTCATGACATACTTTTTCTGTGCACATCAATATATTTTAGATTTTCCTCAGTACTACAAAAAAACAAGCATTGGCAAAGCCAACAATTCTCACCTTTATAATGAAGGTGACAATCTGTTGGTTTTGCCAGTATTTGTCTGTAAAGCACTGTTTTAATAAAGTAAAAGAAAACATTTAAATACTAGAGGAAAAGCAAATGCATATCTTGTGGTATGTCAAAAATGTACACTGAATTCATTGTTTTCAATTTTTATCAATGGCATGGTTTATTTTTCAAATAATTTTTACTCCGGAAACTCTGAACAGAATTTAAGTGTCAAACTGTAAATACTTGCCAAGGCCTAGTCAAGGTTTCATACAATTCAGACATCTGGTCCTTTGCAGTAGCACAGGGAACAGATTTCTGAGCCTCCTGGTGAAGTACCATGCTTAGAATAGAATAGAATAGAAGGGTTTTTGTATAGCGCATGGCTACCCGGAAGCATCCCAGCGCTGTGCGGTCACTAGAGTAGGGCCTACCCTCTATGGAAAGAGCCAAGTTTTAAGTTGTTTACGAAAAGCTAGGTGGTCAGATTGTCAGCGCAGTTGCAGCGGCAGGCTGTTCCAAAGCTTGGGGGCATTGTACGCGAAGCGACGGCCTCCACTTCTGGCCCTCCTGATCCTTGGGACCACTGCAAGATACATCTCGTCTGAGCGAAGGCTTCTATTAGCCTTATAGGGGTGGATCAGAGACTTGATAATAGGAGGACCATTTCCACCTAGTGACTTGTGGGCAATGCACAAGGCCTTAAAGTTGATCCTTTCCTGCACCAGTAACCAATGGAGCATGCGTAGAGCCGGTTTAGCAGAACAACGTTTCTGGGTTCCCGTGAGCAGTCTTGCCGCAGCGTTCTGCACGGTCTGCAATTTTGAGATGACATGGTTGGGAGCGCCCAGATAAAGGGCATTACCATAATCTATTCTTGATAGGATGAGCGCTTGGACCAAAGTTTTTTTTGCCTGATCAGGAAGAAGTGGCAAGACTTTGCGAGTCATTCTTAACAGGGCATAGCAGAGCGCAGTGGTTTTTCTGGCTTGGACTTTAAATGAAAGATCTTGGTCCAACCAGATATCCAGACTTTTTATCTCTGTTTTAGGGATGGGTGCTGTTCGCATACAAGCTGGCCACATAGTGTTGGCTTTGAAATTTAGCTGGTTGCCAAGTATCATAAGCTCGGTTTTGTCACAGTTGAGTTTTAAGTGAGACAGACTCATCCACTTGGTGACTTCCTCAAGGCAGTGAAGGAGATCCGGGGGGTCTGGTTGGTCTGGGTCAAGGCCACCACCAGCTGGGTGTCATCAGCGTAGGTGACTATATGGATCCCAAAGGGGGCAACAGTCTCCGCCAGTGGTTGCATATAGTCATTAAAAAGGGTTGGGCTTAGTGATGAGCCCTGTGGCACTCCACACTTAAGTGGGACAGATTTAGTTAGGGTGTCCCCTGAAAACACTTGGAAACACCTATCCTCCAGGAAGGATTGGAGCCAAGATAGCACCTTGCCGGATACTCCTAAATTCCTGAGACGGTGAACCAGGATCTGGTGGTTCACCGTGTCGAAGACCGCACTAAGGTCAAGGAGTACTATGGCAGCTGTGCCTCCCAAATCCAGAATCTTCCTTGCTTCCTCCACAACCGCCAATAAGGCGGTCTCGGTGCCTTGGCGTGGGCGGAAGCCCGTTTGTGAGGGGTGAAGCAGATGGTTCGATTCAAGAAACGTGGTGAGAGTAAGGTTGACAATTTTCTCTGCAATTTTTCCGATTGCCGGGAGCAGCGAGATGGGACGATAGTTGCCCAAATCTGCCGGATCCAGGTTAGGCTTTTTAAGCAGGGCTTTTACCATAGCTTTCTTCCATTCGGGGGGACAATCCCTAAAGAGAGGGACGAGTTGATCAGGCTGGTCATACTGGGAGCCATTGTAGATGCTGCTAACTTTAGAATATTAAGAGGTGCAGGGTCCAATGGTGACCCTGATTTTACCTTGATTAAGGTAGCTAGGAATGATTCCTGCGTCAGCGGTGCGAAGGTCTCCAAATTGTATTTATTTCCAGACTGGCCCGTGGCCATCGGCTGAGAGGAGTCATTGTCTTTTGTGGGAGATGCTTAAGAATGTTGTTAACCTTAGTGGCAAAGAATTCTGCAAGTTCATTACAGCGGTCTCCTGACGGATCCGGGGCCGCCGGGGGATCCGGGGTTTTAAGAAGTTTTTTTGCGATTAAAAAGGTTTCTCTGGAGGAGTTGGCTGCTCCGGAAATCTTTTCCGCATAGTAGGAAGCTTGAGCTCGTTTTATTTCCGTCTTATAATTTCCGATGGCTATCCTATATTCCTGTTTCTTAGCTACAGAGAAATCTTTCCTCCATATCCTTTCTAGATGTTTGCATCTCTGTTTTTGTGCCCGCAGCTCAGGGGAGAACTATGCGGTCTTATTGCAGCCTACTTTCTTCTGGATTAATTTATGTGGAAGCACTGTGTTCAGTGATTGCTCGATCCAGTGTGTGAACTTCGGATAATCTGAGATAGGATTGAGTTCTAAATGAGGTTCAGTATTTTCCATTACCCGAATCCACTCCTTCAACGGGAGTTTGGACCAGGGTCGTGCCAGAGTACGATTTGAGTGTGGGTGCAGTACGGGGGTAGATGGGGCCCATCTTGTGGAGATTAGAAAATGGTCAGACCATGGTATGGGTATGGGAGCTTTGGCTTTGAGGTCCATCAAGTTAGAGAAAATTGGATCCAAAAGGTGGCCCTTGATGTGAGTTGCATGGGAGATCTTCTGATGGAGTTGACATGCCATCAGGTCTTGTGTTAATTCGGTCACTAATGACGCTGACGGATCGTCAAAGTGCAGATTAAAATCTCCCAGGAGAGTAAAGTTAGCCGAAGTGCTTGCTAGGGTCATAACAGACTCCATCAGGGATTTGCCAAATTGGCCTATTGACCCAGGTGGGCGGTAAATAAGAATCCCCGAGAATGACAGTGAGGGGGTAAATTCAATTGAAAAATGCACATTCTCACAGTCTGATAGTAGACTCTCTAGTAATCTACAGATCAAGTGATCTTTGTAGATTATAGCAATCCCACCGCTTAGAACACCTTCTTCCTTAGATGCCAGCTAAGTGAGTGAAGCACAAGGCTGTACTGGCTGTACCGGGCATCAGGGGATTTACCAGGAGGCTGGAAGGATGGGGGCCGGTTTTGTAGCAGTGCAGCAGTTTTAAAAGCACTGCAAAGTCCTTGTATATTCAGCTGTTTCCAGGCAACAATAAAAATGTCAAGTTAACCCTGGCGATTAATGTACCTGCTGGAGAGAGATGGAAGTTTTGTCTAGTGGCAGTTTTGATTCATCTAAGGCTAGTGCAGAGGGTTAATATACCTGCTGCAAAGAATGTGTATCATGCATACCAAGGAGCAATATTTTATGTGTATAGCTCAGGGGGTTACTGTTTTTGTCACAGAGATTCTTTTGCTACTTTGTAGTTCATAAATTATAATCGTAATCTAGCACAGTGAGCAATGAACTGCCATCAAAGAGCTGCATGCAAGCTGCATGATACAGGTTAGAAAGTTATGTTTTTCCCCATTCTTTCATTATCTAATGTTGCTAAAAAAGCATTGTTTGGGTAGAAATAAATTCTTATTATTAAAGACAACCCTAACCACTGTGTTATGTTCAGAATATTGAGTTTGTGCGTCTCCATACCAAGCACTCTTAAAAAGTGCCTACCAGTATAGCTGGCATGTGAATCCTAAACCTTGTGGTCCCCTTTGCCTCTTGTAACATTTTCTATACACTGATTTACGCATGTATGATTCACTGTCTCTGCATATGTGTGTGATGTAAAGTGCTCCTACACTAATATGAGCGGTGCATTAAAATGAATCAAATACATGTGAGAGAAAGGTTTTGGAGAGATGAGAGGCATTGCTGGAGGGTGATAGTGAGGGAATCATTGAAGACCCCAACAAAGACTATTGTATCCTGGTGCACAGTAAGGTCGTCATTTACAGGGCTTTAAAAGCTAATACAATTGAATATATAATGACAAATGTGTTGTAGAATCCACCATTTTGTCCCAAGTGTTCTTGGGGTGAGAACCTCCCCAAACCCCCTTTGTAGTGGTTAGGCTCGCTGCTTTTGCTATGCACCGTACGGGGGCTGGTCTGACAAAATTTGCCAGGGCTGCTTTGGGTTCCCAGTCTGTCCCTGCCGAAGCAGATGACCCTTCTCTCGGTGCCATAAAAGCCTTTTGCGCCAAAACTTGCGCTTTCATGCAATGTGTGGAATGCAGGAGATAAATCAAAAATAACCCCGTTGACCTTCAGCCGTACCCCCAACAAGAACATCCATATTGCTGTGCTTTTAAAGACAAGCTGGGTGGGGTGGCAAACAACACAGCACGGTGGGAGAGTATTTGGGGGAAGGGGAGCAGCACACGAGGGAGATAGCTAGAAAACGCATTAACTCCTATGGAGTGCTGAATGAAACAGAAAAAAAATAGTTGCCTAAATGTGAGCAGTGGAAGGATAGGTCATCCAGTCAAAAAAATTATAAAGAGGATATGGTCCAGAGGAGGGACAAACAAGAGAAGAGGAAGGCAAGCCATTAAATAAGTAGCAAGCAAATGAAAATTAAAATGAAAATAAAGCCAACTAATGGTAAGCAATGGGCCGGTGTAAACCCACTGCAAGTTCACAACAGGCCTTTCGCAAACAGACAGTTTGCTCTGTCTAGTAGGGGAGACCTAAGGAAGACAAACTCTTTCTAGAGAGGAGTTTTGCGGTTTTTATGCTCGACTGTGCTTGTTCTAAAACTGATTCATTTTAATATTGCAGTTTCTGCAAGGGTCTTAAAAAATACAGGTTGAAGAATCTGCTGTAGTACCGGATGTGTAATTATGAGTCTCAACAACATGCCACCAAATCGATATTTATTCCAGGCAAGGCTCAAGTATTTTAATGCGTTTGTCTTGCTCTGATTACAAGACATTCATTCATTTCAGAGGCGCTCCTGCTGTAATTATAGCACCACATTCTAGAGGCCGAGAAAATCGGCCATGTCCCCGGGCACTCGCCCTTTTCAAGAAACAGTGGACAGCAGGAGCGGGCAACTGGGAAATCACTAAGTCCAGCGGTTTTCACGTAAAACGGAAGGAAGCTGTTGGCCACCGACTAAAACCGAACGGTGGAAGCTAGGTTTTGACTCCACTGGATACTTCCATTAGTTATTTTTTTAAAGATAACAATTTCACCTTGCATTAGTCTTCGGTGATTCGCAGCATTGCTCAATTTTCCAAAAGTGAGAGATTTGTTATTTAATTGACCAACTACTTGGTTTATGTTTCTTACCCTCGAAGGTGATCAACCGTCAATGGCAAATGTGTTGTCACAGAGGTTTGTATATCGAAACCAATCCAAGGATGGGCATGTATAGCACCAAACACCGTATGTGAGGTTTACGGGTGTCGAGGGCACTATTTGTTTCAGGCCACATGAGCATTTTACCACAAACTGGACAGTGACAAATGAATCAGCCGCCCTGTCCAAATGGTGCCTGTTGTCCAGACCAGTGATTCTGCCTTGAATCTGGTATTTTCCACTGTTTGTTCATAAAGCAGTCTATATGTGCCCTTTGGCTGTTGGTCACCAATTTTTCTTTCACAAAACTAGAGTGTCTGCTTTGGGTGGTTTCAGTTAGTAATCTAAGCAACGGCAAGATGGCTGGCTGAAGGCAGGACCGTCGAGTGAAACACCAACACTGGTCCCATACAAGTGTGCCACGTCCATTTGGGACTCAGGCAGGCCCAGCAGTACTTAAAATTGGCAAGAAGTCCTTCGCAACCAGACAGCTGTGCTATCTGATAGGCTTCAACCTAAACAAACACCACAGAAAAACGCATACAGTGGCAGCCAAAACAAAGCTCGGTAGATGTGAAACTGTATATATGTGACTGGTACAATAAAGAGTCCACAATGAGACAATAATTTTGCTGCAACAAATCCAGTATTTTAGATTTCATAATGCCTCAATCTCAAATGTAATTAATATTATCCCCCATGCTGGTTACAAACCTCCTTCCCTACTCCCTATGCTTATATCATTAAATGCCCGCTTCAGGAGGTAGATGGATTTGCCCTATTTTCAATTCAACATTGTCAAAAAGAGTGCGTTGGTAAAGATTATAGAAGCCATACCCTGGGGGTAAATGGTGAAATCGGAAATTGCAAAAGGATCGCTCTTAGTACAACATGCACCCTCCGCTCTTCTGCGGAAGATCATGGCCAAATCAAAGTGCCCAGTTTCAGTTTGTGAGAGTGAGATGTAAACATGGTCTCTGCTATGCCAGAGACGGCCACTGGTTTTGAGAACTGTAGAGTAGTCATGGAAGCTTTGCCTAGTAGCTTGACAAGACACTTTGACTCCAATCAGAACAAGGACGTCTGACCTTCCAGAATAACCGTCAGTGAACGTATTTAATACTTTTGAAGGGAGATTTTGTGGCCTGACGTAATAATTATGAAAGGCCCTCCCAGGCCCCAGAGGACAGAAGTGGAAAAGCTGTAGAATCGACTGGCAGTGGGCCTAGAAGAAAGTCCCAGAAATGTGTTGGAAATGGTGTGCAGGCATGGTGAGGAAAATTTCTGTGGTTTAAATGGGACTAAATATCTCATTTAATGGGCATAAAACGCTCTTGTTAGCAAATTGACAAAGAGGTCTGAATTCACAAGCCTGCCTTACTTTAGTTTTATCCACCTGAGGAGACACAACAAATTACCAGTTTTGTTGCATTTCTTCACTGTGGTGTCCTTTGGAGGCATGCTATGAGATGATTGTTGATCCTTTCACACTATGAAGCATTTCAGTTTTGCAGCCAAGCTTTTCCTGTGAATGAGTGTTGCTGTGCCATTGACCAATAGCATAGATGTGCCCAAGAGCTATCTGTTATTCTGTTCAAGGATGCTGGCACACACAGATTAGTTGAGTGCTGTGCACTAAAATGGACTAAATATACCATGATGCGCAGGCATTATTAGTTTTTTATTACATTCTTTTTTTAAAGTTTGAGAATTCTGCATTTTCTGAATCCTGTATTACACGAGATGATATAGTCAATTCATGGCATATGCGGTGAATGGCACAGCTGATCTTTATAATGTTCCAGATTCATACCCCACCCACAGCATTTTCTAACAAGTAGTGCAGAACTATAAAAGAAAATGAAGGCTACATCTGTATAAACAATCAAAGGGGAAGCCAAAGGCGTGTCAATGGGGGTGGAAAAATGAACCGGCACACCCATAACGATACCTTGTCAGACTATAAATTACTATGGCGAGGTAAAAAGAGGGGGGGGGGCAGTGAGGTTAATGTGGAAGGGTGGATTAGAGAGCACTCTAAACTTGTTAAAAAAACAATAGGTGGACAGCTCAGTCTTCTCAATTTATATGTTTGTCTCTTTCAGGCTGGGGCCTCATAGTCGGTAAAATGTGTACCTGATTTTGCAACCTACAGATGCACGCATGAGAGGCCAGTCGGAAGAGTTCAGAGCACTCTTCAGTATGGGTGGGTACTAGGATTGACCTCCAACATCTATGCGGATACATATTTTCATTGTGGATAGCGCTGCAGTCATCTTTCTCCACCAGTGTGAGGACAAGATGTCTGTCTTTTTTAAAATCTGCTCTCTTAATGCATAGAGCTCTCCATGAGTCTGGACCTGACTATCTTTCTGCCAGGATTGCCTTTTCCAGCCCGGCTAAAGTGTTACGATCATCGAATAATTATCTGGCCGACATCCAGAGAGTTTGCCAGGCTACTGCAGGTGGCCGTTCCTTTTCTTTTCTGGGTCTGGTTGATTGGAACAATCTTCCTTCAGATTTGCGTCAAATAAAGAATGAATCTGTTTATAAGAAAAAGCTCACGACCTGGTTCTTTTCACAGTAACTGTCATTTCTCTTTGTTTCTCACTTTTACTGTATAGCGCGCCATAACACTCTTGAGTAGCTGAGCGCTTTATAAATCTCTTTAACATAACATAACAGATCCGGAGTGTCAGGCAGTTAAGCAAGTTTAGCTGTGTGGTGGAATGTGTAAACGCTGGTGGAAGTCAGTGTACGCCATATCTCCAGCCAATACTGATCTAAGGTAGGGCATGACCAGAGTATATGCACCAAATCGCGATCTATGGCTTTACAATTCCAGCAGGAACTATCCAATGCCAGTGCTGCTTTATGCAATTCGGCTGGTGTCCAGCACCATTTGCGTGGTGCTATGAAATAAGCACATTTTAACCTGGCTTCCTTTGGTTGTCTCTCATGTCCATTTAGTAAGGAGACGCATTTCTCATCACGGTAACAAACCAAGACTGTCTGCCAACAGGGTTTTGTTGCCATTTCCACAAGCTTAGAAATAAGCTCAGAAAGTAGTGTGCCATAAATACCCAATACCAGTGCCCTGTCTATACCCCACATCTCTAAGTAAGAAAGGACAGGGCAGAGCGAAGGCTTTAAGAGGCCCGGGAGAGTCCTACCCCTAATGCGATGTGTCAGTATTTCCAATTGAGTGGGTGGTATGAGGAATTCAGCTTAGAGGGCCGTCAGGAGACAGACTTTTTTCATCAAATTCATTTCAAGTTTGGTAATGAAAAATAGCGAGATACATGAGTAGTTGACCAGCAAAATCTACACTTAACCAGCTTGGACGCATACAAACTTATCTCTAAAGATGCACACATTTATTGCAATGCACGAATGTTCACAAGATTGAAATGAATCAATATTCACTAATCAATTCATACAAGCAATGCACCACAACAAAAAGCACACATTCCAGACAATTCACAATTCTAAATCTTATGCAATGTCCGAGGGCGACACAAGGAGCCCATCATAGCCCTTGCCATCAGCAGCGAGGCGTGAAAGGATGCGCACCTATATCCCGGTAGGCCACCCACCTGAGAACGTTCAGCAATCTTACAAGTTAGCGAATAAGCAAAACAGCCGGGAGAGCCGATGTGCCAAGTGGTACAGACCCTTGTGAGAGATAAGGATTGTAATAACACAGAGCTCTTGAGGCAATGTAATGTACGCTTAACTATTAAACATAACTGCAATATACCTCTTTCACAATAACAAATCAAACAGGCAGAATGGCATGCAAATGTGTGATCCATTACCTAAATCTGCATAATTTGGCACAGACACACACATGACAACGACTGCTGAATGAAGACCAGGCCATGATGGTGAACCTGGGCCATAGTTGTCTGCTTGGCTGGTGTTACCAAACAGAGGCGTGGCTACCATTGGTGCACAGCACTGGGGCCCCTGATAATTGCTGTATTTTACTATCAATAGTCAATTCAATAGAAAATTAGAGGGGCCCCTCACACCAAGGGGACAAGGCACTACAAAAACAGTAGGATAAAAGCTCCCCTTGGAGACACTTTATCGCACATCAATAATGGCTCAATCATTCACAACACTCCACCAATCGTTCCCCCAAACACTATGGGTCCTCTTCCCTCAACAAGTAGCACCAAGGTATAAAGTTACATAAAGCTTTAATAATATAAAATCACATATAAGTACCCACAATTACATCATATCACCATAGAGCATAATACAATTTCATACATCCATGTAGTTAAAAAGCAGTACCATATCACATCGATTTTAAAAAGACCCTTCACTGACTGAACCCCCAACCCCCCACCCCCATACGGCACAACAAGCAATTCAAAGATGTATAATCAAAGGATTAAAAATACAAAAATCAAATGGGAGCACCCTAAAGGACGGTACTACTGCATCTGTTATATGTGCTAATCCGTTATCTCTATCAGTCACGATTCCTGATGAAGTTGAGGTCCTTCATCTATCGTTCCTCGTTGTAGACAGATGCAGCGTAGGAGATTCATCGACACGTTTTGGTAGAATAGGAAAAAAATCAACCAGCTTCTTCAGGACAATGTCATAAAATATAAGTCTCCCTCTATATAGAAATAATTCATTCAATATCTACAAAGAAACATACATGTAACAACAAATTAAAACTAATATACTCCCTATTACTCCCACCAGCACAGGGGGCCGTGCTTAGATGTATACCTAATGTGAATCCTTCCCCCTAGGGTTAGTGTGTTTTGGTGGATTTTACTATCCTCGTAGCAGTCAAAGGAACCATTTTGCTTGCTTGCCCCAGGGCCCATGACATCACTGCTATGCTTCTGTTACCAAATGACTTTATTTAATGCATGCCGACCTTCCAGACATCTAGTCTAATAATGCCACGCTCAATCAGCATGTCACAAAGCAACAATGTTTTCGCTCTGGCGCATGCCACAAACATTTGCAAAGCTATGACATTTCTGACATGCCACGTCCGACTACACTGTTATCGGATCAGAGAGTGAGAACGCAGCAGCTGCTCCAATGAGGAGATTGGCTGCCTGCCTACTCCGCCTATATCCAATGTGAAAACACCACGGTTAGAGTGAGCATGCACAACATTTTTACTGTAGTGACCGTGCTCACTCTCGCTCTGCACCGGTAGACTATTTGATTGGGGGAAAGTGTTTAGATGTCAGAACAGAAGTCCAATGAAATGGGGCTGCCCTGGTAATTCCAGGATGACTGCCACCCATCAACAAATAATTAGGTTGTGCTTATTTGTAGTGCAGCTGCGTGCAAAGAAATGAGTGTTCAACAAACACTTTTAGCCAATACGTACTTCACACATTGGTCCTTGGGTTGCGTCATTACAGCTAACACTGACGCGATTCATCATGAGTATAGAATAAATGCTACACAACGCAAGCTTTATCCTAGAACACACCTCTATAAAGAGCACCCCCATCAAGTTTGGTTTAACATGAGCTGACCACGTGTACACCTACAACTCTTCCCTCAGGACATAGTACAACCTGACACTCTCCAACCGAACGTACAGGTCCGTCTGTATTCGTTATGGACAATTTTGTGTCCTACAATACATTCTATGGTCAGATGAGCAATATACAAATGTTAGGTAACATAACATCGGGGTTATGCCAGTGAAAAAACACACACTCATAAGTATGGCACACTCTATGTGTCACTTTTAAAATCAGCCTGCAGACCGTCAATCCAAGTTCATGTAATTATGGAAACTGGATTTTTGCCAACCAACCCTGAAAATAACAACTACAAAGATGAAAACCAGGATGTGGACTGAGTTGCAGCCAAATACACGGACTAGTGCTGTAATGAAGAACAAATACAAAACTAAATAAGACAGAACCTGAAGAGAAGGAACTCAAAGTCAGTGCTAGATCGCTTAAGAGGAAACATTTAGCAATAAGATGAAATAGTTCATATGGAAGCCGTGGGGGTAAACAATTTAAAAAGACATATATTAAGATACGTGAACGGGGGATTAGAGGTGGGCTAGCCAACAAATTAACAGGGAGACCCGAGCTAAGGATCTGGCTCGGATCGGATCTTAGCATAAACCGAGCCTTAAAAATATGTGTTATGTACATCATACAACAAACACCATATAAAACATGGTAAAGTCTATTCAAAATTTAAAAAAAGTGTACTTCTTTAACATTTGGAAACTTTAACATTTAAAAAGCACGTTATAGCACTGCACTGAGAAATACTTATTAAAAGTGATCGTTTTGTACAACTGGTAGTCTGAACCAGCAGTTAATTTGCATTAAAAAGAAGTATGGGAACGATGATGCTGCATGCAATAGGGGCGGGGGTCAGTGAGCGTGGCAGCGGGGTCAGTGAGTGTGGGGGCGGGGTCAAAGGTGTAGTTATAAAAAAATACACTGCAGAGGGTTGGGGTTTAACCAGCGAGCCACAGCAGTGAATCCTAGTTGGATCAGTGGAGAATAATATCTTGTGTATTTTTAGTGCTTTGAGGTCCAAGCCTGTGACAAAGCACTGTGAATAGGTAAGACATTATTTTATACTTGCATTTCACAAAGTATAAGATAGACTGCTACAAATTGCAGAAAAAGGTTTAAGATAAAATAGTGCTTCCAAAATTTATATTTTAGTAATACCCAGACTGTACGAAGTGCATTTTTTGTATATAACTGTCTCTTAAAAGCATGCACTTCACAGCTCAGCTGGTAACTCCCTTGCACTACCACTCAAAAAGAATAAATCTTTGTTATCACAAAGTGTCAAGTGATTCCATTAATTAAAGCCAATACCAGCTTCCAAGCACCCTTTACAATTGCAGATTAATTAGTTGGGCACATTTGCATTTCTTTCAGGCAAGCAGGCACCCTGGAAAAAAGGCTTTTAGGTTTCGCCTGCACAGCGCTTGCACTGTTTGAGAAATCTATTGTTTTTAATATAAACTTAAAAGGGATTTACATTCCGCCTCCTCTCTTTCCTGGCTTCTCATTGGTTCCTGTACGTGCCACTTACCTTTCCTCCATTTTTATTGGCTGTAGCATATTTTCCTGCATTTACCAATGCTTGTTCCTCATCTGCTTCTCTTATCAGTTTCCCGCTGCCGAAATACTGTTAACATCCACTTTGGTGGAACTATATTTTCATAAAGTTTTGCCTTTTACTCTTGCAGCATATTTATATAACAATTTATCACCCGGAGAGATTACGTGCTTTGAATAGAGTCATAGAATGGTGTGCCGTGCCGCCAAGACTCGAACCGGGATCCCCAGCTCTCGAGCCAGCAGCTCTAGCCGCTGCGCCACATCGTCTTCACTCCTGTGTTATCTGTCAGGGAGCTCTTTCCTTCTCCTGGACAATGATTGATGAAAATAGCTTTTTATTCATTACATATGCGAAACCAATGCATTACCAATGCTTGTTTAGCTGTCTCGCCCGCCTTCAGTTTCACAGCACTGGAGACTCCCTGCCTGACACTTCTGCTGAAACATTTAAACTATCGGAATTAACCCGTCCTGGGACGGTTAACTGTTTTCCATAAATTAAAAAAGTATAGGCACGTCGTGCCCCTCCAATTCCGCCCACTTCGATCTCTGGTCTGAGCTCACATATTTGAAAGTGTTTTCATACACGATAATGAAGAAGAAAAAAAGAGTTTTGGGGAAATAAAGTATTTTCTAGAGAGTATGCAATTTAAGTGGGGAAAACACAATGTATCCAGGTTATTTGGTTTCACTAAGTCAAATCGGCAAGGAAATGTTTTTTTCTTTTCCCTCTTAACTCATTTTCTGCAGTTTTGAAATACAGCGCGAACTCGACCCGAAGGCTTAGAGCTTTACATGAACACTAGGTTACATTACATAAGGTCACATGCATTGTTTATAGGCAGAGGGAAATGAAGTGATGTGCCCAGAATCACAGGATGTCGAGCCGACATAGATACTCAAACCTGGCTCCACAGTCAGCAGCTCTGACAGTAATGTCACAATGGGTCGAGTGAGGGAGGCAGGCAAGCAGAGGCCATATGAAGGTTTGGCGTCAGGACCTCGAGCTGAGCTAGAGCCAGGCTTCAGGCTCAAGCTTTCAGTGGCTCGCCCACTTCTACGGGGGATAAATAGTCCCTATGAAGGGAAGCAAAAGTCACACTTTGAAGCCCGGGCCGGGAAAGGCGTAGCCGGACCCGATGGGGGCCCGGGACAAACGCCGCCCGGAGGCGGGAAGCCCTCCCTCCCCGTCGGAAGCCCGCGAAAAAAGGGGCGACCAGGATTGGTCGCCCCAGGAAGGCTCATCGCCCCCCCAATCAGGGGGCGAATTGGCAAGCGGCTGGGGTGGATAAGGATGGGGCGCAAGGCCCCCAGAGGACACAGAATCCCCCCCCCCCCCTGGGCACTAGAGGAGTGAAATTGTGCCTGGACGACGCCGGAAGGGTCCTCGCTGGGAAATCACGGAGCGGAGCAATCGGCAGGAACCGGCAGTGACCAGATTCGGCAGCAGGGCAAGGAAAACTTCGGCGGCCTGGAGGACAATCGGCGTGTGCAAGGGGATGCCTGGAGCCAGCCTACCTGCGGAGCATCAACGAATCGAGGAAGATCCAGGGAGCAGACAGGGGAGGCCTCTGTCAGCAGACGGTCCCCATCTCCAGGCGCACTGCATCGGCGGCTCCTCAGCCGAGGGTTCGCTGCCTCGAACCAGGAAGGAGGCAGAGCGGCGAACGGCACGGGCTGGGCGGGGCCGGCCTTAAAGGCGCTTAAAGGGGAAAGGACCTTTGTAATTAGTTTCCTTGCGATCGCTCATTGTTGCAGGCACCGGGGACAACGCCGGAAGCAGCAGGGAGTTGCACGCTGCTGCCGCGACCTGAAGAAACCGGCGCGAGCAGCTGGGGGTACATTGTGACCCAGGGTGTTGGTTACCGGGAGGCATACCGGCTTCCAAAGTGGCGAGCTAGGGCCACGGACAACTGAGACGGTGCATTTTGGGCGAGCTAGCATTCAAAGAGCTTTGAATAAACAGGAAGGACCTCTGGATGAAATCAGACATTCATTTACCCGGTTACTCAGCGTGGTTTTGGTGGCTGTGAATCGCAACAATCCAGGACAAAAGCAAAGGAACTGGTGAGGGTCCAAATCGAGCACAGTTGGGAGCAGACGGGAAGAAGGGGACGGGTATGGCAGGTAGACGTGGAGCAGCTGGCAGGGAGACAAGGATGCCGGCACGCTTCCAGGAGGCACAAGAGGGCACGGGGCCCCTCAGAAGGGACAGAAGAGACCAAGAGCGGATGGGGAGAATGAGCTGGACGCGGATCTGCAGGCGATGTTGGAGAAGGCCAGGGCCTTGGTGGCATTGAAGGGGAAGTCCTGAATGGACCAGCATATCGGGGAGGGCCCCAGCCGGAAGGGAAAGGAACCGGGTCAGGCAAACCCACCGACACCAGTCGCCAGGCAGGGGGCATGCAGCCAAAACGGCGGCCCCACGTAAGGCGCCCAAGGCAGGAGCAAAGGGTGCAGCAGTCACGAAGGCTCCTGGCAACAGGGGCAGGAGCAGCACCCGGGCTAAGGAGAGAGCACCACCAGCCCCTGAGGTGCTTTCCAGCTCAGACTGGGATGAGAGCAGCAGCGATGAGGGGTCTGTGGCCAGTACGGCGGCCCCTCAAGAGCCACACAGCGGACGGAGCAACACGGCGGACAAGGGCACTGTTAAGCATCTCGCAGACAGCGCAGGGGCTAAGCGAAAAAGGGGCCAGTCTGCATGGTCAACAGAAGGGGGTCCAGGGCAAATACTGAATTGGGGAACGCAGCTGGGGGTAAACAATGTAGCGACACAGGGGACCTGGCCTACCCAACCACCCTGGTTAGCAGTACAAGGGAGGGACCGGCAAGGATTCCACGGGGAAGCCTGGGGTCAGGGACCGACTCACCTAGTGGCATGGATGCCAAGGTGGCAGTGGCCTGGGGCGGGATCCCCCATTGGGTAGGGGCCCCAAAGGAATGCGGAGAGTAGGGGAGAGAGCCAGGGACCGAAGCAGCAGTCTAAAGGGAGCAGGGACCCAAAGGGGGCAAAAGGCAAGCAGCAGGAGAACCCCCGGAGGGTGGATCAGGGCGATGAGGCAAGGAATGAGACCGCACCGGGAAAGGGGGCTGTTCCAGAAGGCGGCGAGAAGGACAAAAGCGGAACAGGGGAGGCCCAAGACCCCAAGGGGAAACCGGCTAGCGAGTATCTGCGCCCATCCCCAAGTGACCCCCCCACAACCACAAAACTCCTAGGCTTGGCTAATCTCATCCCACTGACCGTGAAAGAACGGATCTGGAGAAAGGAATACATAGATATCTTTTCACTGCTGGAGGTGTGCCAGGCAGGCTTGGACCTGACGACACAAGACAAAAAAGATGAAGACAGGAGGGATAGGCGCAAGCCCAGGGTGGCAAGGTCTTTTGAGAACTGGCTGAGGGCTTTCAGGACCCTGACATGTGTATTCATTGAGAAATTCCCCAAAGTGCAGCAGCGCTTATTCTACATGAGCAGAAGGTACACGATGCGCAGCTAAAATACAAAAGGGGATGCCTGGCTGAAATATGACGAAGGTTTCAAGGAAAAGATGCAGACGTGGACAGTGATTGAATGGGACTATCAGGACATGGAGGGGTTCACGACCCATATGGTAGCAGCCAGGGAAGAGGTAGGCTCGAGATAGCACACCTTTCGCCCCTATGGGGCAAAAGGGAAATACGAAAGTCGGGGGCAGTCTTTCAAAGGCAAGACCCAGAGCAGCAGCAAATCAGGGAAAACCTGTTGGAAATTCGACAAGGACGAATGTAAATGGGGGCCGCCTGCAGGTTCAAGCATGCCTGTGGGTCATGCGGGGGGAACCACCCCGCTATGCGGTGCAGACAGGCCCAAGGTATGGGGGCCAACAAAGAGAAGGGAGGGGCCAAGAAATGAGGAGCAGGGGCGCCAGGAAGGGGCGATGGGGCTGCGGACGGGGGCACCCCTTGCCCACCCCCATCAAAACGAACAGACTACTATATTTATTAGGACGGTACCCCAAAGCTTCAGACAGAGACATGTTAGCAAAGGGTTTCATGACGGCCTTCCCCATCCCTTACAGGGGGCCCGGGAGAGCCAGAACCTGAAGTCTATCCAGGACAACCCGGGGTGGCCCGGCAGAAGGTGGACAAAGAGGTCCAACTAGGAAGGGTGGCGGGCCCGTTCAGTTCCCCCCCACTAGAGGGTTTGAAGGGCTCCCCTCTCGGTGTGGTTCCGAAGAAGGAGGCAGGCAAGTTTAGACTGATACACCACCTGTCACACCCCCAGGGGGACTCCATCAATGACTGGCTGGACCAAGGGAGCTGCTCTGTGGCCTATGCATCGGTAGAAGACGCAGCGGACCTGATAAGACAAGCAGGGAAGAGGGCCCTCTTGGCAAAAACGGACATAGAGTCAGCATTTCGCCTCCTCCCGGTACACCCTGATAGTTACCACCTACTGGGCTTCCAACTAGACGGCCAGTACTATTATGACAAATGTCTGCCCATGGGGTGCTCCATATCCTGTGCCTACTTTGAGGCCTTCAGCGTTTTTGGAGTGGGAACTAGGGGTGCGTGCCCCAGCAGGGGGAGGGTCCACTACCTGGATGATTTCCTCTTCATCGGGGGGCAGGCACAGGGGAGGGTGCAGACCTCCTCCGCCGTTTCATGGGCCTCACAGAGGAACTGGGAGTCCCCTTAGCACAGGACAAGACTGAGGGTCCCACCACGAAGCTGTCCTTCCTAGGGACAGAATTAGACTCGGTGGCAGGGACATGCAGACTACCCCCTGAGAAGGTGGTGGAGCTGAGAGAGATCATTGCGAGGTTGAGACAGCAGAAAAAGGCAACCCTAGGCGAGATACAGCAGCTGGTGGGTAAATTGAATTTCGCCAGTAGAGTGGTCCCCGCAGGGCGCCCTTTCGCCAGACGCCTAGCATGGTTAACCAGGGGCATCAATCAGAAGCACCACAGGGTTCGCTTGACGCAAGGGGTGAGAGAAGGCTTGGGGCAGTGGGAGGCCTTCTTGTCCAACTTCAATGGCACCCTCATGTGGAGGGAACCATGGGTGCAGGCCAACCAACTCGAACTTTACACAGACTCGGCTGGCGGCCTCGGGTTCGGGCCATCCTGGGCAAAGCATGGACGGCAGGGGCGTGGCCAGAAAGCTGGCAAAGATCGGGCATAACGGCAAACATCTCACTACTAGAGTTGTTCCCAATCGTGGTTGCCTTCCACATTTGGGCCCCGCGGCTGGCCAACAGGCAGATAGTTCTATGGTCAGACAACCATGCAGTAATGCAAGCGATCAACACGGGGAAGGCAAAATGCCCGGTAGTTGTCAACCTTCTGCGGAAGCTAGTCAGCTGCCAGTTAGGAGCGAACATCGCGCTTAGGGCACGGCACATTCCGGGGATAGATAAGTCAATTGCGGATGCCATTTCTCATTTCCAGTGGGGCAAATTCAGAGAGCTCGCCCCGGACGCGGACCAAGGAAGGACCCCGGTGCCAGAAGAGGCCTGGGCGTGGGTGGCCCTGGGATAAAAATGATGCTGGATAACGCGCTGGCCCCCAAAACAGCGAACCGATACCGTAACTGCTGGGGGACATATATGAAGTAACAGGGGTCACAAGGCGCCGCGGGGTGGGTCAGGACGAGATCCTGGGTTTCCTGGACTGGGCATTCATGACAGGGAGAACAAAATCCTGGGCCAAGGCACACCTCAACGCCGCGGCATACTACTCAAAAATGGCAGCAGAGGCCGACCCGACAAGGTCTTTGCGATGTAGGATGGCCCTGAAGGGCTGGGGCAGAATACAGCAGACAAAGAGGGACAGTAGGCGGCCCATCAGCTTCGCAGTGCTACAGCAGTTATTGGGGGCCCTGGGTGAGATATGCGCCACGGAGCTGGAGGCCACACTCTTCAGGGCAGCATTCGCGCTAGCATTCTTTGGGCGGTACAGGGTCAGCGAGTTAGTGGCTCCATCAACAGACAACCCGGGAGCGGCCTGCATTCGCTGGGCCGACGTAGAGCTAGGAGCGGGCCACATGAATGTCCTCCTGCGGCGGTCAAAAACGGATCAGGCAGGAAAAGGGAAGTGGACCAGGATTAACTGCATCAGGGACAAGTCATGCTGTCCCGTTTGTCTGAGGAGACAGTACATGCAACAAGGGGGACACAAACGGGGCCCGCTGCTAACGCATGAGGATGGGTCCTACCTGAGCCGGTTCCAATTCATAGCAGTGATGAGGAGGGCGCTAGACTGGGTGGGACTTCCGGCGAGGGCGTTCGGGTCCCATTCCTTCCGAGTTGGGGCAGCCAGCACGGCAGCAGACCTCGGGTTGGGAGCTGACCAGATCAAGGGAATAGGGCGTTGGGCGTCCGACGCTTTCAGACGATACATCCGCCCTACAGTATAATAAGCCTGATTTCTCCCCCCCCCCCTAACCGTCTAGGTCCGGCGGAGCGGCGCAAGACAGTCTGGATCGTGGGTCACTCATTTGTAACGTGGGCGCAGCGATGGGCGGAGGCCAGGCGCGAGTTCTGAGGAATATGGCTTCGGGACACAGACGTAATATGCCTGGGCCGGCCGGGAATGAAATGGGAACAACTGCTCCCCGCGGTGCGGGAAGCCATGGGACACGGTGGCAAACCGGATGCGGTGGTGGTCCACCTGGGAGAGAATGACCTTGCAACGATCGGTAGGAGGTGTCTCTTAGAAAAAATGCAGGCAGGCCTTGCAGCAGTAGCGAGGATGGTGCGCCCGGCGGAGGTGATCTTCTCGGAAATAATAGTCCGTAAGGCATGGAGGGGGGCCGTGGACTTGGGGCGGTGGAGAAATCCAGGCGCAAACTAAATATTACCATGGCCAAGTTGTGCAGGGCCAATGGTTGGGGGTTCGTGAGGCTCGGGTTCATCAACTTGAGGTCCCCCGGGTACCATCTGGACGACGGCGTACACCTGACGGGAGTAGGGATGGACATGTTTAAGCTAAACATAGTGGGGGTGCCAGAGCAGGTGGGTTTCTCGTGAGGCCGGAGGAGGAGGGGAGTTCCCCCGATCGTGAAACCGGAGGGAGCGTGGCGGAAGAAACCCAAGATAGATAGACAACAGAGAGAAAGTTTACTAGAGGAAGATGGAAGGCTCACACAGTGTCCTTGGGATGCCTCATGGCAGGAGCACTGAGGGAGCTAAGGACGGCGTACAGCCGCAAACAGAGTAGAGGTAACGCTCCAACAGGGCCCTTGGGATGTCTCACGGCAGGGGTTACTGAGGGAGCGAAATAACAGGACACAGCTAAATGGGCAGGGGGAGGCGAGGGAGAGTCGACCCTGGGAGGTGTTGAAGCCCGGGCCGGGGAAGGCGTAGCCGGACCAGATGGGGCCCGGGGCAAACGCTGCCCGGAGGCGGGAAGCCCTCCCTCCCCCGTCGTAAACCCATGAATAAAGGAGCGACCGGGATTGGTCGCCCCAGGAAGGCCTGTCGCCCCCCTAATCAGGGAGCGAATTGGCAAGCGGCTGGGGGGATTAGAAGGGGGCGCAAGGCCCCCAGAGAACACAGAATCCCCCCCTTGGCAATAGAGGAGTGAAATCCCACCCACCCACACCAAAGAAAGCGGGCGTCGCAGCCGCAAAGTGGAGGGGAGGCGGAAGAAACCCAAGATAGATAGACAACAGAGAGAAAGTTTACTAGAGGTAGATGGAAGGCTCACACAGTGTCCTTGGGCTGCCTCATAGCAGGGGCACTGAGGGAGCGAAGGACGGCGTACAGCCGCAAACAGAGTAGAGGTAACGCTCCAACAGGGCCCTTGGGATGCCTCACAGCAGGGGTTACTAAGGGAACGAAATAACAGGACGTAGCCACGGGCAGATTACATGAGACGCTCACACAGGGCCCTTGGGATGCCACACGGCAGGGGCCCAGAGGAGCAGGCGAGAGGCCGACAAAGGGTCCAGGGCAAGCGGAACGGCACTTGCAGTCCGGGCAGGTCCTGACGGACACCCACCAGATTTGGTAGCAAGTTGAAGCCTGGAACCGTGAACACAAAGGCCCTGAAAAGGGGCAACCCCGCAAAAGACACTGCCTGGGGAGCGCATAACCAAAGGGAAGGTACAAGACATTAACAAGGACAATGGGATATGCATTATCATGGATGTTATGAATGACCAATAAAATGCGAAAATGTACAACCATGTTATATGTGAATAAACTGCGACCTTTTAAGGCACCAAATCAAGTTGTCTGTGGTGTAAGTTGAAGGTAAAAGGGACGCAGCTAAATGGGCAGGGGGAGGAGAGGGAGAGTCGCCCCTGGGAGGGGTTTTGAAAACTCCCTAACCAAGCAACTAAAAAACGTAACAAAAAATCCCTGCTAAACGCACTAAATCACACACAAATATTCGTAACTAGGCATTCTAATTCATAAATAACCATGTATTTGCTAATGCATATACATCTGCTGTGCTAAAAGCCCTTCTACAGCTTGCTTTGCGGTATCTGCTAAGAATTTACATATGTCCCTCATATATTTTTACTGCGCATTTTGAGTTCACCATGTGTGGACCCACGGGTGTTTGGGACCGTGACTGATTTGCAAGAAAGGGCCTGCCCTAGTAGCCTATCATTTTTATTGGATTCTACTGTACAGCTTTATTATAAGGATTTTATTAAGTTCGCAATAAATGTCTTTTGATACTTTTCATTGAAACTGTTGTTTTGGTCGGTTAAAGGTCATTCTTTTATAAGCATCTTATTTTAAGAGTTTGATGTAGCAGGGGGACCTGGACACTGTCCAGATTTAAGTCAAAAACAAAAAAAACTGTTAAAACAGACAGCTGAAATAAAGTAGAATTACTGTAACCTTCCCAGCACAATCCCAAAGACCCACAAAACTCTGCATAAATAAAGTGCACATTTTATAGAGTAACTAAGGGCAAAAGTGCACGAACCCGCTTACCATACCCGTTGATTACTCCTTCAAGTTTAGGAGTAAACTAAACCTAAATTATAAGTAAAACGGAATTATAAAAAAAAAAAAAAAACATACCTGTGAAGCATGTCCCATCACTTTAAAAGTTCATGAAAGAGACAGACCAACAACTCGTTATATTTTAGACTTTTGATAATGCCATGCACCATTTCAAGATCATGAAACTTTTGTTTTTGTGGCAAATTTCTCTTGGTTATGCTTCCTAAACTACTGTACCACTTCACTAATTTACCAGCGCTGGTGCTCTCAACAATATTCAAAGAATTTTGGGGACAATGATACAGTGACATGGAAGGAGACGAAATGCACTGGCCAAGTTTAAAGCCCCCATAAATAACGTTGGAGTTGAGGGCCCTCGGATATGTAATTATATTACCTAGCATTCCAGCTTTAGTACTTAGCCTATTTGCTGGTTAGGCATAACACCAATGAGACAGGAGCCTCTCTCGCAATAATTAAAAAAAATGGTACATTAATTAATTAATAGACTGTATGATAAACACAGACTCACTGGCGTGCTCCCCAGTCTACTAAGGGTTGCACTTCACTGGAGGAAAGTGGTTAAAGGGAAGATGCAGAATGACGTCCAACACGCTAAACAGTGGTGTAGCTGGGGGGGGAATGGGGGGTCAGTCCCCCGGCTGGCACTGTTTTGGGGGCAGTGGAGATGAGCAAGTCGTGTCTGTCGACTACCACCATCCTCCTGCCCCCGAGAACAAGTCGCCCGTTGGCCGCCAGACCCCCCACACCCCCCATCTGGAATAAGTAATTCGTCGGCTGCCACCCCCCTTACCTGCACAGGGCGGCAAACTTAGAGTCCTCCCGGGTGGCATTAGGTCTAGCTACGCCACTGACGCTAAAGCTGTCCCCCTTAGAGGACGGTCCAAAACAAGGTGTTACTTCAGCATTAAAGACTTAGAGTATTGGAATGAAACAAGTATATTTACTATTCACGACGTGTTTGAGAATCGTCAAATGGAGCAATGATTTAGAAAGATGCATCAATGACAAGGAAGGGAATGACATAACAGCTTACGCCTATAGTGTCTCCAGAAATGCTGCTTTTAAATATATTCCGTTCACTATCCTACATAGAGCATATCTGGTTAGGATGTACCCCAATACCACATTGTGGTAGCCAAGATGCTCACAATACGATCTGGATTTTGACATATATTTTGGGACTGTCCAGATACAACAGAATACTGGTCACAAATTACACGGACACCGTCGCTGATCACAGGGCATAACAATACACATAATTTAAGACTGTGAATTTTTCGGGAAGATAGTGGCATGGGCTGGACTACCGCTGTCTCTGGCAGGGAGGATTGCAATAGCCAAAATGGTGGTGTTGCCGAAACTGTTGTACCTCTTCATAAATATTCCGATTCCCCTTACCCAAGTCTTTTTTAAATCTCTGCGGTCGTTACTGATTTCTTTGGTGTGGGCGGGCGGACAGGCACGGATATCATGGGAACTTTTGACCCTTCCACTTCATCAGGGTGGATTAGGAGCCCCGGACATGCAACTATATGCATGGAGTTCCTGCACTATTGGGTGCACCCAACCCCATTTCAACCATATGTAGCTGTTGAAACAGATGTGGCAGTGCCGATAGCTCTGCAGGTGGCGCTCTACCAGACCTACAAGCGGCCCCGAGACGACATAGACACAGTTCAGACTCTGCGATGGGCCTGGGACGAACTAAGGAAAAGGGCCAATCTCACAATTCTTTATGCTCCGTCAATGCCGCTGGCACACAATCCCATGCTGCCTACTATGGGGGAAGGCACAAGTAGAATGCTAGCACAAAAGATGGGACTCAAAACATTTGCAGACCTGTATCCAGGCGAGGACGTCCGGCCTCCTCCTGTACCTGTGGAGGAATGCGCCGTGCCATTCTCTGTACTCTTTTTATATTATAAACTCAGGGCTACATGCAGGTCCCTCCACGACACCTTCCCGCATCCTCCGCCGGTATTGCCCGCACTGGAGAATGTGTGAAAGACAGTCACCTCGAAGACTAATAACATGTATCTATAACCAAATGCAAAACGCAGCCCCCTGGTTAGACCGAAGGTGCTTCAGGCATGGAATGAAGAACTCCATACCCCAATTGCTGAGGAGCAATGGGCTTACTGCTGTAACCAACATACTGCCCTCTCTCCCAATTATAAACTCTGTTTAATTCATTTTAAGTATATACACAGGTTTTACAGGACTCCCACTCAGTTGTACCGTATGGGACTAAGGGAGGATGATAGATGTTGGAGATGCGGATACGCCCAGGCCTCATTCCTACATAAGGCGTGGAGCTGTCCACAGCTGTCCTCTTTTTGGGCTCACATATTCACTACGATACATAATATAATAGGTACAATCGATGACCCCAATCCCCTACAAGGCTTACTGGGATATGTAAAAGATACGCCCGCCAAAACGAGAAAACGACACGCCATGCTTCTCCTGTTTGCCAAGCGCCGGGTAGCTATGCATTGGGGGAGGAAGGGAGCTCCCTCCATGAGAGATTGGATCAAAGATGTTACATTCGGCCATAGACAACTGTCCACCTTTTGGGAGATGATGCCGGCGGCATCAAGGCCTAGGGACATGTGGGAGTTGTTCTTGGTATGGGCACGAGCGCAGCAGGAGGGGAGGGGGACTGCCAGACGCATCTGTAGAGGTGTAGTTAAACATATGTAGGCCGGGAAGTTGGGGGAGAATGCGATAATGAAAAGAATAATGCATACAGGTCACAGAATACTCCTTTGTTCCGGTTAGAACAGGTAGGAGCTATTGGACTGGATGCAGGGAACTGAGGGGTGTTATATTGACAACCCATTGGTAGACGATGCATGAGGTCCTGAAGATTCTAATCCAATTTATTGAATATTGAACAAATGGGCGTGCACGACTGTAATATTATTTGTAAATCTAACGGCATGTTAATGTAAGGACAACTATTTAACGAACAGAACTTGCATGTTGTTTGTAATGTTTGCAACATTGTTTGAAAATACCAATAAACAAATTTTTTTTTTTTTTTAAAAGACTTTGAATTTTTCGCTTTGTTTATTCTGTTTTGTTTGCTTGTACCCTTCTTGTGGCATAATCTGTAAAGCGCTCTGATACCCTCGGTGGTCATGTTCGCGCTATATAAAACTTTCTAAATAAATAAATAATCCTGAATGCTGCCTACTGGAACAGTTTCCTCGACCTGCAGCTGGAAGAGTCACCTCCAGGTTTATGGACCTCACACTTTTACTAGCGAAACGTATGATTGTCATACATTGGAAAGCCACAGTGGCCCTCCCCATAAGTGACGGCAACTGAAACTCCATAAATAGATAGAAGCCAAAACTATTTTATTACATATAGAAGAAATTAGTTGCCCTTAGGAAGTTTCAGTTGTCAGATCATAGGACGAATCATTGGCCAAAGTGGGTGAGTTTAATAAAAATGATATACTGATACCCTGAGCCACTTATTTCACCCCACAAACATATCAAAACATACTAGTCAAATTATGCCCTTAAATAAAATGAACCATGCTAAGCTAATAAGGACAACGCCTACACTGTGAATGGATTTAAATGCGTCAATATTTTTAGCTCATCAGACACGCTAATTTAATTCAAGTCAAACTGATTGTTTGGTTTAATTTGCTTTAATAGGTGTTAAGGTTACCATCTGTAATGGTACAGGCAGTTATACATTGTGAGATTGTGTATTGACCATTAACTTCATTTTACTCTAACTACATTTTGTGAACACGGTTTCATCTTGTGTCTGTCTGTCCCTGCCTTTCAGCTGCAAACACAGGCAGGCTGTAGTGCCAGAGGCACTCCCATGTATTGGGACCACGTAATGACTTTTGACTACCATTGTTTCAATTGATTTTAGGTGTTCTGATTTATTCTAGCTTGAATGTATGACATCATTTTTCCTGCATGTGCATTTTTCTTTAAAGATTTCTTTTGTGTCTCCTTGTAGCTTCAGAGGGGTGTGTTCGCTTTTTACAGCCTTGCCAGGAACAGAACGTGTGGGATGTGCATTTGAAAGCATGAGAGAGAGAAAGGTGTGGAATGTACTTTTCTGTCTTGGAGTGCAGTGTTATGCTGTGGTGCACAAATGTGTATTGTGTTGTACATTGGGAAGGTTTATGAAGTTTTTACTATTGGCTTTGACATGCCCTCGTGCCATCTTGAATTCTGACTCTGTCTAGCTTGAGCTTTGCGCACACAGGCAGGCCCCCAGATCTCTCAAGTTGTTTGGGATATTCATGTTCAAGGTTGTTTTCTGTACTCTTGGAGATGTTTTGTACTTTCCTAAGCTTCACTAAGATAAGGGGCTGGAACATGTGGGAGCGCAGAAGAATACGTGAGAACTCTTTTACCTTTGGAATGCTGGCATGGAGAGTGGCCAATTCCAGTAAGTTTCCTTGGCGCAGAGGAGGTCCTCTCGGAAACGTCTAATGCTTTGAGATTATAAAACTGGGGTTTGTTGACTTGGAAAGCTGGATTTTGTTTGGACCTGAATGAAGGAGGACGTGTTTACTTCGGTGTAGCAGTTCCCGGCTTGCTGAGTCTCTTGACCTCGGCTGTGAATCCCCAGTCAGGAGTGGGCTAAGATGCAGTGTTTGCAGCCGGTGATGTATTGTTTTTTATTATTGGCATTGTGATGTGTGAGTGTGTCTGTGTGCACATTCAAGTCTCCAGTGGTTATAATCATCTGATGTATTTAGTGTATATATCTTATATCTTTCCTTTGACAGGGTTTATTCCTTGTGTCTGAATATTTGCATTTAACAGTGTTTATTTCTCGCCGTGGACGTCCAGTATTATTATCTGCTTGTATTTTATACCATGCATTTAACAGTTGCATTTGCTTACTTATAAGGGCCCGATTCCGATCTCGCTGGGAAAGCCCTACGGCCGACTAGCGCCCGTAGAGCTTTCCGAGCGACTTGGGCTCCTAGGCTCCGTGCGACAGAGTACGATGCGCTGCAGCGCTGACGGACTCGGGTCGCTCGGAGCCCCATTGAAGTCTATGGGAGCCTGGTGTACGTTGCGTACATAGGCTCCCAAAGACAATAAACGCACGTCTTGGACAAGGGCGCCCCCTGTTGCGGGGACACCTCGGTCCCACCCGCACCGTGCATGCATGTGCAGGTCCCCCCAGTGATCGAGTCGTAGGGGCCCGGTTGAAGGAGGGCCCGCTACGGACCCCCGTAGTCCGCTTCCCGGAGCTTTTTCGAGTCGGAAGCTCCGACTCGATCCAGCTGCTCGGCGTGCGCATCGTACTTGGTCGTCCAGGAATCCGCCCCGTTGCGCTGTGCGTGTCGGCCATGGCGGAGTCGTCCGGAGGGGATTGCTGACGCATACGAGTCGCTCGGAGCGCGAGGCGATTATCGCATCATACTTGCTCGCTCGTACAGCTGTACGAGTCACCCAGAAATCACGCGTACGACTCGGACTCGCTACTGACGGATGCCGTCAGGAGCGCTTTCGAGCGAGATCGGAATCGGGCCCTAAGTGTGTTATTATTGATTGCACATATATATCTATATACATTTATTTGTTGTTTCATTTTGCATCTGGGAAAGCCTCTCTGTTAGAGAGTGTTGCACAAATAAAACCCCAAGCTTTATTTTGAAAACTGTCTTTTGATGTGCCTCATTTTATGAGAGTGAAATCCCTTTCCATGTGTTTTTATTGCTTCGCCGTGTGTGTACCTCCGTGTGGGAGCGCAGCATCTTCTATTATTTGTGACGGTGAAGTAATACACACGCCCAGGTTATTAGCGCACATTGATTGTTTATGATTCTCACATAACTGAGCAAGAGAGATAATAACAGGAGATAATAACAGACAGTGCGGGATGCGTACAGTGTCCAAGGAGGAAAATGTGAAAAATTCTGCCTCAGCTCTCATAAGAGCCTGGCCAGCTCCGTTGAGTGACCTCGACACAGAGGGTGTAGCTAGCACCTGCAGTGCAGATAAAGGGAGAGGGAGCTTCTAGAAGTCTCTCTCCATGTTAGTAAAGAGCATGAAGACGGGGACCTCTTGGTGCTGTGATAGGAATTCTCCTGGGAGCAGACGCGCTGCCCAGGGCTTTTGTGCCCGGTAGAGACCTTTGTCTGAGACTGTCAATGGGTTCCCCAGTTGTGCTGGCAAGGATGATGCTAAACAGACAGCTGGTGAGGTATTCCATGTTCTAATTACTTATTCTTGTGTACATGCATTTATCTTTCTATGCATTTATTCTTGTGTGTATACATTCACTATATGCATTTATTTTACTTGTGCATTATTGCCATTTGATATATGGGAACTTGCAGCAATAAATATTCCCCTTTACTTGGCAAATAAGTGTTGAGCTTTGTCAATGTTCTATTTTGGTATTCTAAAGTGTGTAGAGTCCTATTTTGAAGAGTGTTCAGGTTGTGTCCTGGTATTTTGAAGTCTTGCTCAGGTGTTCTCAAGAAAAAGCAAGACACCATCTTTCATTACTTGATATATCATTGTGCTTCATTAATAGTTAATGGTTATTGTAAGAATTGAGCATGCAACTACTGTTTTTTAACTATAGCTTGCATATAAAATAATAATATGTTTGCACTGAAGGGCTGAACATGTGCAAACTAACACAACAGCAAACAAAGACTAAAAGGATCCTGGCTAGGTCGAAGAATACAACATTCTGGAATGATATCCTGTACTGAAGAATTTCTACATGAAACATTTTAACTACAAATCCCAATTAACATGATGCTAAATAAATATCCTGCAATTTTATTAAATAGATGCATACAAAGAAAATAAGGTATACTATTAAAATCAGGCATCAAATAGACTTTATAGTGGTATTACTAGAAGATGCTGAATAATAAGATGATTGAAGGAAGAAGAAAATATATTTACAGTTATTGATTCCAGCCATCCTTTTATTATCTGATTTCTACAACTCAGCCAACTCAAAGAATGAAAGGGTAATGAGTTCTTGAATATATGTTTCAATGGTAAGGCAACAAGCTTTTTAGCAGTTTCCTAGATGCTGCTTCCCAGCAGTACTAAAAACTTAAATGTAATTATCTGAACATCTAATGTTACCCTTAGAACATCTCATATACAGAACCATTTATCAGACTGAGAGATCACAATTATTTTTTAGAAAGGGGCATTTTTCGGCAATATGCCCCTGGTCGAAGGGATGTTTTTGTCAGGTACTATTTTATAAATTACTACCTCAAAGTTGTGAGGATACAGATTTGGTAATAAAAACAAAGCTGTAATATATTGATAAATCTGGAGTAAAGAACCTCACATACATATCAGGAAATAAAACGGAATAAATGTGATTGGTCACACCCTTAATACAGCAGCATTCACCTTAAGCCATAAAGGTGCATCACCTTCTGTTTTAGCTTTAGATCTGCATCACACTGGCTTGTTTTACTCCAATATTCCACGGTTGATTGACACATTGCCAGTAATTCAAAGGTAAAAACTTCATAAAATTCTAGCAATGATCTTTTACTGTAATCTTTAAATATAGGTCTATGAGAATTTTGGGATAACAAACAATACACTATATGGGGCGTATCAGGGGCATAACTTAGCCGTTGAGGTTCAGGGGATGTGAATCTCAAATTTCCCAACTGAAAAATCAGTGGGCCGTACGGTGAAGGGGGTGAGATGACCAAGGTTTGCGATGCATTGTGCGTATGAGGAGCAGGGTCAGTACCTATTTGCATATGGCAAGCCTCTGGCTAAAGTGGCAAAAGATGGGTTGCAATGCTACCCTGTGATTCATCAGTGGTAAGACTATATGCAAGCTTTCCTCCCATCGCCTTGGCAATGTTTGCTAGGGGGTGCGGAATTTGCATAATTTGCTTTTGAATATTTACGTGAAATTTCGGTAAAATAATGCATAATCACTTGAAATGCAAACATGTCATTTTGTGCGATATTTGAAAGTAATATAAGCCCATGCATCACTTTTTGACGCATGGGCACATTTTGTGCTTTAAAAAAGAGTGCAAGCAAAAGCACTGTGTGCAACAGCTCCTCATGTTCTGTTTTTCCTGTGCATTCACAGTAAATTTTAACTGTGACTGTCACGTTCTTAGAGCATTTTTACCATGAATGGCGCATAATTAAGTGAGTGGCATAATTGCTGAAATTTTGCATAACAAGCGTAACACGAAATGTCCAAAATTATGCGAATTACGCTGTCATAATTTAAATTTCACCCAGGCCTACTGTTGAATAGCCAGTAGTATGCCTGGAAACATGAGACTGACACAGCTTTACCAGCCTACTATTCCATTGTTTGTGAATTCCAAAACGTAGTAAATTTACACCCATTTAAGGAGACTTCTATGGGTGCAGAATTACTACTTTCTAGTGAACCAGCCACTATATATTTTTAAGTTCCAGATACTACAAAAGTTTTAAACTTTTAGTGAAATCAGAACTGTGAGAAAAACTAAGAGAAACAGCAGACCTGACTCAGGGCCCCAGACCAAACTATCAAGCCAAGAATGGATTTATTTGGGTGGTGTCACATGCCAAAAGCCCCTGAAGCTATTCGCCTGTACACTATCTTTGTAGCCATGTTTACACTACTTACATAGTTACTCTACACTACAGAAAGGTTTCCAAAGTCAAATAACTTGCTGATCACTTCTGCCTTGGATATCCTCATCTCTCCTACCCCTTTAATTCTCAGAGATGGTATGGGGAGCAATAAACTTAACTGCAAGAGTTGAGTGGGGATTTACGAAAACCTGAACAATACTGAATTGAGAGGGTTGATTTATTACACGTATAAATAAAGCATTCTGGACCGCACAAAGAGATCGGTGCAAATGATAGGATCATCCCAATGAATACGATTAAAAGACCAAGAATCACCTAGACTTCTATCCACCCACTTACGCAAAAGTTAATTCAGCTTCTATTATTTGGATTCTCTATATGGTGTCAACATGTAACTCCTCCACTGCTATAGAGCATTTTGAAGTACTGTGTACATACAGAAATTAAGCAATTTAGAAAAAGGTTTGAATTTTTTTCTAACAATGGATAACTTCCGTAGTCACCCAAAGTGTGCCATGTAGTTTAAAGCTTCCTGTTTGATTAATGCAATCACATATAACTGCAGTATTTTGCATTAATGGCATTTGAGGTAGTCCACTGTCCTATGGCATTAAGAGGCATTCCACACACTTCTTAAACTACTTTATGCCCCTACATCAAAAGATCGAAATGAGGACAAGCTCTTGAACAATTGGTTACAAGCCCTAGCTGGCCTAACACACTTCTGGATGTGCTCAGTAAGCTAATTGACAAGTGACAGACCAATAGCATTGGCAAGCAAGACTCCTCAGACCAGAGTGTCTCCACCCTTAGGAAGCACTCCCTGTAAAGGGTTTATAAACTCTTTGACTCAAAAAAACAACTGTCTCTTCAGGAAATGAGATGATATACTTTGACACTTGCAATAAAAACCCACCACGTCCCCACCTAATCCATCCACTTGATTAGAACTTAGACTGGTTTGGTATTTTTTTTTGTTGCTGTTGGTTGCATGTGGTCTAGTAGATTTGCATCTATATGCTTCTGAATTTCATATGGAGAAAGGTTATGCTTTGATTCAGAACTCCGCTACAAACAAATTAGGCCTGGGTGAAATTTTCATTTTGTGAGTGTAATCTTGCATAATTGTTTTACATCTTTTGTTACGCTTGTTACACTTGAAATTATGCTGATATGCCACGTCGCATAATTTCAGAGCTTTTCCAGTAAAATGTTTGTCATGGAAGCACAGGAACAACACGAATGTGCAGAACACGAGTGGCTGTAGTTTTTTACATCTCTTGTATTTTTTGAGCTTTTTTTAATTTTAAGACTGACGTGCGTCCTCACCTACTAAATGGATAAGAGGACACATTCATGTTAAAATATAGTGCTAAATTCCAGATTTGCATTTTCCATAATGTTTCTGAAATTTCGGGTAAATACACAAAAGTAAAGTATTCAAATTTTACACACCCCTACTAAAATGCTTTGCTGGACACGTTCTCCAATCTTCTAAAGCAATATTGAACAGTCAGATATGTTCAGTAAAAATAAAGGCTACATAATAAAAGAAACAACATTAATTTTGGTAAGTTACATCTAATAGGTAGCGTAGCACACTTTAACCACCCAGAAATTGCCTTGAAAACATAAATAAACAAATTGGGCAAGAAGATCAACTGCCAAATCAGTAGGCATCAAAGACTGAAAGTAAAGTTATGATACCAAGGATGAGGATCAGTAGGTGTTGTCAAGCACTGGGCAAATTCAAAATATTGGGGTGAAATATTTTAACATTGGGGCGGTAAAGAGCTAAAGGTGGTTGATATTACATATGTGCATGCTAGAGCAAACATTTAATGGATTAAACTTAAGAATCAGGCATCCAATAGGCATTTAGGCACAATCAACAAAATGAGCCCGATTATGATGCCATCGCAGTGGGATTGGGACCGACCACCAAGTAGTCGGTGGTCCCACCCACCAAATTATGATGCGACCGCCGTGAAGGCGGTCAGAATCATAGCTTTTTCCATTGTGGCTTGCGACCGACATTCTAATGAGGCCCATTGTATTGGAACAAATGTATGTGCACCTAAACATATATATATATATATATTCACTGAAAAAACCATAGGTTTCAGGCACGTTATAGTTAGAAATTAGCATTTAAAAAACCTTAGAAATTCACTGAAAAAACCATAGGTTTCAGGGGCGTTATAGTTAGTTGGACATTTCACTCGTACAAAACCATAGAAATTCCCCCATTATAGTTAGTTCAGCTAACTATAACTCGCGCACCCGCAATGCACTGCTGATGACGTCACATATTACATCACTCATGACATGGTCAGTGACATCACTCATGACATCACTGATGACATCTCAAATGACATCACTGATGACATCTCAAATGACATCACTGATGACATCACTGATGACATCATCCTTGTGATAGAGTGGCAGACCTCCTCTCACCCTAATATAACCTTTGATACACACACTCAAAAATACAAACTAACATTTTCAAAACAATGGACATACCAATACCAGTTACAACACACCTATTCAGTAATTCCAAGATCTACACACACATCCACTCATTCACCAACAGTCCCTATACAGTCACTCATACATGTACTCACTCATCATATGTACTCATACACCTATACATCCTGTTACACACCGCCACTCATCCATAGAGTTACTCACACACAGAGTCACACATGCAAACAAAGTATCAAACATCCATTTACTTGCATATACAGTTATACACAAACTACCACACTTACTTCTACAGAAACTTACACATACTTACTCTCTTAAACAATCACTTATAGAAACACCTACTTATTTGTACAGGAACTCTTCCAATCTCTCACTCTCACATATACTCACTTATATACACCAATACTCACATATACTAGTTTAAAACATATGTAGTTACTCATAAAGACACTATTGAGACAGTCATTCACTCACTAACACACCCATACACATACTCATCCACCTATACAGTCCTGCACACATGCTGTCTTCAACACATACAAACAGTGAGTCACTCATTCATGCATCTATGCACTAAGTAATACCCCCACCGAACCATACAGACACTCAGACACTCATACTGATACTAAAAACCCAACTAATAACCCATATAGACACTCATGTAGCTACTCACCAACACATGCAGCCACTTATACACAAAGTGAGAGACTGATACAGATATTTTCATATTTAAACATTACTCACTAACCCATGTATTCACTAAGATACACTTAGTCAGTTATACAATCAATTTTACAACAAAAAAATCATCCATTTAGACACTTATATACCCATTTATTCTTCCATCGACCTTGAGATATACATATATAAAACATATTTAATTTTCAGAAAAACACACATTCACTGGATGATATCATCAGTGATGTCATCAGTGATGTCATTTGAGATGTCATCAGTGATGTCATCAGTGATGTCACTGACCATGTCATGAGTGATGTAATATGTGACGTCATCAGCAGTGCATTGCGGGCGCGCGAGTTATAGTTAGCTGAACTAACTATAACGGGGGAATTTCTATGGTTTTGTACGAGTGAAATGTCCAACTAACTATAACGCCCCTGAAACCTATGGTTTTTTCAGTGAATTTCTAAGGTTTTTTAAATGCTAATTTCTAATTATAACGTGCCTGAAACCTATGGTTTTTTCAGTGAATTTCTAAGGTTTTTTAAATGCTAATTTCAAACTATAACGTGCCTGAAACCTATGGTTTTTTCAGTGAATATATATATATTTATTATACTATGTATACATGTGAAAATGTCTCGGTCCCCTGTTTGCCTCGGTGGCACGGAAAAAATGGGTGGAACTGACGTCAGCACGCCGACGAGGTCCTCTTATGGCTCCGATGACGTCATACGGTGTCGCGAGGGGAGCCGTGCTCGTTGACGTGGGAGAGCTAGGAAAGAATTTCCGTGGAATGCTGGTGCAGGGGATATTCACCTAAGTGTTCAGGCTAGTCCTTTGGGAGCAACTGTTTATGTTGCCACTCCAGAAACCGAAACCAGTGATCCGAGGGCAGAGGCCCTGCAGATGGCACACGAGGTGGGGTGCCCAGTCGTGTGCACCGGCGGGGCAGCGAAGTGACAAGCACCACAACCCACAAAAAAGGTAACGAGGGCACTGAATAACACAGGATCTTCTCTTTGTATCTGGCAGGAACAACAAAGTTAAAATGCCCTAGTACCAAAATGTAGAATTAGTGCTACAACGGTCTTCAAGAGGACCTGCAATGCCGCTTCTGCCTCCCGTATCCTGGAGGCGGCACATGGGTCACGCGGTACGGTCATACTGCGGTGGGACGCACACTCGTTGACCTCTCATGGCACTGCTCCACACTTCAGGGAGGACGCTTTCCATTAGCTATGTTTTCTGATGACATGTCGCGCCGGCCTCGTCCAACAACAGAACTCCTTTAGATCCAAACAGACTTTTCCACTCTCTCACCGGAAGTGAAACCAGGCCACGCGGACACTTTCACAATACAACAGCCGGGAATGCACTTTTCGGTAAAAAAAAACACATTCCTTCCTCCTAATTAATCAAATAAACGTCTCACTGAAGAACAGGGGCCAGCTTCGATCGGTAAACAGCCGTTACAACGACTTTTTTACTTTGCGATACCATTACAACGCATGCATTACCACGCATGCATTGTACATCACGAAGTCATTACAACGCATTTTTTAGAACGCATGGTCATTTACCTCGCATGCCTTTACAACGAATTTTGTTGTAAAGGTATGTATGGTAAATGACCATGCGTTCTAAAAAATGTAGACGATCCATGTCGTTGTAAGGAAACAGAGGCTGTTCCGTTTCCTCACAACGACATGCACCGCCCCTCAGAGATGACGTGAAGCAGGAACCACGAGCAGAGAGGAACCATGAGGAGTGAGAGGTAAGGGGGATTGGGCATGGGGTGGGGGTTTCTTTTCTAGGGTTTAGGGTAGTGCAGTGGTGTTTGGGTGGTGTAGGGGTCGTGCTGGGGGTAGTGTTTTAGGGTTTAGGGTAGTGCAGTGGTGTTTGGGTAGTGTAGAGGGTCGCGCTGGGGGTAGTGTTTTAGGGTTTAGGGTAGTGCAGTAGTGTAGGGGGTTGTGCTGGGGTAGTGTTTTAGGGTTTAGGGTAGGGCAGTGGTGTATGGGTAGTGTAGGGGGTCGTGCTGGTGGTAGTGTTTTAGGGTTTAGGGTAGTGCAGTGGTGTTTGTGTAGTGTAGGGGGTCATGCTGGGGGTAGTGTTTTATGGTTTAGGGTAGTGCAGTGGTTGGGTAGTGTAGGGGGTCGTGCTGGGGGTAGATTTAGGGTTTAGGGTAGTGCAGTGGTGTTTGGGTAGTGTAGGGAGTCGTGTTGGGGGTAGTGTTTTAGGGTTTAGGGTAGTGCAGTGGTGTTTGTGTAGTGTAGGGGGTTGTGCTGGGGGTAGTGTTTTAGGGTTTATGTTAGTGCAGTGGTGTTTGGGTAGTGTAGGGGTAGTGCTGGGGTAGTGTTTTAGGGTTTAGGGCAGTGTAGTGGTGTTTGTGTAGTGAAGGGGGTCATGCTGTGGGTAGTGTTTTAGGGTTTAGGGTAGTGCAGTCGTGTTTGTGTAGTGTAGGGGGTCGTGTTTTAGGGTATAGGGTAGTGCAGTGGTGTTTGGGTAGTGTAGGGGGTCATGCTGGGGTTAGTGTTTTAGGGTTTAGGGTAGTGCAGTGGTGTTTGGGTAGTGTAGGGGGTCGTGCTGGGGGTAGTGTTTTAGGGTTTAGGGTAGTGCAGTGGTGTTTGGGTAGTGGAGGGGTAGTGTTTTAGGGTTTAGGGTAGTGCGCCCAACCAGCCACAATATCCGTGGACAAAGGGGATCCTGACTCTTTGGAACGCTCCGTCAATTGAATAATTTGGGTCAAGGGCCCTACCATGTCCAAGACCTATCAATTCCTTTCTTGGGATCCCTCATATACTTGGAGAAAAAGGTACATAGTTTCTCATCAATTTCAGGCGTGTGTGCCACCTTCCCCTTCAGTGAGGGCCTGGGGCATTCTCCCCTCATCCTATTCCTGACCTCCCTTTCAAGGGGTTGATGGATTTTCCCCACCACATACTCTGCCACTTTGGCGTCAGGTGTCCACTCTGCCGACCTAGGATGGTAAATTTGGGTAGGCTCGAACATGTCCGAGTGGACCCCGTCCCCAACCGGGGACTGAGAGAGTGGGACTCTGGACGCCAGGGACGCCCCGAGTCCTTATCCTCATCGGAGGAGAAATCGTCCTCCGATACACCCTCTCCCTCTAAGGGAAACCCGCCGTCGGGGTCTACAATAGTGGTGACAGTGTCGCAATTTTCTCCGGGCCCCTCCTCCTCCCGGCAGGGTGCATGTTTTAGCGTTCGCGCACTCTTGAGGAAGGTCTCCGTAAGTTTATCAAATCCTTCCAAGTGCCCCGCGTTATGCTTAACGGCCCTTTTATTCCCCATCTGGGAGCTACTTGGACCCGCCACCACCAGATCTGGGTCACTGAACACCCCAGGGATGCTTTTCGCCAGCTTATCAACCTGATCCCTAAGAGGAGCCAGCGCCCTAGAAATAGCCAGAGAGAGGGCTTGGTCCACTGCTGGAGGGAGAAGTTGGGGGCCATTCCTCCTCCACTTCCTGGTAGGAGGAGTAAAAATGGTCTTCTGGAGAAGACATGATAGCAGAGGGTGTGAGCACAGAACAAATTCCCTTAAAATACTTAAGACAGCCCCCTCGCCGGTGCTCCAACAGCTGGGCTTTCCCCGAAGCTGTTATAAGAATAGACTGAGGCGCAATACCAATTACCACCACCAGGTGGCGCTGGTCACTAATGTGGCCGTGTGGGGAAATCACCGCGTAGCGGTGTCAAAATTAGGCGAGGGTTGGTCAGGAATCAAGCGGACACTAAAGGAGTGACCGGATTCCCAAACGCGCGTAAAGACCAGCGGGAGCGCTCAACAGAGCTGCCTCGCACGGACCAGACGCGCCTGACAGGATCTCACCGCGCGCAGAGCACACAGCGGGAGAAACTGCGAGGGGGAGCACGCGCTCGGGCAAGAGCCTGCTGCGCAGGGAATATGAAACAATACCAAGGCAATAACGCTAATAACGTGCACAAGAAACCGCTATACAAACAGCAACAACGTCAGATTAAGCCAAGAATGTAAGGAATGCACTTAACTGACGAGCAGTGAAGAAAGAGGAAGCGGAAGGGACGTCACGATATTATATACGATGGACTGTGATATTATTGGACTATAGTTGCCTTGGAGACTACCCCCTAATGGTTCATGGGTTGTGTAGTCTTTTGTTTAATGATTGTTGTGTTACGTTTTCTTTGAACTGCTATGCAAATAAAGTGAGGAAAGATATGCATAATCCTCGCCTCCGTCCTGCCATAGAATTCATTAAACTTTATTTGATCTGATTTAGAAACATAGATCATAAAAGTGTACATAAAAACAGTAAATCCTCTTTCCTAATACAATACAGTGAGAATTAATTAAAACCAGTAGGTAAAAACGGGTGTTACAAAGCCCGGTTCAGAGCAACTTCAGGTTAACAGAATCGTAAAGTTCAATGTTTCGCAAGATCAATCTCATGTACTTTGTGCAAAATACGCAATAAGGGGTCCAAGTAAGATGTAACGCTCCAATACCTGACCAGTTTGCACTATATAAAACTGCAGAAAAACTAAAAATAAAAAGTGTTTTGCACACTTCTGTCATTGGGCTGTATGTGGGCTACATCTGGGTGATATTTGTGCTACATTTGGGCTCTTTTTTCTCTGGTGGCCATCTTGGGAGACTTATTTGTTATGAAGTTTCCTAATTTCGTCATTTACTGCAGTCTCCTCAGTAGGAAATGCTTTCAGTTTTTTACTTTGATTCCATCAAGAAGGCATTCAGATGTGTCACACATATGCCATAAATTCAGAATGTTAGCACTCTAGTTGTTCATTAGATCACTGTAGTAAAGCTACTGCTCACCAGGGAGTTAACTGGAAGTCTACTGCTGGTATTGAAAGTGATTGTTTCAGTCTGCATGTCAGAATTTTCTAATGAAATAGAAGAGGATTTGAGATCTCACTTAAAACATGCCCTAAATTTTCTTTCTGCAGCACTAACCATAATTTCTATGGCAAAATGAACCCCCTCATTTTGTTCCTTTTTAAATTAAATGTTTTAAGTGTTACCAGTTTATTCCAATCAAGATGGCTTCAGGTGTGCCATACTTTTGTCATAAGTAAGACTGTTAGCGCTCTAGTTGTTCTTTAGAACACTCTGGGAAGCTGCAGTAGAACACAAAGGCATCAACTGACAGGCTGCTCCTGTTGAAATATAACAGGAAGATATTTGAGATCTCACTTAAAACATGTCCTAATTTTTCTTTCTACAGCACTAACCATAATTTCTATGACAAAATGAACCCCATCATTTTGTTCCTTTTTAAATTAAATGTTTTAAGAGTTACCAGTTTATTCCAATCAAGATGGCTTCAGGTGTGCCATACTTTTGTCATAAGTAAGGCTGTTAGCACTCTAGTTGTTCTTTAGAACACTCTGGGAAGCTGCAGTAGAACACAAAGGAATCAACTGACAGTCTCTGCCCTTGTTGGATGTACATGTTTTACTGAGAATGTCAGACTTCATTCTCACATGACTGAGAAAGATAATGTGAATTTACAGAAAATATGCTCTCATTTTAGCTTCTGGAGCACCTTCCAAAACTGTATGGGACAAGCATGTGAAAATAGTTTTCTCTCAAACATGATTCATGATATCCCAGCAGAAGGTTTTTCACAGGGTAAAATCACCTTAGAACACACCACAATTCCTGAAATTAGTATGGTACCATCAACAAATGAATTCTAATGTAACTAAAGTCTGTTATCACCCTTTATAGTTCTCCTTTTGGTAACCCTCAAAATCTTCGATTCTCTACAATGCATTTCAATGGGGTACTATGATTTATATTGGTCCCAAGATGGCTGCCAGCAATTCCAGGATGAAGTGCTGACAGCCAATCAGATCTCACGATGACATGTGTGGTTAGGCTCCGCCCAGATATATATGTGTTTTCTTTTTCAAATTTCTCAGGAACTACTGAACGGATTTACACCATTTAAGCAAAAGGCACGACTCTGAACCAAGGGCTACCTTTTTGCCAAATTTGGTGTAATTCCGTTCAGCAGTTCGGGCTGTAGCTGCGATGAAAGGTTCCTATGGAAAATTGCATGGGGAAAACATGTTTTGGGACCCCCTTTTTCTCGGCCCCCGCTTGCCGAATCACCCCGAAACTTTCAGGATAGGAGCGGACCGGAGCGGGCCATAAGTTTTGAAAATTTCGCGAAGATTCGTCAACCGGCGTCAAAGTTATTTCAAATAGAATGTTGTGGATTTCCTATGGAAAATAGGTCCTAACTATAACTATCTACTGGCGACTGCCAGTAGATAATATGTAAATGTATGTTACATGGTTAATCCTTTTTATTGTACGTTTGCCAGTGGTTTTAAATCTGGTATTTAACAAAGACATTTCTAACTGTGAATGGTTTAACGTAATTCACAGTGCAGAATGCATTTGCATGATATTTAGATTCCCTAAACAAATAAAAAAGTTAAACATAGTAGTAGGTCTTTCCTTCAGTGCTGGTCAAAAATGCTTTCACAAAGATGGTGCTGTTCTCAGACCCTTAATCAGCACCACCTGACAAGCTCACCCTTGCAGGCCCATCCTTGCTGCAAGACTCTACCAATGATCGTAGCCAGTATGTGAAAATAAACATTGTAAATGCAGAAGCCTGTCAGCAGAAAGTTTCACTGTCCCACACTCCATTTTATTTTATTTCTTTATAAATATCTTGTTAAACATTCTCTATAGCCGCCAAGATGATGGCTGCAATGTCATCAGGAAGGCTAAAGAGCACTCTAGCACTCAATCTCCATGCATGCAGCCAGAGCATTTGGGGACTGGGGTGCAGAATCAGGGCATCTTGCTACGAAAGCAGCTCCACTCTCCCTCTGGCAGGAAGGGGAGGCTGAATGCTGAGTGCAAACAGATCAAAGCACAAGTTACTAACTTGTGTAACGATATATCTGTAAGAGACAGTAGTTAGTGACAGATTCCTTACCTTAGAATATCCCCAGGCGTCAGGCTGGATCCGGAAAGTTTTGCGTAGCAGTACCCATGCGCGTCGGTAGGCGGCGTCGTGCGGCTCCGCGTCCGTCGCCGGCGTCGTGATGACGTCGCGGCCAGTACTTAGACGCCGCCCATGCGCGCTGGCGTCAGTTCTGTACACGACTTTCCGCGCCAGAAACGCAGAGCCATGCAAGAAACTGACACTGGTGTCTGAAAACTAGGGCCCTGAAAGGGATGACCTTAACCCTAGAAATCAGTTCGCAGAACAGTGAGGATGGGTGGGGCAGTAAGGAATCTGTCACTAACTACTGTCTCTTACAGATATATCGTTACACAAGTTAGTAACTTGTGCATCTGAAAGAGACACGTTAGTGACAGATTCCTTACCTTAGAAAAGATACCCCAGCAATACCAACCCCGGTGGTGGGTCTGCGAACAAAGATCAGACGAGGAAGTCTCGGAGAACAGAACGGCCAAAGAAGCCGTCTCTCCGGACTTGGCTGTCAAGGCAGTAATGCTTGGTAAACGTGTGCAACGAGGCCCACGTAGCTGCCTGGCAAATGTCCTGCAATGGGACACCACGTCCCAAAGCCGTGGTGGCGGCTGTCGCCCTGGTGGAATGGGCACGTAGCCCAACAGTGGGCTCCTTCTTAGCCAAAGAATAGCAGGCCTTGATACACAAGACGACCCAGCGGGAGATGGTCCGCTTGTGTACCGCCTGACCTTTTTGGCGCCCACGTAGCCAACAAAGAGCTGGTCGTCCACCCGGAACTGTTGTGTGTGGTTCAGATAGAAAGAAATCGCACGTTTTGGGTCCAGACGGTGGAGCCTCTCTTCCTCTCTGGAAGGATGCGGAGGCGGAAAGAAGGTGGGCAAAGTGATGGTCTGCCCAATATGGAAGGCAGTAACCACCTTTGGCAAGAAGGACGGACGCGTCCTAAGAACAACCTTGTCTGGATAGACATACAGAAAGGGGGTTTGCAAGAGAGCCTGGAGCTCACTCACCCGCCGAGCGGAGGTGATAGCCACCAGAAAGGCTGTCTTCAGAGTGAGAAGACGAAGAGGACAGTTATGGAGAGGCTCAAAGGGAGCGCACATTAAAAAAGTAAGAACCAAGTTCAAGTCCCACTGAGGCATCACAAACGGAACAGGAGGGAAAAGGTGTGTAATGCCTTTAAGAAACCTGTTAACAACAGGGGACTTGAAAAGGGAGGGCTGATCAGGAAGCCTGAGGAAGGCCGAGATTGCACAAAGATAGCCCTTGATGGTACCCAGGGCAGAACCCTGTTGGGCCAGAGAAAGAAGGAACAGAAGAACCTCAGAAAGAGGGGCAGAAAGGGGATTCACAGCCTTTGCTGTGCACCATGCCACAAACTTGTTCCACCTGCAGGCGTATATCACCTTAGTGGAGGGACGCCTGGCTGCCAGAATCACATCACAAACTTCGGGAGGCAAGTCGAAAGGAATCAACTGCCGCTGCTCAATCTCCATGCAAGGAGGTGGAGACTGGACAGGTTCGGGTGGAGGACCGTCCCCTGCTGCTGCGACAGAAGATCCTCCCGAACAGGCAGACGGATCGGGGGATCGATGCTCATACTGAGTAGCTCGGGATACCAAACTCTTCGAGCCCAGTCCGGAGCCACAAGAATGAGTTGGGCCCGGTCGCGCCGAATCTTCTTCAACACTCTGGGCAGAAGTGGTATAGGCGGAAAAGCATACAACAGACCGCAACTCCACTTGCGACGAAAAGCGTCGCCGAGCGAGTGCCGCCTTGGAAATTCCAACGCGCAGAACTGCTGACATTGCACGTTCTCTTCGGTGGCGAATAGATCGAACCAAGGCTCTCCCCACTGTAGAAAGAGTCCTTGCGCCACTTCCGAGTGAAGACGCCATTCGTGATCCATCATGCACCTGCAGCTGAGTTCGTCCGCCCTGGCGTTCAGGGAACCTGCCAGGTGTTGAACCATCAGGGATATGCCCTGATATTCCAGCCATGTCCAGAGACGCAGAGCCTCCTGACATAGGGTCCACGACCCCACCCCGCCTTGTTTGTTGCAGTACCACATGGCGGTGGTGTTGTCTGTGAACACCTGCACTACCTTCCCCTTGACAGAGGGAAGGAATGCCTTCAGTGCAAGTCGGATCGCCCGGAGCTCCAGAATGTTGATATGGAGCCGGGACTCCGCCGAAGACCAGAGGCCTCTGATCTCCGCCTCTCCCATGTGACCGCCCCATCCCAGAAGGGACGCATCCGTCACAACTGTGTGCTCTGGCGGGGAAGGGAGAGGGATCTGCCTGTGACCCATTCCCGGTTCGAGAGCCACCACTGCAACTGTCGTGCAGTTCCCTACGAGATCTGGACGTAATCGGACAGGTTCCCCTGATGCTGCGCCCACTGGAACTTCAGGTCCCACTGCAGAGCCCGCATATGCCATCTGGCATGATCGACCAGCAGGATGCAGGAGGCCATGAGGCCCAGCAGCCTCAAGGTCATCCGTACCGAAACCCAGGATAGAGGCTGAAAGATCGGAATCATAGCCTGAATATCCTGGACTCGCCGTTCGGGAGGATAGGCCCGAAACTGCGTTGTGTCCAGAACTGCTCCAATGAAAAGGAGCTGTGGAGAAGGAATCAGGATCGACTTCGGCACGTTGATGGAGAACCCCAGCGAGTGCAGGAGTCCGGCCGTAGTCTGAAGGTGGGAGACGACTGCCTGGGACGAGCCCGCCTTCAGCAACCAGTCGTCGAGGTAGGGGAAGACTGGAACCCCTGCCCGGCGCAGATGAGCTGCGACCACCGCCATCACTTTCGTGAACACCCGAGGGGCGCTGGTAAGGCCAAAGGGAAGCACGGTGAACTGAAAGTGCTCGAGGCCTACCGTGAACCGCAGGTAACGCCGGTGGGCCGGCAGGACGGGGATGTGAAAATATGCGTCCTGCAAGTCCAACGCTACCATCCAGTCTCCAGGGTCGAGGGCAGTCAAGACCTGAGCTAGGGTGAGCATCTTGAACTTCTCCTTCCGGAGGAAGCGATTGACGTTCCGGAGGTCCAAGATAGGACGCATGTCCTCCTTGTCCTTTTGGGCACCAGAAAGTAGTGGGAATAACAACCACACCCTACTTCTGGGGTCGGAACGCGCTCGATGGCCCCCTTGGCCAAGAGGGCTGCAACTTCCTGTCGAAGAAGTACCAAATGGTCCCCCGACATGCGGTGGTGCTGAGGTGGCATGGCTGAGGGGTAGTGTCGAAGGGGAGGGAGTAGCCCCTTCGGACAATGTCCAAAACCCACCTGTCCGATGTGATGGTGCGACAGTGGGGAAGGTGATGGCGGACCCTGCCCCACACTGGCGTGCTGTGGACCTGAAAGGATGGACTAGGAGGGCATGGAGGCCGAGGACGGGGCGGAGTTGGTGGCCTGACCCGCACGCTGGTTACCCAACCCGCCTCGGCGGGAGTCACGTCCTCGGCAGCGCGAAGGCGCTTGCTGCGCGGGCCGGTGGCTGGGCAGTGGACGTGACTGGGCGCCCCTTCCGTGGCCACGAAAGGGGCGAAAAGCAGACTGCTGCAGAGGGCGCGAGGCGGAGAGGCCCAAGGACTTGGCCGTAGCCCGCGAGTCCTTAAAGCGCTCCAGCGCGCGGTCTGCCTTATTGCCAAAAAGGCGGATACCATCGAAGGGCATGTCCATAAGGGTGTTTTGGACATCGCCCGAGAAACCAGTGGTCCTCAGCCAGGCGTGATGGCGCAGCGCCACTGTCGTAGCAAGCGATCTGCCTAGCGAGTCAGCGGTGTCTAGGCCACACCGGATAGTGAACTTCGCCACGTCCCTCCCGTCCGCAATAACACGGGAGATTAGTGCCTGGACCTCCTCAGGACACTTGGGCAGCACTTGCGCCACCGAATCCCACAGAGAGTGGGAGTAACGGCCCAAAAGGCAAGCGGTGTTCACGGACCGCAAGCCAGCACTGGAGGAAGAAAAATCTTCTTCCAAAATTGTTCCAGTTTTTGGGATTCCCTGTCCGGCGGAGCCGTAGGGAAGGCGCTCTGAGAGGCAGAGGCTTGGACAACCAAACTCTCGGGGGTGGGGTGTTGGGAGAGGAACAGGGGGTCGCCCGGGGCCGGGCGATGCTGTCGGGCTACGTTCCTGTCCACAGGAGCCCCTGTGGTGGGCCTGGACCAGGTGCCCAAAAGAACGTCAGAAAGTGCGTCGTTGAACGGCAGCAGTGGCCCCGAAGAGGTAGCCGCCGGCTGAAGCACTTCCGTCAGGAGGTTAGTCCTGACAGCCACTGTAGGAAGCTCGAGGCGCAAGGCCGCGGCCGCCCTACGCAACACCGTTGCATAACTTGCTCCCTACTCCGTAGCCACGGAAGGAGGAGACAGCATGCCAAGGTCTGGAGAGGTGTCCAGACCACTGGCGTCACCCAGTTCCTCAGCCCAGTCCTGATAAGGCTCACATTGAGCTGTGAGAGGGTCTTCCGACCCCTCCCAGTCCTCCTCGTCCTCCAAAACAGGTGAAAAGTATGGAGGAGGGACATGAGGGAAGAAAGGTCCCATCGGCGTCGGCCGGCGTCGATCCGGCTCCGTGTCCGGTTCCGGGGAGAACCTGGGGACGGCGCCGTGAATGGTACCGGTGAGGTCGGCGCCGGTGGAGGTGTTATTAGGTCAACCGGCGTCGACCGGGATCCAGGCCTGGATCCGAGGGGGTCCTGCGGTGCCGGGGCCGGAGCCGCCGGAGACGCCGGAGCCGCCGGTGGTGCAGAGGGAGGACTCCCACTGGGGCCCGCGGGGCCCGAAGGCGCACCAGGGTAACCCTTAGGCCCGAAGATGCGAGCCATGGCCGACAAGAAGTCTTGGATGTCGGCCGGAGTCGACGTCCGACCCGGAACAGGCGGGTAGGCCGGCGTCGGCTGGTCGGGTACCCCCGGAGCCGCGGGGGCGGTACCAACTGGACCCTCGGCCGAGTCATGAGACCGGCGAGGGGAGGTCTTAGAGCGACGCTTCTTAGACCTCTTGTGCTTCGCCTTACCTGAAGACGAAGACTTCGACCCCGACGAATGACGACAGCTCCGCGACCGGCCCCTCGACCTCTCCCGGGACCTCGAGCGGCACGGAGCCGAGTGCCGGGCCTCGAGAAGCTTTCAAGACCGCTCTCGCAAAGCCTTCGGGGCGAGGGACCAACACTCGGGGCACGACTTGGGGTCGTGGCCGCGCCCCAGGCAGAAGAGACACTCTCGGTGCGGATCCGTAAGCGACATCATGCGATTACAGACCTCGCATGGCTTGAAGCCGGGCATCCCTACTGACACCTTGGAGTCGAAACGGCTCTAAAACTTGGACAAAAAGTCTCAAAAAATACTCAGTCAAAAAATGACTGGGGCACTGCTCAATCCGGATCTGCGCTTACTGGCGCGGAAAAAGAAAGAACTGACGCCAGCGCGCATGGGCGGCGTCTAAGTACTGGCCGCGACGTCATCCCGGCGATCACGACGCCAACGACGGACGCGGAGCCGCACGACGCCGCCTACCGACGCGCAGGGGTACTGCTATGCAAACGTTTCCGGATCCAGCCTGACGCCTGGGGATATTCTAAGGTAAGGAATCTGTCACTAACGTGTCTCTTTCAGATATACCAGATCCTCCTTGCAGAGTGTAGGCTTATCAGGATCAGCTGTGCTCAATCCTCCCACAACTTCTGTAGTAACCGACAGATTTTGGACATTATTCCTTAAGACGGAGGAGTTAGGGCATTTTTTCTTAAGACGAAAGGGAGAAACATTTTGAGGGCAAGACAGACAAACCGCAGCCTGGGTACATTTACGTGCATGTTCTGTTCCAACAAACAACAAAGGTCCAATGCCATTATGTCACCAAGATGAGTGCCTCTGCCTACCAAGGAGCATCCTTCACCTGGTTGGTGTAAGCTTTTGGGTGTCCCAAAAGGCAAACCCTTAGGAGATTCAAGGATCTATCCACAAGTGCAGATCCTGATTCCCCAACTATAAGAACATTTCCCTGCATTGAAATGCCCCCCCCCCCAGTATTTCAACCATTACCTCCTCAGACACCATAAAGGGCTCTTATCCATCATCCCACGTGAGGCCCCAACGGAATAAGGCACTGCAGATGCAACACCTGCTGGACCAGGATCCATGCATAAAACAGACACATTGGAATCATTGCCCGAATAGCTGCGATCCTCCTCTGATGAAGTTAGGCATTTATATAAGGACTGTGTCTAGCACTGCCCCAATAAAAGTCAGCTTCAGTGTGGAAGAGAAGTGGGACTACTGAACGCTGATGGAAAAGTTCATGTTGTGGGGAACAGGACTTGTCCATTGGAGATAGTCTTGGAACAGCATCAGAGACTTCACGTTCACTAGAGAGTCGCCCAAGTAAGTAAATATATGGCCTCCAGACGTCTGCAACAGCACCATCTGTCAACACCGCCAGTTTCTTTGCAAAGATGTATGGAACTGCCATCAGTCTGAACGAAAGGACCACAAACTGAAAATTTTGGGACCCATTGTGAACCTCAAGCAATTTGTGTGGGTGGGAAAATTGAAAAATTAAAATAGGGGTTCTGGAGATCAAGGGATACCAACCAGTCTTCAGAGTTCAAGGCCAACAGGACCCGAATGAGGAAAACATATTTTACTTGCCCTGACAGATGAACAGGTTTAGAAGGTGGAGATCCAGAATAGGACTTAGTCCTCCGTCCTTCTTGGGGACCAGGAAGTAAAGAAGATAAAATCAGGTGCCCCTCTCTTCCAGAGACATTTCTTCGAAGGCTTCATTTTCCTGAAAAGTGCTACGCAAACAAATGGACTGAATGCTGAATAAATCATACATTCACCCCCAGTCCAGAGATCTGGGTTAAATCCATCGTTCTTTTGCTCACCAAGCCAGGGAGGACCTGGCCTGGTAGTTCGGGCTGGACTTGCACAGTGAGCAAGGGACCCACGTCTGGGCATACCCATCCCACTTAGCCCCAAAAGTGTTATGCAAACAAAGGATGGACTGAATGCTGAATAAAACATACATTCACACCCAGTAAAGAGATCTGGGTTAAATCCATCATTCTTTTACTCACCATGCCACCCCAGTTTAGACCCAGCCATATGCAAATCAGTCTTGACACTGTTTCTTATGGGAACAGTCCAGCCCGAACTGCCAAGCCAGGTCCTCCCTGGACCGGAAACAAGCATCCTGGGACCGATTTTGGGGTATTACCCCTCATCAGCCAGCTAGCTTGAATCCAGTGGCACAGTGAGCAAGGGACCCACGACTGGGGATACCCATCCCACTTAGGGCAAAAAGTGCTACACAAACAAATGATGGATTGAATGCTGAATAAATCATATATTTACCCACAGTCAAGAGATCTGGGTTAAATCCATCGTTCTTTTGCTCACCAGGCCAGAGGACCTGGCCCGGTAGTTTGGTCTGGACTGTTCCCATGAGGCACAGGGTCAAGACTGATTTGCATATGGCTGGGTCTAAACTGGGGTGGCATGGTGAGCAAAAGAACAATGGATTTAACCCAGATCTATTGACTGGGCGTGAATGTTTGATTTGCTCTGCATTCCGTCCATCATCTGTGTGTCTTTTCCATTTTCCTGTAAAGCAAGGACCTCTACCTCTAAGACTGATTCTTCAATCATGGGCAGAAGTATAGCCCCGGTTAATCAACTGGATGACCCAACAGTCTGTCACCTCCAAATTAATGACAACATGGGAGACTCTGCACCCTCCGAAAGATACTGAGGTAAGGGTGTGGTATCAGTGAGGTCTTGAGGGGGAAGAGCCTGCAGAGGTCAGTGAGGCCTAGATCTGCTGCTGATGATGATGATGATGACACCTTCTAGATGCAATCTATCTCAATAACAGCAGTACACCTCCTGGGGGATGTGAACAGGTTGAGAATGTTGCCATTATTAGGACTGCACAGACCTATAGTAACCATAGACCTTTCGATATTGTTGGTAGAGCTGATGTGCAGGCCAGGTCCAGAGCATGGGCTGTAGCCCTTTTAGTCTTGAAGCGTTCCCAGAAGTTGTTGTCTTTCTCTCCTATTAGCTGTTTACAGGGCATGTCCCTAAGCACAGCCTGGACATCCCTTGGAAAAGCCACTAGAATACATCCAAACATGTTAATGCAGCATGGCAGCTGTAGCCAAAGACTGGGCAATGGTATCCACAGAATAAAACCCACATTTCAGGATATGTTTTGATGACTCCAAGACATCACTTAACAGATCAGTGAATGGGATTCCCTGATCTAGTAACCCTTCTACACAGAGGAACATGCACACAAATGACTTCACGTTTGAAATCGCTCACGCGATACACTTAACACACAATGTTTCAATGTGGCTTTGTTCACAAAGTAGTCTTAACCAACAAGGCAACTCTATACCAAGCATGTAAAAATACAGGGGATACCAAGAAAGCACTGTGATGAACATTTGAGAGAGAACATATATGTCTACTGGAATGTGCCAACTATAATATTCATTGATTCCACCTGTGCATATTTCCATCAAGAACAACTATTTATCATCATATGGAGGTAATGCATATCGGACAAAATATCAATGGTCACTGTGGTCAAATCCTTTTTCAGCACATCAACATAGTGACCAAATGATTCCATGTCAATCTCTCCCATAGTACATTATCCTGTTGAGAAATGTTTCTACCATATGTTTAAGGGTGGAGGTGATCCGGCTGCACGGACTCCAGCCCCTTATGTGGGACAAGAATTTAAACCTCGATTAAATATTGATCATGCACACGTAATTCCCAGATATAGGGTTTCGCATATTTCTGGTTAAAGTTAGAAATGCCTCAGAAGAATGGTGAGAGCTGTGAAACTGATGTATATCATACCTGTGATATGTTTTCTGTTCAAATGAGTCTCACAGCCACCTGTATCTCGTGTAACTTCTGCACATGAGGCATGTATTCTGTACAATTTTCACACGAGATACGGGCCTTGTGCTTTCCACATAATAGGCATAATTTTGATTATTTTTCACAAAAAATTATGTGTGTGAAAGTTTTGCAATTTCATGGCAGGTTAAGGACGGAAGTAAAAAGACAAACGCATAAACATACACTGAAGGACTCTCTAGGATTTAAAAATGCTACTGAAACTCCTTGGTTAATCTGTGTCAAAAAATGCAGGTACAAATTAAGCAGCCCCCTATTTTTGGGATCCAGCCTATAAAGACCAAAGAGTTAAGAATCCCTAAAGTGGGGTTGGTGGGTGAAAGGAGGGGGAACGGGTGGAATTCTAAGGAAAATGTTGCCAGGTCCATGGCTATCAAAAACAATAACTGGGTACAAACCTTGTTTTGGTTATATACTGCCCTGGCTCACTACATATCAGTAACTAAATTTCAGACTGGAAGTTCTTCAAATGACTTCCCTCATTTATATGTGGTCCAAAGATCAAAATGAGGAGGTGGTCCTTTTCGGGCACGTATTCAATCTCAAAAATGAAACCTTCGCCCATATTATTCTTTTTTTACATTTTGCAGGAAGGTCATCATGATATGGCCGCTTCTGCTTCTTTGTGTTGGACAAATTAAATTGCTCTCTGGGCCACAAGCTTGACAGACGATATATAGATAAATTATTTTATGAATGAATGGTTCGCATCTTCCCAACATAGACCCTGATGTGGTCTCAACAGACAGCAGACATGCCTGTCTGTATTACAGTAGATTTGTCAGAGTTAATTAGGAGGAATACTGTGGACTACATCCTACAAGAAAGTACAGCTCGACTTACAAAGAGCCTACTTGGGGGTTGATATCAGATCCACTGGGAATGAGTTGGACACCTCTCTGAACGCACTTTCACAGAAGAATAAGAACCATGTGAGTCAACCTGCCCATTTGTTTGTGCTGCTCCTCAGACAGGAATAATGTGTTGCCAATGTAACAAGAAATGTCAAGGTCTTAATCGTGTGAGTCAGCTAATGCCAGATCCAAGCTCGGCATTTGGGTACTATAGCACTCCCTTCAAGAGCAGCTATTACATGTAAAAGTACAATCACATACTCAAAGGAAATCTTGTCAATGCCCCTGGTAAAGTCAAACGTCACTACTGGGTCTGAAATGGCTTCGGCAGATTGCTACTTGCCGAAAAAGCGCTTCAACGCCTCGTCAGGGGTAGTAAGCACTATAAAAATGCAATTACAATTAATCTCAATGAAAGAAGCATTTAAAGTAAAGTGTCATAGACGACTCACATTACTTGCATTGAAGTGTCTTATGATAAATTGTTTCACCATGTTCACTTTTGATTTTCATCACTGTAAAGTATTTGTATGAATAATTAAGCATGTTAAAACACTCTGAAATTAAAAAGTATTACATTTTTAGTGCTGATTCACTGCGCATTAAAGTGTCCAGGTTAAGAGAGACGTGTGTATTAAATACTTTGCCATATTTTAGCTTTTAGCTGTCCAAATTTCATTACCAAAAAAATTGAGAAAATCAATGGGTCCTCACTTCTTGTCAAGGAATGCTCAGCAATTTATCTTCATTTCATCTCACCAGGAAGAAAGGCTAGCTATCATTGATTTCATCCTTTTATGAAATAAAATTAGACTCAATTGCCACCATATCTTCATTTTGAGAGCTGGGTGAAGCTTTCATCCTCCTGGAGATAAAATGGGTACTGACTGGAAACCTTTCGCTCTCTTAGAGATAAACGGGAAGTGACTTTGAAAAAATTCATCCTTTTGGAAACTAACAAACTTTCACCCAAAAGGCGGTGGTGGGGGGGGGGGCGTTTGTGACACTGAGAAGCTCCAATTGCGAGCACCGCTGCCACTTTTATTTTGTTACAGGGGGTCGATATTGCAGCACTGCTGCAAAACCGGCCCCCAGTGACAAAACCGGCCCCCACGGCCCATTGGGGAAACGCCTGGTGCCCACTACGGCCAGTCCGGCCCTGGCTGTCAGTGGGGGCTACCGGTACTTATTTTCGGGAACCTGCACTTATTTTTCTGCATCTCCTATACATAGAGTAAGAAATGGAAAAACAGAGAGATCAGAAAGACAGAAGAAGAATAAAACGGCAAAACTGTCACAAAACGAGAAAGCAGGAACCTGAAAGAGTGAGATAAAGGGACAGGGAGTGTGACAGTGGATTAAAGGAGCACAACGTGGTTTTAAGACTACCAGCCTAGGTATTGTGTGGAAGTTTTACTGCACGGGTTGCGGGCTTCTGAACAAAGAATAGGGCACTGACACACTTTCTTTTACAAGTTAAGTACTGAATGCATGTATAAGATAAGGAAATTTGCGTAAAATGATTCAGTATAGTTTTGAGGTGTAAAACAGTCCCTCATGCACTGTAAGCACTGCATAGGAGGCGGAATGATATACGAAAAAGCCAATAGCCTGAGGTGAGAGGGATTCTCCTGAGGGTCAGAGCCAAAGCCCACTGTATCTATATTTTGAATAAATTGTAACAAGTACATTAGAGTTGCGCTGCCAAGCCAGATCTCAAAACACACCGTTTGTGAGAGTGAAATAGGAGTCACTCAGCTAGGACATGCCTGGCTATTCAAACTGCCTTAGATTTCATAGAAGTCATCCGAGGCGGGAGACTATAAAGTAACAAAGCAAACGCAGGCGCGGATTAGAAGACGGTTTAAAATAAGGCATTGTGATTGGTAGATTAACTCGACATCTGGCGTGTTAACGTTTAACAAGGGAGGCCCTCTGGTACAAAACGTGTGGGGTGTGTGTAGATAAAAAACAAAAATAAAATTAACTATGATCGATACATTCTCTCAATTAGCATGACAAAGAGCAGACAGTAATTATCTCAATGTGTTTTAAGGTCATGGAGCAACAGCTGAAATTTTCCGTATGTAACTCACAGTGCACAGGTTACGTAACACACACGCACGCGCGCACAACACAAAAGCTACCTTTGCCAGTAGTACCGTTGCCATTGGCTGGTCACAGGTCACCATCCAGGTTCACAGGACAATGTCTCCAAATCTTCATGCTGTGTTATAGCTGCAGTTGGGTTTGGCTTTATTCCAGTCCGGGTTAATATTCAACTGTCTGTTTGGCGTTTCCAGGCCGCAACGTGGCCAGCATAAATCACGTCATAAATCACGTCAATAAGGAGCGTGCTTGTTTTGCAACTGGATAAAGAAAATAAACATAATTATTTCTTTGCAACAGAAGAATATTCGAATTACAAACACAGTCACAGCACAATATATACGGATTATAATCTTAGAATAATAGCTCAGTACAGGAATAAAACACTTAAAGCGGTTGCCGCATGCCACAACCCTTGTTGGTGGCTTTAAAAAAAAGCAGGAGGGGCACTTCCTGTTGTCTCGTGAAACACAACTTTCCCTGCATGTGAGCCCTTTAGCACGTGTTCTTAGAAAAACAATGCAGGTGTCTATTCCATCCTGCAGGAGAGGCACAGGCCGTTCACTTGGGATTTGCTATACTAAAAATATATGCTGGCTGGTTTACCATATTGGGTGAAATGGGGCGCTTTATAGACCACTGACTCCTTGTCAGTGTTGAAAAGGCCACTTTAGTGAAACAGGTTATCACTAAAGCCTCCTCAGCCTATGGCTCTGCAGAACTAAAACCTCACTATATATAAAAACACCTACCTTCATCCTCACCCTACTAATTCCGCTTCCCGTATACATACCCTTCAAACTTTAACTTTATAACCTATTATACATTTTCTGATTACCTTACTTTAAAGGTCCCCTTCTGCTTACCCATGAACTAATTAACCTGTACTCAACTTGTTATTCCTCTGACGTAACATTTTAACTCCAGGACTTGAGGTGTGGGCTTGTTGAGACCCTCAGTTTCTGCCTGCTTATCCTACATTAACCAAAATAACCTTAAGTGAAGGCCTGCAAACCTGTGGGCCAACCACCACTTACACCTGCTTCAAGCAACAACCAATACAAACCTTTTCCCCTACGCACCTGCTGCAACCAGCCTGCCAGATTTCTGGCCAACTAAACAACCTATTTTTTAGCCCAAAAACTCCAGAAAAATAGGGGGATGGGTGGGCGGGACAAAATCTTTCCTGCTCTAAGGGCCTGCCACTGTGTTCACCTATTCACAAAATGGTGGTTGGCATCCCACAACGGAGCTGTATAAGTATTTTCGGCTACATCCTTAACCGGATGTAGCCCAAAAGCAGCATAGTCCTCTAGACTGCGCCTGGTTCCCCCGATACCCCGGGGACAGACCTCCCTTTGGTCGTCTGTCCCCCAAAGCCTTATTCATATCTAAGATTGACAGGGAGGGTTTGCCCTGAATCGCATGATAATGTCCTAGTGTTAGATGACAAAAAGTATGATTTTGGCTGTATAATTAAAAGATCGACACTCAACAACAAAGAGAAATTGTATAGACTTTAAAAGCGAAAACTTTGTGTGCGATTAAGGGTTCTAGCAATTCAGGCATAGTACCATGGTGAAGAGAGGTGGAGAAGGACAAAGAGTCTGTTTTCCTACCATAATTGAGGTACCTTCAATGTTTCAAAAACTCCATATTCGCCAAATGAAAGTTTAACTTCTACAAATGCCAAAATTAAGCACAATTCTATTGATAAATTATTGTAAATGGTTAGTTAACGTTTCATAGTACAGAGATTAATATGCATTTTTCGTGGTCCACCTGACCAATTGGCATCCTGCCTAAAGGATTAGTCATGATGCTCATTGAACCATTCAGCATTTAATTAAAAAAAAACTATTTAGCTAGCAGACTTCTCTATCTTAATTGTACTCAGACGCGCAAATAACGCTGTCATCATCATCCAACACACTGACGCAGAACGTATCCACTGTGGAAAGATGAAATCATGAGTTGCCATCCTGCACCAGGCATTCTGCGACATACAGGTCTGGGGACTGGCGCTCATTTTGCATCTTTCTTTACCAGCTGCTGCCTGGCCTGGTTTGGCAGTCACTCTGAGACACCCTGTTGTGTGGCCTTGGGAATAGATCATATGGGCAATCCAAGGTCGTCATTATCCAGCCAAAAGGCCAGTTCAGCCCGGATCCCGAACTAATCAAGCACCAGTCTGTTAACATCAGGGTTCCATACTCTGCCAATAGCACGGCAAGTCTAACCTGAGCACACCTAAGAAACCAGATAAGCCCGAGCCAAATATGGTCCAGCACTGTCCCTTTCTAGCATTTAGCTCAGATCTCACTCAGGTCAGTAACTCAATATGGCAAATCAATTTAAGTCCTCTGCTTCAGTTTATGTCTCAAACAACATTGAGAGCATTGAGAAACACGCCAAGTGCAGGCATCCAGAATCAAGATATAATGCAACACTTACATTTAAATGTTGACAGTATTTGCCAAAGGTTAGCAGTGCCTTATAAGGATGGGATTGACTGCTGGAATGCTGCATCAGCCCACGGTGAGCAGGGCATGACACGTTCCTTACAGCATACCTTTGGAACATGTAAAATCTTCTCATATGACACCAAGAGGTAGGGTACTAAAAGCTGATTCAGCAACGTAAGCGCACCACATTGACATCTGACGTGCTCCATAGATCTTAAGTTTGAACCTTAGCAGCGTTAAATCAGTCTTTTATCCTTTTTAGATCAACAAATTGGACACATAACCGTGGGAAACAGAAATTTGTTTTTAAACCAGCAGTATATTACTAACATGGCTGTATTAAACACCATTAATGATTCTTATTGCTTCTGTTATTATTATTAGATGCTGCCTGGTTGCACAGAGCACTATTTAACACTACTGAAATGGATATTAGGCCTATTAATTCATTTAGTTCCAGCAAGTTCAGTCCACCGAGGCAAAGACTGGGAGAAATGGAGACCGCATGCACATGTGGTATTTTTATAGCACAAACCTACCCAAAAGGCAGTGGAGCACTGTACAGGGTCAAGAGAAGCATAACGTCAGAAAGTGATAGGAGAGGTAGCTGGTTTGTGGTCTGTTACTACATTGTGATGTAGTGTTCATTAATGAGCTTCAATTTCAACTCTTTCTTAAACTTCAGGAGTGTTGGGGAGGTCCTGATGGATTCAGAGATGTTGTTCTAGATCCTGGATGGATGGATGGAAAAAAACATACTGCTTTTTTCCCCCTCTTTTTACACTTCTTAGTATGCAGTTTGATAGTGTCCAGCTGCGGGTGTGCCTAGAATCACCACAGATGAGGAGCTTGTCTGAAAGATAAGCAGGGGTACTAGATTTCACGACTTTGTAAATGATGCAGCTGGTTCTGAAGATGACGCAATGATGGTAATGTGATCATATTTCTTCCTGCTCTGGGTGAGATGTGCTGCGGCGTGTAGGATGCCCTTAAGGAAAGTGGCTGACCACATTTGGGTTTCACACTAAAACGCACGTCAGTGCTAACAAAGTGGGAACCTGAAGATTAGCTGTTAAGGAAATGTACATAAGAAAATAAAGATGATCCAATATTACAGGATCTTGAATTAAAATCATCCTTAAAGAGTATTACCAAATGTGGTTATGACGCAAAATAATAATAAGTTGATGCACAAAGGATACTATTGAAAGCAAAGAGTGGTAGAAGCGTGTGCATATATAACTCTTTAGCATTTCATAACAAACATGAAGTAGCTTACTTGCAAACTTTTCTCTTTGTGTGTCCAACTAGAAGTCCTTTTTAGGTCTCGCCTAGCGTTGCAGCACATGTGCTGCTCGCTTTGCGAGGCATGCTGTATTAGGGTATTTTTTAGAAGTGGTGTGGAAGCCCCGCCCATATTTTTCATTGGCTGGCGTCATCGTCCATGGTAAATGCTGGCTTCCCATTGAGAAGGAGGCTTCTTAGTCCCTCCTTGTTACCGCACTGTCTCCTTTTGGGACCGCCCATCAGGACTGGATCTTTTACTTGCGGCGTTACACTGTCTCCTTCAATTAGTCTGTAAGCACTTTTTGTTTTTCATTTGGCTTTGGCAAAGGCAGCCCCGTGTTTAGTTTTGTATCGCGCTTTCACTTTAACTGCTATTGTTAAAGTGAAAGCGCGATGCTAAAATAAACACGGGGCTGCATTCGCGCATTGGTGACAGCTTGTTCTATTTAAATCGCCCTTGCTTCGGGATCCGAAAATTAAGCAGCCCGACCGGCTCGATTGATGGGAAGTCACCGCGCAGCTGAGCTCCGGTCCCGCTGTCTCCGTTCCCGTATTTTCAATTTGTGACACTCTCGGAACCCGCCGCTGTGCTCGACAAACCCCATTTTCCAGTTGTCTGGAAAAGCTGTTATTCTTCCCCGAAAGCGTGGCGAGTTCCCCCTTGGTTTGTCGAGTATTTCTTCCACCTCAGGTCAGTTCCTCTTCAGCTAGTTCACCTCACAGCCCACACGCGCTTTCAATGCTTCCGGTGTCCCTCGATTTAATTCTCTCGACGCAGTGGCTTTTCCATTATTTCCCCACAAGAATGCACCTGGTGCCTTTGTTTTCCGGAATGCAGTTTTGGGGATTTGCAATTATAGCATTTTATTATCTGTGCATGGTCCCGAGACTTCAGGTACGTATGCCTGCTAATATATCCAGAGACACCTAATAATATTTTATATTTACCTTTTCGGCCACAGATTCGGTGCTTTATAGCGCCTAGCAGTCACAAGCTCGTTTATAATGCACAGTGCTACTCTGCTGTAAATTCTGCACTAAACCAATAGGTGTTAGTCTTACTGTTGCGCTTATTTTCTTTGAGAATGAACTTTATTCTTAACATGGCGCACTCGCGCGTTTCTGTGATTGTGCACTCAGCACAAAAACATATTTTTTTAATTTAAATTACGTGCAGACCTCTGAAAATGCACCCATTAAGATTAATAGCACGGGCGCACAATTGTGCACTCAGCACACAAACATTATTTTTTTATTTAAATTACGTGCAGACCTCCGAAAATGCACCCATTAAGATTAATAGCACGGGCGCACGATTGTGCACTCAGCACACAAACATTATTTTTTTATTTAAATTACGTGCAGACCTCCGAAAATGCACCCTTTTAGATTAATAGCACGGGCGCACAGCCAACAATGGCGCCCGCCCCTCCCTCTCCCGTGCGCCGCTTAGGTTTCAGCGCGGCACCCGCTTTCACTTTAACACGGGCGCCCAGTGGCACCCGCAGCTCCTTCCCGTCACGCTGTAAACATTCAAACTATCAGCGCAGCGCCCGCTCCACAAGCGCCACGCTTTCTTTTACTTCTTGCCAACCACAATTTCCACAGCTTTTTAAGTTGTACTCGGAGTTTCGTGTGTTGAAGGATAATAAAACTATCAATTGATTACTTTTCTTTTATTGGTGAGTTGGCCCCAGTACAAGGCAGTAGCTCACCAAAGTGTCATCTTGGGGGTAAGGACAACAGATTCCCCCTACGAGCGTCCAGTTTTTTCTCAAATACTGACAGCATGGAGACATTAAAAAACGAGTCGAGAGTATAACAGGAAACTTACTTCCAAACAATACAAGTGCTATATTACGATGCACTGTGTGGATATAAGGAGAACATTAGCTATATTTTCATAGAGGCTAAAGTGAAACAAGTGGCCCGAGTGGGAGAAATGCTTGAACATGGGACACAGGTAGCACTTCTACCCTCACAACTCCAGACAGGTTGCTTACACGGGCACTGTTCTGAGATGTTTTCAGGCACCAGGATGCTGATGTATTTCTATAAAGTGCCACATGCCAATGAGATTTCTTCACGAGACTAAGCGCAGTCTGTATTATTTGAAACAAGCATTTGCCATGCAATAGGTGTCGCATTTACGCAAGTTTAAGCTATTGGCATTGTAAATGACAATGCCTTTTTTATGTTTTAAAAAAATTAACATAAATAAAAGGCATTATCATTTACAATGCCAAAAAGTCAAATTTGCGTAAATGCGAGACCTATTGCATTGCAAATGCTTGTTTATTGTTGTGATGGTTGCTTGCGATGGAGGTATGCTTGACTTATGATTGAGTAAGCGTATGAATGCAGGTTGAGCTTTAAGTGTATAATGTGTGGAGAAGGGTCTGTATAGCCTTGTAGAAATAATGTCAGAGTATATTTTTGTAGACTGTTATGTAATAATTAGTGTACACAGAAGAAGAATTGTGTGGATACAAAGAAATATTTGGTTAGAAAAACAAATAAAAAGTGAACAAAAAATACATTGTGTATACATATATCATGTTGGGCTCAACATATATGTTTTAAACAAATACTTATCAGTTGACGTATACAGTTGTAAATACATGGGGTAGGCTTTTTTGTTCTCGATTTGGTCTAGATTCCCCTGGATCCGCCCCCATCATTTATTCTACTCAGAGGACCTCTTTCCTTCCTTGCCCTTAAGGGGTGCCAGTGTGGAGTTTGGAAAGCCACGGAGTAGGGCATTATCACCATCCTGATATAAGAGTACAAGGCATTTCTGCACTTCTGCAGTCGCTTCCTAGAAGAAGCGGTTTCACTTTCTTCAGAAAGAGAGAGATGGTACCCGGCAATCTTTGATTTTTGGCAATGTATTTCTTGATGGTGAGGTTGGTGTCCAGGAGTAAATCCAATTGACTTGGCACTCAGTGAACGCTAGAGTTCAAAGTCATCAAGGTTCACACCAATGAGCCAGAAAGTAAAGACTACCTGCAGAGAGAGGCACAATAACATGCAAGTAGACAAAAGATAGGTAAACAATGAAGCTCATGTGTAAGGCAGGAGCAGCAGATAGGGATGTACATAAAATATTACCTTCAAAAAGTTCACAAGGTTGTACCTTATGAAGTTTGTTTACTTTGCACAACTCCAATTTCACTTGTAAATGCCCACTCCTGCATTTTGTTCTCTACCGTAAAACTCTCCCTGTAAAAGTTTCTCCAGCACAAAACAATTTTTCGCAGATTTTTTTTATCACGAGTTGGTAAAGTTTTAAAAAACGACTTTGAACACCATTTGAAATCCTGACCGCAATCGCTAAATCATGAAAAACAGAAACCTAAAACTCAGTACCAAAATCAATGCACAATTATGGACTACTCCTGGAACATCAGTACAGGAATTATGGTAAGATATTTATGTGAAATTAATTACTCGAATGTAGCAACATATTGGGTTTCTGACTCAAATTTAGTCAACCTGAAAAATAGCATTAGTCAGACTAATTCCAAGAAAGAAGATTGCCAGAGCAAGCAACTACTATTAAATAACTCTGTGATAATAAAGCTTATATTATTTATTTGCAGGTTTATTGTCAAGAGTCAATCAGGCCTCGGGGCGCAGTACATTAGGAAACAGTAAGCTGAAACCAGAAAACTCATAATACAAGTAGGCATCCCTCATTTGCGATTTCACCAGCAGTAGAAATTTATAAAATTCAAGCCTGTGGAGCCTCGCTGCATGGGGCGGATCTGTGAGGTCACTGTGATCTCAGGACTCTGGAAAAGGCAGAGAACTCTTTTATAAAAACAGTACCCACAAGCACCTCCTACCCTTCCATTGAAACTAGATCTCAATCTTAGGCCTATATCAGAGGTGGCAGCTCGGAGCACAAGTTACTAACTTGTGTAACGATATATCTGTAAGAGACAGTAGTTAGTGACAGATTCCTTACCTTAGAATATCCCCAGGCGACAGGCTGGATCCGGAAAAGTTTTTGCGTAGCAGTACCCTTGCGCGTCGGTAGGCGGCGTCGTGCGGCTCCGCGTCCGTCGTTGGCGTCGTGATCGCCGGGATGACGTCGCGGGCAGTACTTAGACGCCGCCCCTGCGCGCTGACGTCAGTTCTGTACACGACTTTCCGCGCCAGGAACGCAGAGCCATGCAAGAAGCTGACATAGGTGTCTGAAAAATACTAGGGCCCTGAAAGGGATGTCCTTAACCCTAGAAATCAGTTCGCAGAACGGGGAGGATGGGTGGGGCGGTAAGGAATCTGTCACTAACTACTGTCTCTTACAGATATATCGTTACACAAGTTAGTAACTTGTGCATCTGAAAGAGACACGTTAGTGACAGATTCCTTACCTTAGAATAGATACCCCAGCAATACCAACCCCGGTGGTGGGTCTGCGAACAAAGATCAGACAAGGAAGTCCCGGAGGACAGAACGGCCAAAGAAGCCGTCCCTCCGGACCTGACTGTCAAGGCAGTAATGCTTTGTAAACGTGTGCAGCGAGGCCCACGTAGCTGCCTGACATATATCCTGCAGCGGAACACCGCGGCCTAAAGCCGTGGTAGCAGCCGTTGCCCTGGTGGAATGGGCACGCAGCCCAACAGGAGGCTCCTTCTTAGCCAAAGAGTAGCAGGCCTTGATGCACAAGGTAACCCAGCGGGAGATGGTTCGTTTGTGCACCACCCAACCTTTTTTGGCGCCCACGTAGCCAACAAAGAGCTGGTCATCCACCCGGAAGTGTTTTGTGCGGTCGATATAGAAGGAGAGCGCACATTTGGGTCCAGACGGTGGAGCCTCTCTTCCTCTCTGGAAGGATGCGGAAAGAAGGTAGGCAAAGTGATGGTCTGCCCAATGTGGAAGGCAGTAACCACCTTTGGCAAGAAGGACGGACACGTCCTAAGAACAACCTTGTCTGGATGGACAGACAGAAAGGGAGGTTTGCATGATAGAGCCTGGAGCTCACTCACCCGCTGAGCGGAGGTGATGGCCACCAGAAAGGCAGTCTTCAGAGTCAGAAGACGGAGAGGACAGTTATGTAGAGGCTCAAAGGGAGCGCACATTAAAAGGTAAGAACCAAGTTCAAGTCCCACTGAGGCATCACAAACGGAACAGGAGGGAAGAGGTGTGTAATGCCTTTTAAGAACCTGTTAACAACAGGGGACTTGAAAAGGGAGGGCTGATCAGGGAGCCTGAGGAAGGCCGAGATAGCACAGAGATAACCCTTGATGGTACCCAGGGCAGAACCCTGTTGGGCCAGAGAAAGAAGGAACAGAAGGACCTCAGAAAGAGGGGCAGAAAGGGGGTTCACAGCCTTTGCTGTGCACCATGCCACAAATTTGTTCCACCTGCAGGCGTATACCACCTTAGTGGAGGGACACCTGGCTGCCAGAATCACATCACAAACTTCGGGAGGCAAGTCGAAAGGAATCAACTGCCGCCGCTCAATCTCCACGCAAGCAGGTGGAGGCTGGACAGGTTCGGGTGGAGGACCGTCCCCTGCTGCTGCGACAGAAGATCCTCCCGAAGAGGCAGACGGATCGGGGGATCTACGCTCATACTGAGTAGCTCGGGATACCAAACTCTTCGAGCCCAGTCCGGAGCCACAAGAATGACTTGGGCCCGGTCGTGCCGAATCTTCTTCAACACTCTGGGTAGAAGTGGTATAGGCGGAAAGGCGTACAACAGACCGCAACTCCACTCGCGACGAAAAGCGTCGCCGAGCGAGTGCCGCCTTGGAAATTCCAACGCGCAGAACTGATGACATTGCGCGTTCTCTTCGGTGGCGAATAGATCTAACCAAGGCTCTCCCCACTGTAGAAAGAGTCCTTGCGCCACTTCCGAGTGAAGACGCCATTCGTGATCCATCATGCACCTGCGGCTGAGTTCGTCCGCCCTGGCGTTCAGGGAACCTGCCAGGTGTTGAACCATCAGGAACATGCCCTGATGTTCCAGCCATGTCCAGAGGCGCAGAGCCTCCTGACAAAGGGTCCACGACCCCACCCCGCCTTGTTTGTTGCAGTACCACATGGCGGTGGTGTTGTCTGTGAACACCTGCACTACCTTCCCTTTGACAGAGGGAAGGAATGCCTTGAGTGCAAGTCGGATCGCCCGGAGCTCCAGAAGGTTGATATGGAGCCAAGACTCCGCCTCTCCCATGTGACCGCCCCATCCCAGAAGGGACGCGTCCGTCACAACTGTGTGCTCTGGCTGGGGAAGGGAGAGGGATCTGCCCATGACCCATTGCCGGTCCGTGAGCCACCACTGCAACTGTTTTGCAGTCCCCTCCGAGATCTGGACGTGATCGGACAGGTTGCCCTGGTGCTGCGCCCACTGGAACTTCAGGTCCCACTGCAGAGCCCGCATATGCCACCTGGCATGATTGACCAGCAGGATGCAGGAGGCCATGAGGCCCAGCAGCCTCAGGGTCATCCGTACCGAAACCCAGGATAAAGGCTGAAAGATCGGAATCATAGCCTGAATATCCCGGACTCGCCGTTCGGGAGGATAGGCCCGAAACTGCGTCGAGTCCAGAACTGCTCCGATGAAAAGGAGCTGTGGAGAAGGAATCAGATGCGACTTCGGCACATTGATGGAGAACCCCAGCGAGTGCAGGAGTTCGGCCGTAGTCTGGAGGTGGGAGACGACTGCCTGGGACGAACCCGCCTTCAGCAGCCAGTCGTCGAGGTTGGGGAAGACTGAAACCCCAGCTCGGCGCAGATGAGCTGCGACCACCGCCATCACTTTCGTGAACACCCGAGGGGCACTGGTAAGGCCAAAGGGGAGCACGGTGAACTGAAAATGCTCGAGGCCTACCGTGAACCGTAGGTAACGCCGGTGGGCCGGCAGGACGAGGATATGGAAATAAGCGTCCTGCAAGTCCAACGCTACCAACCAGTCTCCAGGGTTGAGGGCAGTCAAGACCTGAGCTAGGGTGAGCATCTTGAACTTTTCCTTCCGGAGGAAGCGATTGACGTTCCGGAGGTCCAAGATAGGACGCATGTCCTCCTTGTCCCTTTTGGGCACCAGAAAGTAGTGGGAGTAGCAACCACGTCCTACTTCTGGGGTAGGAACATGTTCGACGGCCCTCTTGGCCAAGAGGGCCGTGACCTCCTTCTGTAGAAGCACCAAGTGATCCCCTGACATGCGGTGGAATTGAGGTGGCATGGCTGGGGGGTGGTCTCGAAGGGGAGGGAGTAGCCCCTTCGGACAATGTCCAAGACCCACCTGTCCGAGGTGATGGGACGCCAGTGGTGAAGGTGATGGCGGACCCTGCCCCCTACTGGCGTGCCGTGCACCTGAAAGGAGGGACTAGGAGGGCTTGGAGGCCGCGGACGGGTTGGAGGTGGTGGCCTGACCCACACGCTGGTTGCCCGAACCGCCACGGCGGTATCCACGTCCTCGGCCACGCGAAGGCGCTTGCTGCGCGGGCCGTTGGCCGGGCTGCTGACGTGACTGGGCGCCCCTCCCGTGGCCACGAAAGGGGCGAAAAGCAGATGTGAGCGGAGGGCGCACAACAGCAAGGCCCAGGGACTTTGCAGTAGCCCTCGAGTCCTTGAAACGCTCCAGCGCATGGTCTGCTTTTGATCCAAAAAGACCGACTCCATCAAAGGGCATGTCCATGAGTGTATTCTGGACATCGCCCGAAAAACCAGTGGTCCTCAGCCAGGCGTGGCGACGCAGCGCCACCGTCGTTGCAAGCGATCTGCCCAGCGAGTCGGCGGTATCAAGGCCACAACGTATGGTGTATTTAGCCGCATCTCGCCCTTCCGCAATGGCGCGGGTAAGCAGTGTCTGGACCTCCTCAGAACACTGCGGCAAAACAGTCGCCACCGAGTCCCACAGGGAGTGGGTATATCGGCCCAAGAGGCAAGCGGTGTTAACGGACCGCAAGCCAGCACTGGAGGAAGAGAAAGCCTTCTTCCCAAAGTGATCCAGGCGCTTGGATTCCCTATCCGGAGGGGCGGTAGGGAAGGCGGTTTGGGGGGCAGAGGCTTGGACAACCAAGCTCTCAGGGGTGGGGTGTTGGGAGAGAAACAGGGGGTCGCCCGGAGCAGGGCGATGGCGTCGGGCCACGTTCCTATCCACAGGAGCCCCTGTGGTGGGCTTGGACCAGGCACCCAAAAGAACGTCAGTGAGTGCATCATTGAACGGCAGCACAGTCTCCGAAGAGGAGGCCGCCGGCTGAAGCACTTCTGTCAGGAGGTTAGTCCTGACGGCCACCGTAGGTAACTGGAGATTTAAGGCTCCAGCAGCTCTACGCAACACCGTTGCAAAATTAGCCCCCTCCTCCGTAGCCACGGGAGGAGACAGCATGCCAGAGTCAGGGGAGGTGTCCAGACCACTGGCATCCCCAAGTTCCTCAACCCAGTCCGGGTCAAACTCGCACTGTTGTGTGAGAGGGTCCTCAGACCCCTCCCAGCTCTCCTGGTCCTCCTCAGGTTCATAATATGGAGGAGGAGGGACATTTGGGACCCAAGGTCTCATCGGCGCCGGAACCGGCGTTGGGCGGCGTCGGTCCGGCTCCATGTCCGGAGCCGGAGAGAGCCGGGGAACGACGCCGTCCGGAGCCCCGGATGGCATCAGGAACGGCACCGGGGACATCGGCGTCGGCGGAGGCGTGGTTAGGTCAACCGGCGTCGATGGGGGTTGCGGCACCACCGGAGCCGGGATCGAGGCCGGGGCCGAGGCCGGGATGAAGGCCGGTGGGACAGGCGACGCCGGGACCGGAGTCGACGGCGGCGCCGGAGCAACCCCATCAGGGCCCGCGGGGCCCGAAGGCGCACCGGAGGGACCTTGAGGCCCGAAGAGGCGGGCCATGGCCGACAGGAACTCCTGTATTTGGGCCGGAGTCGCCCCCGAACCCGGGAAGGATGGGTAATGCGGGGGTAACTCGACAGGCACGTCCGGGGCCCCGGGGACGGTGCCGACAGGGACCTCAGCCGAGTCGCGAGACCGGCGAGGCGAAGTCTTAGAGCGATGGTGCCACTTAGACTTCTTGTGCTTCGACTTACCGGAGGAGCGCGAAGACTTGGATTCCGACGAACGGCGGAGACTCCGCGTCCGGCCCCTCGACCTCTCCCGGGACCGGGGCTTGGTGCGGCGCGGAGCCAACTGCCGGACCTCGAGGAGCTTTCGAGACCGCTCTCGCAAAGCCTTCGGATTAAGTTTCCGGCAGTCAGGGCACGACTTCGTGTCGTGGTCTCGGCCAAGACAGAAGAGACACTCGAGATGCGGGTCCGTGATCGACATCATGCGACCACATTCCTCGCAGGGCTTAAAGCCGGGCATCCCTACGACACCTTAGGAGTCGTGAAGACTCGTTGAAGAAACAGTGAAAAAATTCACAAAAAAGATAGTCAAAAAGTGACTAGGGCACTGCTCTTCCCGGATCTGCGCTTACTGGCGCGGAAAAAGAAGAACTGACGTCAGCGCGCAGGGGCGGCGTCTAAGTACTGCCCGCGACGTCATCCCGGCGATCACGACGCCGACGACAGACGCGGAGCCGCACGACGCCGCCTACCGACGCGCAAGGGTACTGCTACGCAGAAAACTTTCCGGATCCAGCCTGACGCCTGGGGATATTCTAAGGTAAGGAATCTGTCACTAACGTGTCTCTTTCAGATAACCGGTTTTATATTGGCTCAGGGTATGGATTGTGAAAGACCAGGTCCCATACAGGGAATGCCTTACTGCTCTACTTGTCGGCTGAGCATGTTATGTTATGTTATGCGGTTTTATATAGCGCACAGCTGCCCCAGCAAAGGGGCGTCCCAGCGCTGAACAAAAAACAGCAGGTCAGAACAACAACACACAACAGTCTATGATGGAAAGGGATACGTTTTAATGGCCCTGCGAAATGCCATATAGTTTTCCATGCTACGAATGACGGTGGGGAGCGCGTTCCAAAGTCTGGCCGCCAATACACCAAAAGAACGTCCACCAGCACGCACCCTCCTCACCCGTGGGACCGAAGTTGGCAGGAGGGGATGTAAGCAGATTAGCCAGAATGTCTGGGGAGGAGGAATTCAGAATTTTAAAAGACATGCACAGAGTCTTAAACTTGATGCGCTTTGCTACAGGCAACCAATGTAGCCGACGGATAGCATTGGAAGTAGGGCATGTCCTGGGCAGACCTAACAAGGCTCTGGCGGCAGCATTCTGAACCCTTTGCAGTCTTGTGATCTCCACTTTATTAACTCCCAGGTAGAGTGAGTTGGCGTAGTCCAGTCTTGACAGAATGGATGCTTGGACAATTACCTGCCTCATGGCCGGGTCAAAAAACCTCAGCACTGGTTTGAGCCCCCGTAAGATACCAAAACAGGTTCCTGCTACTTTCTTTGTTTGGGTCTGAAAGCTAAGGGCAGCATCTACCCACACACCCAGATTTTTTACCACCTGTTTGGGAGCAGGTGCATTACCCAACTTAGCAGGCCACCAATGCTTCCTCCACAACTCAGTGTTTCTCCCAACCAGCAGGACCTCGGACTTGTTGGCATTTAACTGAAGACAGTTGGCAGTCATCCACTCATATATAAACTCTAGATCCCTCTGAAACTTACATGAGCCTTGTCCTGTGTCTTCAGAGAGAGCAACTACCAACTGCGTATCGTCCGCGTAAGACACTGCTGTGAGCCCTCTACTTTTTGCCACTGCTGCTAAAGGGTGCACATAAACGTTAAAAGCGTTGGGCTCAAAGCTGAGCCTTGCGGTACCCCGTATTTGAGAGTATGTATCTTGGAAGCAAAAGGGGGAACTGCAACCTGAAAGGTCCTATCAGCTAAGAAGGAAACAAACCACTCAAGAGCAGAGCCCCGATCCCCACCTCCCCCAACCTCTGCAACAGGATCTGGTGGGAGACGGTGTTGAATGCGGCACTGAGATCTAACAAGATCAGTGCCGATGTACGACCCTCGTCTAAGGCCCTCCTTAGATGCTCGGTCACAGCCAAGAGGGCCGATTCCGTACTGTGACCCGGCCGAAAGCCATTCTGGGAGGGGTCCAGTAAGGCGTTCTCCTCCAGATAACCTGTGAGTATGGAATTGATATAGGATTCCAAAATCTTGGAAACCCAGGGTAAGAGAGAGATGGGTCGGAAGTTCTCTCGTTTAGTAGTGTCGAGCCGGGGCTTTTTCAGCAGGTGAACCACCCTGGCTTGCTTCCAAGCACTAGGGACCGTCGATGTAAGCAGTGACTGATTGATCAGATGGCTCAAAGATGGTAAAAACACAGATAGCGATTTCAGGAATTGATCTGGCTTAAGAGGGTCGGCAGGAGAGCCAGATTTGATCTTATGGCAGAGCAACGCCAGCTCCTCTAGAGGGATAGGGGAAAGCAACCAACAGATGACTGCAAGAGGATACGGGCACAGACCCCTTAAGAACCTCTTGTTGAGGGAAGGATCTATAGATTGTTTCTACCTTCTTCACAAAAAAGGAAGCAAGGGTCTCGCACTGGGCATCCGATACTACAGAAGCCATTTCCTTGGCTTTCCTACATAAAAAACTGGCAGACAAAATTAGATATGAGAGAGTTTTGGACACATCCCACAAGCTTTCCTCGAGGTGCCTATGATAATTTAAAAACACGTTATTGGGATTATACCATGAAATCTAAGAAAATGGCTGTGAAAGCAGGGAACCCTACAGATTATTTGTCCATAAAATGCACTTTAGAATTTGAACCTTCTATGGACTTTATCAGGAACCCTTTAGCACGAGCACTTTATGTAAAGTTTAGGCTAGGCACTTTACCTTTAGCCCCCTTTACCTGCACCTGGTAAAAAGAAGTACCAATAATAAATTATGCCTGTGGGGATGGCAGGTTGTAGAGAATGACGAACATATACTGTTCTTTTGTCAGGCGTATAAGAAACAGCGCTCTCACTGGATAGGTCAGTTTTGCCGCCTTTTTGGGCTAAATAATCACCATAATGCTTTAAGGATATGCAAGACCGATGCCAGTGATATCGTTGTATTTGCGGTGGCAAATTACTTGTCCTCAGTCTGGCCTCTTACGATGAAAGCTATAAGGCCAATGGCTAGTGCTTCCCAATAACCCTTGCACTCAAGTACAAGTGCCCACAAATGTCAAAGAGCTTGATGCTAGAGTTCTTTCCCCTTTAAGGAACGTTTTTAATTTCTAAATAGTGCTAGGTGGACGCGATCATGTAATTATTTTTAGCAAGAATTCTTCTGCAAATATGAACATTTTTATTGCTTTTTTAACGAGATGATTGTGATTGTTTTTATGCAAATATTGTCTAGTTTTTATGTGTTGTGTACCTTTTATGGCCTGTAATGGGTCGAAAGAAAGGATAAAGAAAGTAGGCATCAACAGTGAGAAACAAATATGCTCAAGGGGGAAACAAAATTGGGACAACCTAAGGAATCCAGACTGAATCTAAATCCTAGATTGGAGCAGATATTTGGATGTCTGGACCTTGACTCGTACAGAGTACGGTCAGCATAGAACTAAATGGCCAGTCAAAAGTGCCTTCACAAATCCTGTATCACCAAACTCAGAGACAGTGAGAATAAAAAATTAACTAATACTTTTTTCCAGGTTTTGGTTTCCTTGCTGTGTCCTTACTATTGAAAAGGTAATGGCACATAACACAATTTATCAGAAGGCTTTGGGCTTTCATAGGATTGACCGTAACTGTTTGTTGAAGTCCCTTTCAGGCTTGGTGGTCAATTAGGGTTTGTTTAACATGCATTCGGCAGTCTAAGCAGAGTTTAAAATTGGGAAGGGGAGCTACAGAGAATAGACATTTCAAAGTGACATTAAAGACCAAAGTCAGAGTAAATAAGGACTGGTGAAGGCAAAAGGTCTGCTTTGAGTGCAGCCTTTTGGCTCTGTAAATCCTTGCTTTGTTGTGTCGTGGTTTTTGGAAAAACTTTCTTGTTGGGTAAGCTGCCAGACCCTTGTCAATAACAAAAACTATTGGCTAAAGACAAAAATATCTGTTTAGGCTCAAAATGCAGGCATTACCATTGTATTCCCTGCCAATAAAGTGAATTGCTCAGGGTGAGGATTTGCTGCTTGTGAAAGAGCAGAATTTATTCTCTCACAGTGAAGTCGGCCAATGGCTGAAGTGGGCTGTACCACTGCCACATGCTGTAATGGACAGAAGTAAAATGCGAAACAAAAAATATATAAATATATAAGTATATATGCGGTGGATGCTCTTTTCGACAATTTGCCCACAGTACACAGCCAACAGAGATCGGGCAGTGTGAACCAGAGCGCTACTAACACTGCATATAAAACTTTATTGAAAACATTGGAGAAACTAATGAAAACTGAATTAACCAAATGGTGGGAGGGAAAGTCACTACAAAAATATCGAGATGTGGGTAGGGTCCCTAGAGGACTGAGAATTATGTTGGACCCCAGCTTTGAAAACCCCAACCCTCTAATGCTAAAAGAATGGGCGGAAAGCAATCTGGATTCATCCATGCGCCTCATCATCATCCTCATCAAATATGCTGAGATTGACCGGATTTCTACCATGAAGGAAATTGAGCGCATCAACAGTGAGCTGGAGAAATTGGAGCCCAAAGATTTAATTACCAAAGGGAAAGAAGAGATTGCCATAAGACTAAAAAAAAAACAGGAGGAAATTATCAAAACCAGGAAAGCCTTTAAATTGGCACGCGATAAGGCTGACTACTAATCAGGTCAAATCTTCAACTTCTCAAGAAAATTCGATTATGTGAAAAAACACAAGATCATCAGACCCAACCCTATGAGTCAAAGTACCAGTGGCACTACTAACACTGAAACCACAGCCTCAGGATCTGAAATGAGTTCAGCCACGGATAGTGAAACCAGCTCAGAGGATGGCACAAGCCATTCAGACAACAGTGAAGGAGCCACTTGTAACTACACACTCGCCGAGGAACTTGATTTTTACGGCTAGACCGCAGACAGACCCTCCGCCCACGACCGCCAGGGAAACAAGGAACAGACGCAACAACAAAAAAAGACGAGAAAGGCAAAAATGCAGGAAATTCAAACAGGAACAACAGGAGAGGCAACAACTGGCGGAAGAAACAGACATAAGCGCCAATACCGTAATCAACCTCAGTAATGTCAACCTCAGCAAAGCGGAATCTCAAATGCTTTCACTTGGACTCACTTTCTGTCCCGAAAGTAGTTTCAACTACGGCAAAACTAGAGTGGATATCTTCCAATTTATTTGCAAACTCAAACTGATTAAGTACTTCAAACTCAAGCACAGCAATAACTCCACTGCTGCGGTCAATACCGCACAGGTGCCTGGTAATGCTAACCTCCTGGTTTCAGACATTCCCATCATCCGTACTATGCATGACCTGCAAATTAACACGCAGGCACTTTCCACGCAACAAATCCTGAATGAAGAAGGCATCACAGGACCGTGTTCCATCAGAAGCCCATTTAAACCTCAATCCACGTTCACTCCTACTATGCCAAGGGACTCCATTGACACCTTCAATGATGTCATCATTGAGGAACTTAAAGATCTTTATCGCAGAACTAACAGCAAACAACGCAAATACAAACATCGTGACCAGCAATATTTTCCCTCATCAAAAACTACAGAGTAACAACCAAGTGATCATCAATAAATCAGATAAAGGGGGTAACATTGTGCTATGGCCAAGAAACCTGTACTTAGAGGAAGCACACAGGCACCTCAATGATGCAACGTGTTACAAGAAGTCTAACACACATGAGTTCTCCATCATCAAGAAGAATTTGAAGTCTCAATTGAACCGCTACAAACACGAGGGACTTTTGACCAAAGAGGAATTCTTTTTCCTCAACAATGACAACCCAGTGATGCCGGTGCTATACTTTCTCCCCAAAGTTCACAACCCAGTGATGCCGGTGCTATACTTTCTCCCCAAAGTTCACAAGGGAGTGCTTCCTATACCTGGGCGCCCCATCATATCGGCACGTAAGAGTTTATGTGAAAACATATCCAGATATGTGGATTTCTTTCTCCAAGACTTTGTGATACAGCTACCATCCTATCTCAGGGACACCGGGGACTTCTTACTCAAGATTAAAGACATTGTATGGTCGGATGAACTAATCATGATGTCAATGGACATAACGTCACTCTACACTAGCATAAACCACACAGATGGCCTCAGAGCCTGTGAACATTTCCTCATTGGCCGCCCTATCCAGTGCTACAAGCATAATGAACTTATTCTGTTTTTGATTAAGTGGTGCCTCAACAACAACTTTTTTCTGTTTGCCAATGATATTTATCAACAGTTGAGGGGGTCGCGATGGGGGCATGCTTCTCCCCTAGCTATGCCTGTCTTGATGTAGGCTGATGGGAGGAGCATGTTCTCAGGGCGATCCACCACAAAGCATTTAATGACAATGTGATTACCTGGCTTCGGTATATTGACGATATTTTTGTGATATGGAGGGGCACTGAGGAAAGCGCCTTGGGTTTTGTGTCTGAGATCACCAACAATGGTCTCAACCTAGAATTCAGTGCCACCATCAGTGCCTCCCACATAGAATTCCTTGATGTAACTGTATACACTGCTAATAACACCTTGCAAACGAAACTACATCGCAAAACCACGGCAGGCAACTCTACACTCCACGCCTCTAGCTTTCACCCCAAACACCTAGTGACATCCCTTACGGTGAAATGCTCCGCCTACGGAGAATATGCAGTAATAATGAGGATTTGATTAGATGTCAGCTTGATGCCCTTATGAGATTCAAGGCACGAGGGTACTCTACTCAGACCATCACCAGAGCAATTGAGAGAGCTAACGACACACCCACAGAACAACTACTGAGGGGTCACACTGATGAGGTTCAGACTCAGACTCTAATATCTGCAACTGCCACCCCCATGACTGACACTGGAGGCACAGTAGACACTCGCCTCATTATTACTTACAGCAGAGAGGAGAGAGCCTTCAGATCCATCATAAATAGACAGTGGCGGATCATCCAAACAGACCCTATCCTTGGTCCGCTAGTCCTCGCACGTCCCAACATCACCTACCGACGTGCATACTCCATGAGGGATGCCCGAGTCAGGAGTAGCGCAGAAACCACTACTACATCTAACTGGCTCACTAATTTTAAAGGTGTTTTCAAATGCAATACTTGTAGGGCCTGTCGTTTTGGGATTAATACACCCCTGGCACTGCAGCATTTAGGTCTGAACCCATTGTCATTAGCCATAAACTGACCTGCAAGACCGAATACGCGGTTTACGTTCTACAGTGTACCTGTAACCTTAGATATGTTGGGAGCACGAAACTCCAAGTGCACATGCGTATTCTACAACACCTCAGGGTGATAGTGAACAACGATCACACAAACCCTGTGGCGAGACACTTCAAAGAGGTCCATAATAACAACTTACAACACCTCAAATACTATGTCATTGACTGTGTACCCATAACCAGAATAGGTGGTAACCGCGAAAAACTCCTCAGGCAACTTGAGTCACGTTACATACTTGACCTCAACACTAAGACACTGTGTGGTCTCAATATTAGTGAGGATTTGTACAATTTCCTAAATATCACAACATCTTGTACATATCACCATGCTGCGTAAGTTTGTTCGAAGTCTGTTTAGATACATGTAATCTCGTATCCTCTCGTTTCCATATCTCTATCTGTATGTTTGCTTTTCAGTTGGTCTCCCTCCTCTGCACCTCACTCAGTTTTCCTCATCTTTCTCTCTTAGCTACTACTAAGGCTGTTGTGAGATTCCCACACTTGAGGTGTATCCGATTTATGTATCCATATAATTAGCGCTTATCTTCTGTATTATGCTGATATATCATTGACTTCAATGCTGATTATCTGTGACACTCACCGAAGCCATATGCCACTCTCTGCCACTACTAGCTACAGCGTATGTATAGTTCCTCACTTGTAAGACACAGGCCACCTTGTCAACCTATGTTTTTTTTAATTGTTCCATCTAGCGCCGCTCTGCTCTTAAGCCTCGACCTATTTTTACTATTTCTTTATTTGTTCCCCACACCGTGTTTTCCTTCACTGAGTAGCCCCCAGGTAATACTTACCAAGGGCACCACATGCACTAACCTTGTGGCACTTTTATCGCACCAGGTTAGCACTGCCTGCTGAGCTCACTCACGACACAGTGAGCACCCGCCTACTCCCCTAGGTTGCCCCTTGTTCAGACTCCTCGTATACCACCTCTTTCTTTCCTAGGGCACATAGTACATGGGTCAATGGCAGGCGACCTTCCACTCACCCGTGCATTCTCAGCAGCAGAACTATTAACTTCGCACCACCGCAATTAGGCGCTGCATATTTAGCTACCGCTCTCGGCGTATATCCGATGCTGGTTGCTATACATACCTCACAATCTGTGACACATGCCTATAGCTTATTTCCATGCGCCCGTAGTTTAACATATACATGGATCGCCGCCGCTCATTGAGACACTCACCTTACGCCCGCAGACATCTTGTCACTATGGCAATTACAGATACCTTTCATTTCTATTGATTTTGTAGATGTTGGCATACAGTCTGTCTATACTGTCTATGACCTACGTGGTCACCTACATGTTCATTCACATTTACACCTAGGGGCGGAGTTGTATTTTAATGTATTCTCACCTGTGCTCCTTCACACGTCAATCACGGTGAAGTTACACTTCTGTATAGTATATAAAGCTCGCATTTGAATGTAGCGCGTTATGTGATCAAGGCCGCAGGACTGCGGCCAGAAACGCGTCATATGGACCTTACGATTTGAATAAAAACTTGATGTTTACCACTTATCCTGGTGTCTGTGCCAGAGCCGTGATTTTCTACTCACCTGTCGTCGGGAAAGGAGTTGTATATGTGTATATATATATATATTCACTGAAAAAACCATAGGTTTCAGGCACGTTATAGTTAGAAATTAGCATTTAAAAAACCTTACAAATTCACTGAAAAAACCATAGGTTTTAGGGACAGTTATAGTTAGTTGGACATTGCACTCGTACAAAACCCGTGAAATTCCCCCGTTATAGTTAGTTCAGCTAACTATCCGTCTGTCTGTTGCTGTGTAAGTGGCTGTATGGGTTTGTGAATAGCTACATGAGTGTCTATATGAGTTATTGATTGGTTGTCTGAGTATCTGTATGGGTGCCTGAGTGTTTGTGTGGGTGGGGTTTGTGCGACTCTGTGCATAGATGTGTGAGTGGGTGATTCACTGGGTGAGTGCATCTGTGATAGACTGTATGGGTGGGTAAGTGTGTGTAAGAGTGTGTTAGTGAGTGAATGTATGTCCCAGTGGTACATGTGTGAGTAACTACATATGTGAAAGGCAGTATATATGTGTGTTGGAGTATATAAATAGCTATAAGCGAGAGTGTGTGATTGTGAGAGTGACTGTATGGATGAGTGTGTGCTTGTATCAGTGATTGTATAAGAGCGTAAGAATGTGCTAGTATTTGTATGAGTAAGTGAGCTGGTGTGTGTATAACTGTATAGGTGAGTAAATGGCAGTGTGTTTAATTATTTGCATGACTGACTAGGTGTGTGAGTACCTCTATGGATGAGTGGCGGTGTTTGAGTGTCTATATAGGAGTATGAGTGCATATGATAGTCCTGTACTGAGTGACCGTACGGGTGAGTGAGTGGATGTGTGTGTGTAGACCTAACAATCAGTGAGTGGCTATGTAGTTATTGGTGTTGGAGTGTCTATGGTTTTGCGAATGGCAGTCTGTAATTTAGAGTGGGTGTATCAAAGGTTAATTTAGGGTGTGAGGAGGTGCATCAGATTATCACGTGGATGATGTCATCAGTGATGTCATCAGTGATGTCATCAGTGATGTCATCAGTGATGTCATTTGAGATGTCATCAGTGATGTCACTGACCATGTCATGAGTGATGTAATATGTGACGTCATCAGCAGTGCATTGCGGGGCGCGAGTTATAGTTAGCTGAACTAACTATAACGGGGAATTTCACGGGTTTTGTACGAGTGCAATGTCCAACTAACTATAACTGTCCCTAAAACCTATGGTTTTTCCAGTGAATTTGTAAGGTTTTTTAAATGCTAATTTCTAACTATAACGTGCCTGAAACCTATGGTTTTTTCAGTGGATTTCAAAGGTTTTTAAATGCTAATTCCTAACTATAACATGTCTGAAACCTATGGTTTTTTCTGTGAATTTCAATGGTTTTGTAAATGACAATTTTTAAATGTATTAATTGTTATATTTATTTTTTGATAGTGATTTACTACATTTTTTTAAACTATTTATTTTTAGATATTTTATTTTTAAATTACATTGTAATTACATTATACATTACATTACAAAATATACTTTCTCAGAATGAATTACTTTAGTTTAAATACTTTGCAAATAGGCAATAGACTTTTAAGTACAGTAGTTACAGTTGTTGCAATGGGCAACACAATTTCAAACACAATGCAACATTGAGCTCAATGTGAATTTCTAGTTAAATGCAATTAGTTACTTTATGGATTACTTTTCTAACCACAGGACTGGATCCTAGATTCAGTCCTGGGACATCTCCTGTAAACAGTTGAGTAAAAGCGTTTTGGTTACAGTAGTGATTTTTAAGGAATATTATTGTATTTTAAAAGTTGACACTTAGAAACTTTTTCACATAGAATCACCAATGTTATCCTATGGAAGGAAATTCACTTAGCAGGTAAGTAGTGTTATCGTTACTTTTTCTTACTCAGTGGTGGATCCTGGATCCAGCACTGGTGCATCTCCTGTAAACAGTTGAAAGAATGCGTTTAAGTCATTCAGGCGATTTTTAAGGAATATTTGTAGTTTGTGAAAATCAACACTTTGAAACTTTTCTGCTGAAAACCAGACAATGGATTCCTATGGAAGGAAATATAAGTTACTGGTAAGTACGGTTAAAATTACTTTTCAGGATCAGTACTGGGCTGAAAGATGCAGCACTGAGGTCTCTCCTGATAACAGGTGAGTAAATCGGAATTCGTATTTTGGCTGATTTTAGAGGAATATTTGTATGTTTCAAAAATCGACACTTAGAAACTTTTTCAGCAAAAAGCAGGCAATGATATCCTATGGAAGGAAATTCAAGTTACTGGTAAGTACGGTTAAAATTACTTTTGAGGATCAGTACTGGGCTGAAAGATGCAGCACTGAGGTCTCTCCTGATAACAGGTGAGTAAATCGGAATTCGTATTTCGGCTGATTTTAGAGGAATATTTGCACAATGGTGAAGGAAGGGGTGGGGCCTGAGGTGACATGTCTGCAAACACGCCCTGTGGCGTGTTTTAAGTTGGAGAATTAATTCCTCCTCAATCCCAAGGGTCCCTAGGGGCCAACTAGCCCACCAGGTACCTCCAGTATGCGCTAGAGAGCTGAGTTGCAGAGAGGTGTTCAGAGGCCACGCCCCTTTTACAACACTCTGCAACGCAGCTCCGTGGCACTTACTGGAGGTACCTGGTGGGCTAGTTGGCCCCAGAGACCCTCAGGATTGAAGAGGAATTAATTCCTGAACTTAAAACACACCACGGGGCCTGTTTGCACACATGTCACCTGAAGCCCCGCCCTCCCTTCACCACTGTGCAAACGCGCCCGTGGCGCGTTTTAAGTTCGGGGATTAACTCCCCTTGAATCCTGAGGGTCCCTGGAGTCCAAGTAGCCCACCATGTACCTCCAAAATGCGCCACAGAGCTGAGTTGCAGAGAGGTGTAAAAGGGGCGTGGCCTCTGTACACCTCTCAGCAACGCAGCTCCCTGGCGCATACTGGAGGTTCCTGGTGGGCTAGTTGGCCCCCAGGCACCCCCAGTATTCAAGGGGAGTTCGTTCCCCATCTGCCCCCTTCCCTGGGCCTCTATGGCCCCGGGGACACCATCCCCCGGGGCATGCCCACTGTTTTTTTAAATAAAATATTCGGAGGGGGCTGCGTGGCCCCCCTCCTCAGGCCATTTAAGGCCCCGGGGACCCCATCCCCCGGGGCCGGCCTTTGCGTCTTTTTTTTGGGGAGGGGGCTAAGTGGCCCCCTCCCAGGCCACTAATGGCCCCGGGGACCACATCCCCCACGGTCCCGCCGGCTCCCGGGTCCTGTGGGAGCCGGCATTGCTTTTCCATAAGGGGAGCATCAGCAGCTCCCCTTATGGAAAGCAATTCTGCTTGCTTCATTGAAGCGAGAGCAGGTTTCCCTGCTCTCGCTTCAATGAAGCAAAGCAAGTTTGCAATAACAGGGCGGGAGCCGCGAGGCTCCCGCCCTGTCATTGCAAACTACAGTGTCCCGGGGGTAGGCACCCCGGGACACTGCAGGAGCCGGCCCTGGGGGTGGCGGTCCCCAGGGCCATCAAGGGCTCCAGGAGGGGGCCGCGCGGCCCCCCTCCCATCCTGTGCACAGCCCCAGGGAGGTGGTGGTCCCCGGGGCTCGGGGTCCTAAACGGACCCCCACATTTTATTATTTAGTGCCCCGGGGAGGTGGCGCTCCCCGGGGCATGTGGGGAGGCTCAAGCCCCCCCACACAGGTTATTTAAAAATAAAAAAAAGAAGCCCCGGGGGGTGGCGGTCCCCGGGGCTGCGGGGGGCCGTGTGCCCCCCCGCCAGCATTATTTTTATAAAGCCCCGGGGGGTGGCTTGTAGGACCCCCTGAGCAGGCCTAGGGGGTCAGGATGTTTCTACCCTACCCCCTTTTTGCGTTTTGTGCAGTTGTTTTACTGCTTTCTTGTTCCTCGGTTCCCAACACTTCCTGGTTTGGAGTGTTGACAGCCAATTAGCATGCAGCTCGTGGTCGGGAGGGTGCGCGGATCCACTGCGGCCATAGATATCGAAACTTTTATTTTGGATTTTCTCAGCAACTTCTGAACGGATTTACACCATTTTTAAAAAGGGTGCTTTCTGAACCAAGCACTACCTTTTTGCCAAATTTGGTGTAATTCTGTTCAGCAGTTTTGCTGTAGCCTTGCATAAAGTTTCCTATGGGAAATTGATTTTTTCACTCTTATTTTTTGAATTTCTCCGCAACTACTGAACGGATTTACACCATTTAAAAAAAGGTCGCTTTCTGAACCAAGCGCTACCTTTTTGCATAATTTGGTGTAATTCCGTTCAGCAGTTCAGGCTGTAACCGTGTCTAAAATTTCCTATGGGAATTAACATGGAGAAAACACGTTTTGGGACCCCCTTTTTTTCGGCCCCGCTTGATGAATCACCCGAAACTTTTAAGACAGGAGCGGACCGGAGCGCCCCACTAGTTTTGAAAATTTCGCGATGATTCGTCAAACGACGCCAAACTTATTGGGAATAGAATGTTGCGGATTTCCTATGGATAATAGGTCCTAACTATAACTATCTACTGGCGACCGCCAGTAGATAATATATATATATATTAACCATGGACTACAAACGAGATTTATTAAACTAGCATTTAAGCTGTTATAGGTCTAAACGGACATCATTGATATCTATATGGCAAATGTATTATCTGATTTTGAAATGTTTATGTATTATACAGTTATTTTACAGTTATTTATAGTATCAAAAATATAACAGTTTATCCGGCATTTAAGCACAGCAAGAAGTTTATATATGAAATATGTCTTCTATGTCCATTGTTTAATTAGTTGCACTAGCACTTTAAAAGGCGGTTGTATAGTCTAAGCTTTGTCATGTGATCAAGGCCGCTACTTCGGCAGAAACGCGTCATGGCAGACTATTTTTGGCAATAAAATTATAATTGCATTTACTTTGGGTCCGCGCTCGTTTCCTTGGAGGTGGAGTGGCAGAGAGGTGTTGGATATATATATATATTCACTGAAAAAACCATAGGTTTTAGGGACAGTTATAGTTAGTTGGACATTTCACTCGTACAAAACCATAGAAATTCCCCCGTTATAGTTAGTTCAGCTAACTATAACTCGCGCCTCACAATGCACTGCTGATGACGTCACATATTACATCACTCATGACATGGTCAGTGACATCACTGATGACATCACTGATGACATCTCAAATGACATCACTGATGACATCATCCAGTGACTGTGTGTTTCTGTAAAGTTTAAATATGTTTAATATATATAGGGAAAGGCGTATTGAAGAATGAGTGGGTGTATAAGTGTCTGAATGGATGATTTAGTACGTGAGTGACTGACTCTACAAGTGAGTGATTAAATGTATCTTACTGAATGCATGGGTTAGTGACTAAACTGTTTGAATGTCTGTATCCGTCTGTCTGTTGGTTTGTAAGCGGCTGCATGGCTTTTTGAATAGCTACATGAGTGTCTACATGGGTTATTGATTGATTGTCTGAGTATCTGTATGGGTGCCTGTGTGTTTGTGTGGGTGGGGTGTGTGTGACTCTGTGCATAGATGTGTGAGTTGGTGATTCACTGGGTGCATGGTTTCAAGAGTGCATCTGTGATGGACTGTATGGGTGGGTGAGTGTGTGTATGGGTGTGTTAGTGATTGAATGTATATCTCAGTGGTACATGTGTGAGTAACTACATATGTGAAAGGCAGTATATATGTGTGTTGGAGTATATAAATGGCTATAAGTGAGAGTGTGTGATTGTGAGAGTGGCTGTATGGATGAGTGTGTACTTGTATCAGTGATTGTATAAGAGCGTAAGAATGTGCTAGTATTTGTATGAGTAAGTGAGCTGGTGTGTGTATAACTGTATAGGTGAGTAAATGGGTGTGTGATTAAGTTTTTTGCATGACTGACTAGGTGTGTGAGTACCTCTATGGATGAGTGGCGGTGTGTGAGTGTTTATATAGGTGTATGAGTGCATATGATAGTCCTGTACTGAGTGACTAAGTATGAGTGACTGTACGGGTGAGTGAGTGGATGTGTGTTTAGACCTAAGAATCAGTGAGTGGGTATGTAGTTTTTGGTGTTGGAGTGTCTATGGTTTTGAGAATGGCAGTCTGTAATTTAGAGTGGGTGTATCAAAAGTTATATTAGGGTGTGAGAAGATGCATGAAATTATCACATGGATGATGTCATCAGTGATGTCATTTGAGATGTCATCAGTGATGTCATTTGAGATGTCATCAGTGATGTCATCAGTGATGTCACTGACCATGTCATGAGTGATGTAATATGTGACGTCATCAGCAGTGCATTGTGGGGCGCGAGTTATAGTTAGCTGAACTAACTATAACGGGGGAATTTCTATGGTTTTGTACGAGTGAAATGTCCAACTAACTGTAACTGTCCCTAAAACCTATGGTTTTTTCAGTGAATTTCAAAGGTTTTTAAATGCTAATTTCTAACTATAACGTGTCTGAAACCTATGGTTTTTTCAGTGAATTTCAAAGGTTTTTTAAATGCTAATTTCTAACTATAACGTGCCTGAAACCTATGATTTTTAAGTGAATTTCAAAGGTTTTTTTAAATGCTAGTTTCTAACTATGCCTACAGAGGTAGGACATGTGAAGAAAGAAGAAAAAACGCACAGAAAGAAGCAAAAGATGTGCAGAAAGAACCAACAGAGGAGCAGAAAGAGGCCTTGTTGCAAAATCAACCTGTGCCCACAACTTTTTCAGACGGGTACTGGTGGTAACTGACTCTGACTAACCAGAGCCAGTGCTATGCTAAAAGACACTTAGAATACAGTGAAAACACCTACATACACTAGGGAACACTATGCGTTGGGGTACCCCTGTGATTAGCATGACCTCCTCTGCAAGTCCCTAGTACATAATAGGGCAGGGGGATTAAAACTACCTCTTAAAACGCGCTACAGGGCGCGTTTGCACAGTGGTGAAGGGAGGGGGCCTGAGGTGACATGTGTGCAAACGCACCCCGTGGCGCGTTTTAAGTTGCGGGATTAAGTCCCCTTGAATTCTGAGGGTCCCTGGGGCCCAACTAGCCCCCATGTACCTACAGTTAGGACCACAGAGCTGAGTTGCAGAGAGGCGTTCCGAGGCCACGCACCTTTTTCACCTCTCTGCAACGCAACTCTGTTGTGCTTACTGAAGGTACCTGGTGGGCTAGTTGGCCCCCAGGGTCCCTCAGGATTCAAAGGGAATTAATTCCCCAACTTAAAACGCACCACAGGGCGTGTTTGCGCACATGTCACCTGAGGGCCCGCCCCTCCCTTCACCACTGTGCAAACGCGTCCCGTGGTGCGTTTTAAGTTGGGGGATTAGGTCACCTTGAATCCTGAGGATCCCTGGGGCCCAACTAGCCCACTAGGTACTTCCAGTAAGCACCACAGGCCTGCGTTGCAATGCCTGTAACAAATTGTGCAGTTGTGTTTAGGTAGTGAAGAGGGTCGTGCTGGGGGTAGTGTTTTAGGGTTTAGGGTAGTGCAGTGGTGTTTGTGTAGTGTAGGGGGTCATGCTGGGGGTAGATTTAGGGTTTAGGGTAGTGCAGTGGTGTTTGGGTAGTGTAGGGAGTCGTGCTGGGGGAGTGTTTTAGGGTTTAGGGTAGTGCAGTGGTGTTTGGGTAGTGTAGGGGGTCGTGCTGGGGGTAGTGTTTTAGGGTTTAGGGTAGTGCAGTGGTGTTTGGGTAGTGTAGGGGGTCGTGCTGGGGGAGTGATTTAGGGTAGTGCAGTGGTGTTTGGGTAGTGTAGGGGTACTGCTGGGGGTAGTGTTTTAGGGTTTAGGGTAGTGCAGTGGTGTTTGGGTAGTGTAGGGGTACTGCTGGGGTTAGTTTTTAGGGTTTAGGGTAGTGCAGTGGTGTTTGGGTAGTGTAGGGGGTAGTGTTTTAGGGTTTAGGGTAGTGCAGTGGTGTTTGTGTAGTGTAGGGGTAGTGTTTTAGGGTTTAGGGTAGTGCAGTGGTGTTTGTGTAGTGTAGGAGGTCGTGTTTTAGGGTTTAGGGTAGTGCAGTGGTCTTTAGGTAGTGTAGGGAGTCGTGCTGGGGTAGTGTTTTAGGGTTTAGGGTAGTGTAGGGGTCATGCGGGGGGTAGTGTTTTAGGGATTAGGGTAGTGCATTGGTGTTTGGATAGTGTAGGGGTCGTGCGGGGGTAGTGTTTTAGGGTTTAGGGCAGTGCAGTGGTGTTTGGGTAGTGTAGGCGGTCGTGCTGGGGGAGTGTTTTAGGGTTTAGGGCAGTGCAGTCATGTTCGGGTAGTGTAGGGGGTTGTGCTGGGGGTAGTGTTTTAGGGTTTAGGGTAGTGCAGTGGTGTTCGGGTAGTGTAGGGGGTCGTGCTGGGGTTAGTGTTCTAGGGTTTAGGGCAGTGCAGTGGTGTTCGGGCAGTGTAGGGGTGGTGTTTCAGGGTTTAGGGCAGTGCAGTGGTGTTCGGGCAGTGTAGGGGGTCGTGCAGGGGGTGGTGTTTCAGGGTTTAGGGCAGTGGTGTTCGGGCAGTGTAGGGGGTCGTGCTGGGGGTGGTGTTTCAGGGTTTGGGGCAGTGCAGTGGTGTTCGAGCAGTAAAGGGGTCGTGCTGGGGGTGGTGTTTCAGGGTTTAGGGCAGTGCAGTGGTGTTTCGGGCAGTGTAGGGGGCGGTGCAGGGGGTGGTGTTTCAGGGTTTAGGGCAGTGCAGTGGTGTTCGGGCAGTGTAGGGGGTGCTGCAGGGGTGGTGTTTCAGGGTTTAGGGCAGTGCAGTGGTGTTCGGGCAGTGTAGGGGGTGCTGCAGGGGGTGGTGTTTCAGGGTTTAGGGCAGTGCAGTGGTGTTCGGGCAGTGTAGGGGGTCGTGCTGGGGCTGGTGTTTCAGGGTTTAGGGCAGTACAGTGGTGTTCGGGCAGTGTAGGGGGTCGTGCTGGGGCTGGTGTTTCAGGGTTTAGGGCAGTGCAGTGGTGTTCGGGCAGTGTAGGGGGTCTTGCTGGGGCTGGTGTTTCAGAGTCTAGGGCAGTGCAGTGGTGTTCAGGCAGTGTAGGGGGTCTTGCTGGGGCTGGTGTTTCAGGGTTTAGGGCAGTGCAGTGGTGTTCGGGCAGTGTAGGGGGTCGTGCTGGGGGTGGTGTTTCAGGGTTTAGGGCAGTGCAGTGGTGTTCGGGCAGTGTAGGGGGTCCTGCTGGGGGTGGTGTTTCAGGGTTTAGGGCAGTGCAGTGGTGTACGGGCAGTGTAGGGGGTCTTGCTGGGGGTGGTGTTTCAGGGTTTAGGGCAGTGGTGTTCGGGCAGTGTAGGGGGTCTTGCTGGGGGTAGTGTTTCGGGGTTTAGGGCAGTGCAGTGGTGTTCGTGCAGTGTAGGGGTCGTGCTGGGGGTGGTGTTTCAGGGTTTAGGGCAGTGCAGTAGTGTTCGGGCAGTGTAGGGGATCGTGCAGGGGGTGGTGTTTCAGGGTTTAGGGCAGTGCAGTGGTGTTCGGGCAGTGTAGGGGGTCGTGCTGGGGGTGGTGTTTCAGGGTTTAGGGCAGTGGTGTTCGGGCAGTGTAGGGGGTCGTGCAGGGGGTGGTGTTTCAGGGTTTAGGGCAGTGCAGTGGTGTTCGGGCAGTGTAGGGGTCGTGCTGGGGCTGGTGTTTCAGGGTTTAGGGCAGTGCAGTGGTGTTCGGGCAGTGTAGGGGGTCTTGCTGGGGGTGGTGTTTCAGGGTTTAGGGTAGTGGTGTTCGGGCAGTGTAGGGGTCTTGCTGGGGGTAGTGTTTCAGGGTTTAGGGCAGTGCAGTGGTGTTCGTGCAGTGTAGGGGGTCGTGCTGGGGATGGTGTTTCAGGGTTTAGGGCAGTGCAGTAGTGTTCGGGCAGTGTAGGGGGTCGTGCTGGGGGTGGTGTTTCAGGGTTTAGGGCAGTGCAGTGGTGTTCGGGCAGTGTAGGGGGTCGTGCTGGGGGTGGTGTTTCATGGTTTAGGGCAGTGGTGTTCGGGCTGTGTAGGGGTTCTTGCTGGGGGTGATGTTTCAGGGTTTAGGGCAGTGCAGTGGTGTTCGGGCAGTGTAGGAGGTCTTGCTGGGGGTAGTGTTTCAGGGTTTAGGGCAGTGCAGTGCAGTGGTGTTCGGGCAGTGTAGGGGTCATGCTGGGGGTGGTGTTTCAGGGTTTAGGGCAGCGCAGTGGTGTTTGGGCAGTGTAGGGGGTCGTGCTGGGGGTGGTGTTTCAGGGTTTAGGGCAGTGGTGTTCGGGCAGTGTAGGGGGTCTTGCTGGGGGTGATGTTTCAGGGTTTAGGGCAGTGCAGTGGTGTTCGGGCAGGGTAGGAGGTCTTGCTGGGGGTAGTGTTTCAGGGTTTAGGGCAGTGCAGTGGTGTTCGGTCAGTGTAGGGGGTCGTGCTAGGGTATGTGTTTCAGGGTTTAGGGCAGTGCAGTGGTGTTCGGGCAGTGTAGGGGGTCGTGCTGGGGGTAGTGTTTTAGGGTTTAAGGTAGTGCAGTGGTGTTTGTGTAGTGTATGGGGTCGTGCTGGGGGCAGTGTTTTAGGGTTTAGGGTAGTGCAGTGGTGCTTGTGTAGTGTAGGGGGTCGTGCTGGGGGTAGTGTCTTAGGGTTTAGGGTAGTGCAGTGGTGTTTGTGTAGTGTAGGGGGTCATGTTTTAGGGTAGTGCAGTGGTGTTTGGGTAGTGTAGGGGGTCGTGCTGGGGGTAGTGTTTTAGGATTTAGGTTAGTGCAGTGGTGTTGGGGTAGTGTTTTAGGGTTTAGGGTAGTGCAGTGGTGTTTGTGTAGTGTAGGGGGTCATGCTGGGGGTAGTGTTTTAGGGTTTAGGATAGTGCAGTGGTGCTTGTGTAGTGTAGGGGGTCGTGCTGGGGTAGTGTTTTAGGGTTTAGGGTAGTGCAGTGGTGTTTTTGTAGTGTAGGGGGTCATGTTTTAAGATGCAACGCTCCAATACCTGACCAGTCTGCACTACATAAAACTGCAAAAAAACTAAAAATAAAAAGTGTTTTGCACACTTTTGTCATTGGGCTATATGTGGGCTACATCTGGGTAATATTTGTGCTACATTTGGGCTCTTTTTTCACTGGTGGCCATCTTGGAAGACTTCTTTGTTATGAAGTTTCCTAATTTCCTCATTTACTGCAGTCTCCTCAGTAGGAAATACTTTCAGTTTTTTACTTTGATTCCATCAAGAAGGCATTCAGATGTGTCACACATTTGCCATAAATTCAGAATGTTATTACTCTAGTTGTTCATTAGATCACTGTAGTAAAGCTGCTGCTCACCAAGGAGTTAACTGGAAGTCTACTGCTGGTATTGAAAGTGATTGTTTCAGTCTGCATGTCAGAATTTTCTAATGAAATAGAAGAGGATTTGAGATCTCACTTAAAACATGCACTAAATTTTCTTTTGCAGCACTAACCATAATTTCTATGGCAAAATGAACCCCCTCATTTTGTTCCTTTTTAAATTAAATGTTTTAAGTGTTACCAGTTTATTCCAATCAAGATGGCTTCAGGTGTGCCATACTTTTGTCATAAGTAAGACTGTTAGCGCTCTAGTTGTTCTTTAGAACACTCTGGGAAGCTGAGGTAGAACACAAAGGCATCAACTGACAGGCTGCTCCTGTTGAAATATAACAGGAAGATATTTGAGATCACACTTGAAACATGTCCTAATTTTTCTTTCTACAGCACTAACCATAATTTCTATGACAAAATGAACCCCATCATTTTGTTCCTTTTTAAATTAAATGTTTTAAGTGTTACCAGTTTATTCCAATCAAGATGGCTTCAGGTGTGCCATACTTTTGTCATAAGTAAGACTGTTAGCGCTCTAGTTGTTCTTTAGAACACTCTGGGAAGCTGAGGTAGAACACAAAGGCATCAACTGACAGGCTGCTCCTGTTGAAATATAACAGGAAGATATTTGAGATCACACTTGAAACATGTCCTAATTTTTCTTTCTACAGCACTAACCATAATATCTATGACAAAATGAACCCCATCATTTTGTTCCTTTTTAAATTAAATGTTTTAAGTGTTACCAGTTTATTCCAATCAAGATGGCTTCAGGTGTGCCATACTTTTGTCATAAGTAAGACAGTTAGCACTCTAGTTGTTCTTTAAAACACTCTGGGAAGCTGCAGTAGAACACAAAGGCATCAACTGACAGGCTGCTCCTGTTGAAATATAACAGGAAGATATTTGAGATCACACTTGAAACATGTCCTAATTTTTCTTTCCAGAGCACTAACCATAATTTCTATGACAAGATGAACCCCATCAATTTGTTCCTTATTAAATTAAATGTTTTAAGTGTTACCAGTTTATTCCAATCAAGATGGCTTCAGGTGTGCCATACTTTTGTCATAAGTAAGGCTGTTAGCACTCTAGTTGTTCTTTAGAACACTCTGGGAAGCTGCAGTAGAACACAAAGGAATCAACTGACAGTCTCTGCCCTTGTTGGATGTACATGTTTTACTGAGAATGTCAGACTTCATTCTCACATGACTGAGAAAGAATGTGAATTTACAGAAAATATGCTCTCATTTTAGCTTCTGGGGCACCTTCCAAAACTGTATGGGACAAGCATGTGAAAATAGTTTTCTCTCAAACATGATTCATGATATCCCAGCAGAAGGTTTTTCACAGGGTAAAATCACCTTAGAACACACCACAATTCCTGAAATTAGTATGGTATCATCAACAAATGAATTCTAATGTAACTAAAGTCTGTTATCACCCTTTATAGTTCTCCTTTTGGTAACCCTCAAAATCTTCGATTCACTACAATGCATTTCAATGGGGTACTATCATTTATATTGGTCCCAAGATGGCTGCCAGCAATTCCAGGATGCAGTGCTGACAGCCAATCAGATCTCACGATGACATGTGTGGTTAGGCTCCGCCCAGATATATATGTGTTTTTACTTTTGATTTTCTCCGCAACTACTGAACGGATTTACACCATTTAACAAAAAGGGTTCTTTCTGAACCAAGAACTACCTCTTTGCCAAATTTGGTGTAATTCCGTTCAGCAGTTCGAGCTGTAGCCGTGTCTAAAGTTTCCTATGGGAAAATGAATGGGGAAAACACGTTTTGGGACCCCCCTTTTTCTCGGACCCCGCTTGACGAATCACCCCGAAACTTTCAGGGTAGGAGCGGACCGGAGCGGGCCATAAAGTTTGAAAATTTCGCGAAGATTCGTCAACCGACGCAAGAGTTATTTCAAATAGAATGTCGCGGATTTCCTATGGAAAATAGGTCCTAACTATAACTATATATATATATTATCTACTGGCGGTCGCCAGTAGATAGTTATAGTTAGGACCTATTTTCCATAGAAATCCGCGACATTCTATTTGAAATAACTCTTGCGTCGGTTGACGAATTAAATGAGTGTAAATCCGTTCAGTAGTTGCGGAGAAATTAAAAAAATAAGAGTAAAAAAATCAATTTCCCATAGGAAACTTTATGCACGGCTACAGCCCGAACTGCTGAACGGAATTACACCAAATTTGGCAAAGAGGTAGTTCTTGGTTCAGAAAGAACCCTTTTTGTTAAATGGTGTAAATCCGTTCAGTAGTTGCTGAGAAAATCAAAAGTAAAAACACATATATATCTGGGCGGAGCCTAACCACACATGTCATCGTGAGATCTGATTGGCTGTCAGCACTTCATCCTGGAATTGCTGGCAGCCATCTTGGGACCAATATAAATGATAGTACCCCATTGAAATGCATTGTAGTGAATCGAAGATTTTGAGGGTTACCAAAAGGAGAACTATAAAGGGTGATAACAGACTTTAGTTACATTAGAATTCATTTGTTGATGGTACCATACTAATTTCAGGAATTGTGTTGTGTTCTAAGGTGATTTTACCCTGTGAAAAACCTTCTGCTGGGATATCATGAATCATGTTTGAGAGAAAACTATTTTCACATGCTTGTCCCATACAGTTTTGGAAGGTTCTCCAGAAGCTAAAATGAGAGCATATTTTCTGTAAATTCACATTATCTTTCTCAGTCATGTGAGAATGAAGTCTGACATTCTCAGTAAAACATGTACATCCAACAAGGGCAGAGACTGTCAGTTGATTCCTTTGTGTTCTACTGCAGCTTCCCAGAGTGTTCTAAAGAACAACTAGAGTGCTAACAGCCTTACTTATGACAAAAGTATGGCACACCTGAAGCCATCTTGATTGGAATAAACTGGTAACACTTAAAACATTTAATTTAAAAAGGAACAAATTGATGGGGTTCATCTTGTCATAGAAATTATGGTTAGTGCTCTGGAAAGAAAAATTAGGACATGTTTCAAGTGTGATCTCAAATATCTTCCTGTTATATTTCAACAGGAGCAGCCTGTCAGTTGATGCCTCTGTGTTCTACTGCAGCTTCACAGAGTGTTCTAAAGAACAACTAGAGCGCTAACAGTCTTACTTATGACAAAAGTATGGCACACCTGAAGCCATCTTGATTGGAATAAACTGGTAACACTTAAAACATTTAATTTAAAAGGAACAAAATGAGGGGTTCATTTTGCCATAGAAATTATGGTTAGTGCTGTAGAAAGAAAAATTAGGACATGTTTTAAGTGAGATCTCAAATCCTCTTCTATTTCATTAGAAAATTCTGACATGCAGATTGAAACAATCACTTTCAATACCAGCAGTAGACTTCCAGTTAACTCCTTGGTGAGCAGTAGCTTTACTACAGTGATCTAATGAACAACTAGAGTGCTAACATTCTGAATTTATGGCAAATGTGTGACACATCTGAATGCCTTCTTGATGGAATCAAAGTAAAAAACTGAAAGCATTTCCTACTGAGGAGACTGCAGTAAATGAGGAAATTAGGAAACTTCATAACAAAGAAGTCTTCCAAGATGGCCACCAGTGAAAAAGAGCCCAAATGTAGCACAAATATTACCCAGATGTAGCCCACATATAGCCCAATGACAAAAGTGTGCAAAACACTTTATTTTTAGTTTTTGCAGTTTTATGTAGTGCAGTCTGGTCAGGTATTAGAGCGTTGCATCTTAAAACATGACCCCCTACACTGCAAAAACACCACTGCACTACCCTAAACCCTAAAACACTACCCCCAACATGACCCCCTACACTACGCAAGCACCACTGCACTATCCTAAACCCTAAAACACTACCCCAGCATGACCCCCTACACTACACAAACACCACTGCACTACCCTAAACCCTAAAACACTACCCCAACACCACTGCACTAACCTAAATCCTAAAACACTACCCCCAGCACGACCCCTACACTACCCAAACACCACTGCACTGCCCTAAACCCTGAAACACCAACCCTAGAACGACCCCTACACTGCCCGAACACCACTGCACTGCCCTAAACCCTGAAACACCACCCACTTCACGACCCCCTACACTGCCCGAACACCACTGCACTGCCCTAAACCCTGAAACACCACCCCCAGCACGCCCCTACACTGCCCGAACACCACTGCACTGCCCTAAACCCTGAAACACTACCCCCAGCAAGACCTCCTACACTGCCCGAACACCACTGCACTGCCCTAAACCCTGAAACATTACCCCAGCAAGACCCCCTACACTGCCCGAACACCACTGCCCTAAACCCTGAAACACCACCCCAGCACGACCCCCTACACTGCCCGAACACCACTGCACTGCCCTAAACCCTGAAACGCCACCCCCAGCACGACCCCCTACACTGCCCAAACACCACTGCACTGCCCTAAACCCTGAAACCCCACCCCTGCACGACCCCTACACTGCCCGAACACCACTGCACTGCCCTAAACCCTGAAACACTACCCCCAGCAAGACCCCCTACACTGCCCGAACACCACTGCCCTAAATCCTGAAACACCACCCCCAGCAAGACCCCCTACACTGCCCGAACACCACTGCACTGCCCAAAACCCTGAAACACCAGCCCCAGCACGACCCCTACACTGCCCGAACACCACTGCACTGCCCTAAACCCTGAAACTCCACCCCTGCACGACCCCCTACACTGCCCGAACACCACTGCACTGCCCTAAACCCTGAAACACCACCCCCAGCACGACCCCCTACACTGCCCGTACACCACTGCACTGCCCTAAACCCTGAAACACCACCCCCTGCACGATCCCCTACACTGCCCGAACACTACTGCACTGCCCTAAACCACCACCCCCAGCACGACCCCCTACACTGCACGAACACCACTGCACTGCCCTAAACCCGAAACACTACCCCCAGCAAGACCCCTACACTGCCCGAACACCACTGCACTGCCCTAAACCCTGAAACATCACCCCCAGCAAGACCCCCTACACTGCCCGAACACCACTGCCCTAAACCCTGAAACACCACCCCCAGCAAGACCCCCTACACTGCCCGAACACCACTGCACTGCCCTAAACCCTGAAACACCACCCCCAGCATGACCCCTACACTGCCCGAACACCACTGCACTGCCCGAAACCCTGAAACACCACCCCCAGCACGACCCCCTACACTGCCCGAACACCACTGCACTGCCCTAAACCATGAAACACCAGCCCCAGCATGACCCCCTACACTGCCCGAACACCACTGCACTGCCCTAAACCCTGAAACATCACCCCCAGCATGACCCCCTACACTGCCCGAACACCACTGCACTGCCCTAAACCCTGGAACACCAGCCCCAGCACGACCCCGTACACTGCCCGAACACCACTGCACTGCCCTAAACCCTGAAGCACCAGCCCCAGCACGACCGCCTACACTGCCCGAAAACCACTGCACTGCCCTAAACCCTGAAACACCAGCCCCAACACGACCCCCTACACTGCCCGAACACCACTGCACTACCCTAAACCCTCAAACACCAGCCCCAGCACGACCCCCTACACTGCCCGAACACCACTACACTGCCCTAAACCCTGAAACACCAGCCCCAGCAAGACCCCCTACACTGCCCGAACACCACTGCACTGCCCTAAACCCTGAAACACCACCCCCAGCAAGACCCCCTACACTGCCCGAACACCACTGCACTAAAGCCTGAAACACCACCCCCAGCAAGACCACCTACACTGGCCGAACACCACTGCACTGCCCTAAACCCTGAAACACCACCCCCTGCACGACCCCTACACTGCCCAAACACCACTGCACTGCCCTAAACCCTGAAACACCACCCCCTGCACGACCCCTACACTGCCCGAACACCACTGCACTGCCCTAAACCCTGAAACACCACCCCTCAGCACGACACCCTACACTGCCCGAACACCACTGCACTGCCCTAAACCCTGAAACACCACCCCCAGCACGACCCCCTACACTGCCCAAACACCACTGCACTGCCCTAAACCCTGAAACACCACCCCCTGCACGACCTCCTACACTGCCGGAACACCACTGCACAGCCCTAAACCCTGAAACACCACCCCGAACACGACCCCCTACACTGCCCGAACACCACTGCACTGCCCTAAACCCTGAAACATCAACCCCAGCAAGACCCCTACACTGCCTGAACACCACTGCCCTAAACCCTGAAACCACACCCTAGACTGCACGAACACCACTGCACTGCCCTAAACCGTGAAACACCACCTCCAGCAAAACCCCCTACACTGCCTGAACACCTTTGCTCTGCCCTAAATCCTGAAACACTAGCCCCAGCACGACCCCCTACACTGCCCGAACACCACTGCACTGCCCTAAACCCTGAAACACCACCCCCAACACTGCCCGAACACCACTGCACTGCCCTAAACCCTGAAACACTAGCCCCAGCAAGACCCCCTACACTGCCCGAACACCACTGCCCTAAACCCTGAAACACCACCCCTGCACGACCCCCTACACTGCCCGAACACCACTGCACTGCCCTAAACCCTGAAACACCACCCCTACACTGCCCGAACAACACCACCCCCTACACTGCCCGAACACCACTGCACTGCCCTAAACCCTGAAACACCACCCCCAGCACGACCCCCTACACTGCCCGAACACCACTGCACTGCCCTAAACCCTAAAACACCACCCCCAGCATTACCCCCTACACTGCCCAAACACCACTGCACTGCCCTAAACCCTAGAACACTACCCCCAGCACGACCCCCTACACTACCCGAACACCACTGCACTACCCTAAACCCTAAAATACTACCCCCAGCACAACCTCCTACACTACCCGAACACGACTGCACTGCCCTAAACCCTAAAACACTCCCCCAGCACGACCCCTACACTGCCCGGACACCACTGCACTGCCCTAGGGCAGTGCAGTGGTGTTCGGGTAGTGTAGGGGTCGTGCTGGGGGAGTGTTTTAGGGTTTAGGGCAGTGCAGTCGTGTTCGGGTAGTGTAGGAGGTTGTGCTGGGGGTAGTATTTTAGGGTTTAGGGTAGTGCAGTGGTGTTCGGGTAGTGTAGGGGGTCGTGCTGGGGGTAGTGTTCTAGGGTTTAGGGCAGTGCAGTGGTGTTTGGGCAGTGTAGGGGGTAATGCTGGGGGTGGTGTTTTAGGGTTTAGGGCAGTGCAGTGGTGTTCGGGCAGTGTAGGGGGTCGTGCTGGGGGTGGTGTTTCAGGGTTTAGGGCAGTGCAGTGGTGTTCGGGCAGTGTAGGGGGTGGTGTTGTTCGGGCAGTGTAGGGGTGGTGTTTCAGGGTTTAGGGCAGTGCAGTGGTGTTCGGGCAGTGTAGGGGGTCGTGCAGGGGTGGTGTTTCAGGGTTTAGGGCAGTGGTGTTCGGGCAGTGTAGGGGGTCTTGCTGGGGCTAGTGTTTCAGGGTTTAGGGCAGTGCAGTGGTGTTCGGGCAGTGTTGGGGGTGGTGTTTCAGGGTTTAGGGCAGTGCAGTGGTGTTCGGGCAGTGTAGGGGGTCGTGCTGGGGCTAGTGTTTCAGGATTTAGGGCAGAGCAAAGGTGTTCAGGCAGTGTAGGGGTTTTGCTGGAGGTGGTGTTTCACGGTTTAGGGCAGTGCAGTGGTGTTCGTGCAGTCTAGGGTGTGGTTTCAGGGTTTAGGGCAGTGGTGTTCAGGCAGTGTAGGGGTCTTGCTGGGGTTGATGTTTCAGGGTTTAGGGCAGTGCAGTGGTGTTCGGGCAGTGTAGGGGTCGTGTTCGGGGTGGTGTTTCAGGGTTTAGGGCTGTGCAGTGGTGTTCCGGCAGTGTAGGAGGTCGTGCAGGGGGTGGTGTTTCAGGGTTTAGGGCAGTGCAGTGGTGTTTGGGCAGTGTAGGGGGTCGTGCTGGGGGTGGTGTTTCAGGGTTTAGGGCAGTGCAGTGGTGTTCGGGCAGTGTAGGGTGTCGTGCTGAGGGGTGGTGTTTCAGGGTTTAGGGCAGTGCAGTGGTGTTCGGGCAGTGTAGGGGTCGTGCAGGGGGTGGTGTTTCAGGGTTTAGGGCAGTGCAGTGGTGTTTGGGCAGTGTAGGGGGTCGTGCAGGGGGTGGTGTTTCAGGGTTTAGGGCAGTGCAGTGGTGTTCGGCCAGTGTAGGTGGTCTTGCTGGGGGTGGTGTTTCAGGCTTTAGTGCAGTGGTGTTCGGGCAGTGTAGGGGGTCTTGCTGGGGGTGGTGTTTCAGGGTTTAGGGCAGTGCAGTGGTGTTCGGGCAGTGTAGGGGTCTTGCTGGGGCTGGTGTTTCAGGGTTTAGGGCAGTGTAGTGGTGTTCGGGCAGTGTAGGGGGTCGTGCTGGGGCTGGTGTTTGAGGGTTTAGGGTAGTGCAGTGGTGTTCGGGCAGTGTAGGGGGTCGTGTTGGGGCTGGTGTTTCAGGGTTTAGGGCAGTGCAGTGGTTTTCGGGCAGTGTAGGCGGTCGTGCTGGGGCTGGTGCTTCAGGGTTTAGGGCAGTGCAGTGGTGTTCGGGCAGTGTACGGGGTCGTGCTGGGGCTGGTGTTCCAGGGTTTAGGGCAGTGCAGTGGTGTTCGGGCAGTGTAGGGGGTCATGCTGGGGGTGATGTTTCAGGGTTTAGGGCAGTGCAGTGGTGTTCGGGCAGTGTAGGGGGTCATGCTGGGGCTGGTGTTTCATGGTTTAGGGCAGTGCAGTGGTGTTCGGGCAGTGTAGGGGTCGTGCTGGGGGTGGTGTTTCAGGGTTTCGGGCAGTGCAGTGGTGTTCGGGCAGTGTAGGGGTCATGCTGGGGGTGGTGTTTCAGGGTTTAGGGCAGTGCAGTGGTGTTCGGGCAGTGTAGGGGGTCTTGCTGGGGGTGGTGTTTCAGGGTTTAGGGCAGTGGTGTTCGGGCAGTGTAGGGGGTCTTGCTGGGGGTGATGTTTCAGGGTTTAGGGCAGTGCAGTGGTGTTCGGGCAGTGTAGGGGTCTTGCTGGGGGTAGTGTTTCGGGTTTAGGGCAGTGCAGTGGTGTTCGTGCAGTGTAGGGGGTCGTGCTGGGGGTGGTGGTTTAGGGCAGTGCAGTAGTGTTCGGGCAGTGTAGGGGATCGTGCAGGGGGTGGTGTTTCAGGGTTTAGGGCAGTGCAGTGGTGTACGGGCAGTGTAGGGGGTCGTGCTGGGGGTGGTGTTTCAGGGTTTAGGGCAGTGCAGTGGTGTTCGGGCAGTGTAGGGGGTCGTGCAGGGGTGGAGTTTCAGGGTTTAGGGCAGTGCAGTGGTGTTCGGGCAGTGTAGGGGTCGTGCTGGGGCTGGTGTTTCAGGGTTTTGGGCAGTGCAGTGGTGTTCGGGCAGTGTAGGGGGTCTTGCTGGGGGTGGTGTTTCAGGATTTAGGGCAGTGGTGTTCGGGCAGTGTAGGGGGTCTTGCTGGGGGTAGTGTTTCAGGGTTTAGGGCAGTGCAGTGGTGTTCGGGCAGTGTAGGGGGTCGTGCAGGGGTGGGGTTTCAGGGTTTAGGGCAGTGCAGTGGTGTTTGGGCAGTGTAGGGGGTCGTGCTGGGGGTGGCGTTTCAGGGTTTAGGGCAGTGCAGTGGTGTTCGGGCAGTGTAGGGGGTCGTGCTGGGGTGGTGTTTCAGGGTTTAGGGCAGTGGTGTTCGGGCAGTGTAGGGGGTCTTGCTGGGGGTAATGTTTCAGGGTTTAGGGCAGTGCAGTGGTGTTCGGGCAGTGTAGGAGGTCTTGCTGGGGGTAGTGTTTCAGGGTTTAGGGCAGTGCAGTGGTGTTCGGGCAGTGTAGGGGCGTGCTGGGGGTGGTGTTTCAGGGTTTAGGGCAGTGCAGTGGTGTTCGGGCAGTGTAGGGGGTCGTGAAGTGGGTGGTGTTTCAGGGTTTAGGGCAGTGCAGTGGTGTTCGGGCAGTGTAGGGGTCGTTCTAGGGTTGGTGTTTCAGGGTTTAGGGCAGTGCAGTGGTGTTTGGGTAGTGTAGGGGTCGTGCTGGGGGTAGTGTTTTAGGATTTAGGTTAGTGCAGTGGTGTTGGGGTAGTGTTTTAGGGTTTAGGGTAGTGCAGTGGTGTTTGTGTAGTGTAGGGGGTCATGCTGGGGGTAGTGTTTTAGGGTTTAGGATAGTGCAGTGGTGCTTGCGTAGTGTAGGGGGTCATGTTGGGGGTAGTGTTTTAGGGTTTAGGGTAGTGCAGTGGTGTTTTTGCAGTGTAGGGGGTCATGTTTTAAGATGCAACGCTCTAATACCTGACCAGACTGCACTACATAAAACTGCAAAAACTAAAAATAAAGTGTTTTGCACACTTTTGTCATTGGGCTATATGTGGGCTACATCTGGGTAATATTTGTGCTACATTTGGGCTCTTTTTCACTGGTGGCCATCTTGGAAGACTTCTTTGTTATGAAGTTTCCTAATTTCCTCATTTACTGCAGTCTCCTCAGTAGGAAATGCTTTCAGTTTTTTACTTTGATTCCATCAAGAAGGCATTCAGATGTGTCACACATTTGCCATAAATTCAGAATGTTAGCACTCTAGTTGTTCATTAGATCACTGTAGTAAAGCTACTGCTCACCAAGGAGTTAACTGGAAGTCTACTGCTGGTATTGAAAGTGATTGTTTCAATCTGCATGTCAGAATTTTCTAATGAAATAGAAGAGGATTTGAGATCTCACTTAAAACATGTCCTAATTTTTCTTTCTACAGCACTAACCATAATTTCTATGGCAAAATGAACCCCTCATTTTGTTCCTTTTAAATTAAATGTTTTAAGTGTTACCAGTTTATTCCAATCAAGATGGCTTCAGGTGTGCCATACTTTTGTCATAAGTAAGACTGTTAGCGCTCTAGTTGTTCTTTAGAACACTCTGTGAAGCTGCAGTAGAACACAGAGGCATCAACTGACAGGCTGCTCCTGTTGAAATATAACAGGAAGATATTTGAGATCACACTTGAAACATGTCCTAATTTTTCTTTCCAGAGCACTAACCATAATTTCTATGACAAGATGAACCCCATCAATTTGTTCCTTTTTAAATTAAATGTTTTAAGTGTTACCAGTTTATTCCAATCAAGATGGCTTCAGGTGTGCCATACTTTTGTCATAAGTAAGGCTGTTAGCACTCTAGTTGTTCTTTAGAACACTCTGGGAAGCTGCAGTAGAACACAAAGGAATCAACTGACAGTCTCTGCCCTTGTTGGATGTACATGTTTTACTGAGAATGTCAGACTTCATTCTCACATGACTGAGAAAGATAATGTGAATTTACAGAAAATATGCTCTCATTTTAGCTTCTGGAGAACCTTCCAAAACTGTATGGGACAAGCATGTGAAAATAGTTTTCTCTCAAACATGATTCATGATATCCCAGCAGAAGGTTTTTCACAGGGTAAAATCACCTTAGAACACAACACAATTCCTGAAATTAGTATGGTACCATCAACAAATGAATTCTAATGTAACTAAAGTCTGTTATCACCCTTTATAGTTCTCCTTTTGGTAACCCTCAAAATCTTCGATTCACTACAATGCATTTCAATGGGGTACTATCATTTATATTGGTCCCAAGATGGCTGCCAGCAATTCCAGGATGAAGTGCTGACAGCCAATCAGATCTCACGATGACATGTGTGGTTAGGCTCCGCCCAGATATATATGTGTTTTTACTTTTGATTTTCTCAGCAACTACTGAACGGATTTACACCATTTAACAAAAAGGGTTCTTTCTGAACCAAGAACTACCTCTTTGCCAAATTTGGTGTAATTCCGTTCAGCAGTTCGGGCTGTAGCCGTGCATAAAGTTTCCTATGGGAAATTGATTTTTTTACTCTTATTTTTTTAATTTCTCCGCAACTACTGAACGGATTTACACTCATTTAATTCGTCAACCGACGCAAGAGTTATTTCAAATAGAATGTCGCGGATTTCTATGGAAAATAGGTCCTAACTATAACTATCTACTGGCGACCGCCAGTAGATAATATATATATATAGTTATAGTTAGGACCTATTTTCCATAGGAAATCCGCGACATTCTATTTGAAATAACTCTTGCGTCGGTTGACGAATCTTCGCGAAATTTTCAAACTTTATGGCCCGCTCCGGTCCGCTCCTACCCTGAAAGTTTCGGGGTGATTCGTCAAGCGGGGTCCGAGAAAAAGGGGGGTCCCAAAACGTGTTTTCCCCATTCATTTTCCCATAGGAAACTTTAGACACGGCTACAGCTCGAACTGCTGAACGGAATTACACCAAATTTGGCAAAGAGGTAGTTCTTGGTTCAGAAAGAACCCTTTTTGTTAAATGGTGTAAATCCGTTCAGTAGTTGCGGAGAAAATCAAAAGTAAAAACACATATATATCTGGGCGGAGCCTAACCACACATGTCATCGTGAGATCTGATTGGCTGTCAGCACTGCATCCTGGAATTGCTGGCAGCCATCTTGGGACCAATATAAATGATAGTACCCCATTGAAATGCATTGTAGTGAATCGAAGATTTTGAGGGTTACCAAAAGGAGAACTATAAAGGGTGATAACAGACTTTAGTTACATTAGAATTCATTTGTTGATGATACCATACTAATTTCAGGAATTGTGGTGTGTTCTAAGGTGATTTTACCCTGTGAAAAACCTTCTGCTGGGATATCATGAATCATGTTTGAGAGAAAACTATTTTCACATGCTTGTCCCATACAGTTTTGGAAGGTGCCCCAGAAGCTAAAATGAGAGCATATTTTCTGTAAATTCACATTCTTTCTCAGTCATGTGAGAATGAAGTCTGACATTCTCAGTAAAACATGTACATCCAACAAGGGCAGAGACTGTCAGTTGATTCCTTTGTGTTCTACTGCAGCTTCCCAGAGTGTTCTAAAGAACAACTAGAGTGCTAACAGCCTTACTTATGACAAAAGTATGGCACACCTGAAGCCATCTTGATTGGAATAAACTGGTAACACTTAAAACATTTAATTTAATAAGGAACAAATTGATGGGGTTCATCTTGTCATAGAAATTATGGTTAGTGCTCTGGAAAGAAAAATTAGGACATGTTTCAAGTGTGATCTCAAATATCTTCCTGTTATATTTCAACAGGAGCAGCCTGTCAGTTGATGCCTTTGTGTTCTACTGCAGCTTCCCAGAGTGTTTTAAAGAACAACTAGAGTGCTAACTGTCTTACTTATGACAAAAGTATGGCACACCTGAAGCCATCTTGATTGGAATAAACTGGTAACACTTAAAACATTTAATTTAAAAAGGAACAAAATGATGGGGTTCATTTTGTCATAGATATTATGGTTAGTGCTGTAGAAAGAAAAATTAGGACATGTTTCAAGTGTGATCTCAAATATCTTCCTGTTATATTTCAACAGGAGCAGCCTGTCAGTTGATGCCTTTGTGTTCTACCTCAGCTTCCCAGAGTGTTCTAAAGAACAACTAGAGCGCTAACAGTCTTACTTATGACAAAAGTATGGCACACCTGAAGCCATCTTGATTGGAATAAACTGGTAACACTTAAAACATTTAATTTAAAAAGGAACAAAATGATGGGGTTCATTTTGTCATAGAAATTATGGTTAGTGCTGTAGAAAGAAAAATTAGGACATGTTTCAAGTGTGATCTCAAATATCTTCCTGTTATATTTCAACAGGAGCAGCCTGTCAGTTGATGCCTTTGTGTTCTACCTCAGCTTCCCAGAGTGTTCTAAAGAACAACTAGAGCGCTAACAGTCTTACTTATGACAAAAGTATGGCACACCTGAAGCCATCTTGATTGGAATAAACTGGTAACACTTAAAACATTTAATTTAAAAAGGAACAAAATGAGGGGGTTCATTTTGCCATAGAAATTATGGTTAGTGCTGCAAAAGAAAATTTAGTGCATGTTTTAAGTGAGATCTCAAATCCTCTTCTATTTCATTAGAAAATTCTGACATGCAGACTGAAACAATCACTTTCAATACCAGCAGTAGACTTCCAGTTAACTCCTTGGTGAGCAGCAGCTTTACTACAGTGATCTAATGAACAACTAGAGTAATAACATTCTGAATTTATGGCAAATGTGTGACACATCTGAATGCCTTCTTGATGGAATCAAAGTAAAAAACTGAAAGTATTTCCTACTGAGGAGACTGCAGTAAATGAGGAAATTAGGAAACTTCATAACAAAGAAGTCTTCCAAGATGGCCACCAGTGAAAAAAGAGCCCAAATGTAGCACAAATATTACCCAGATGTAGCCCACATATAGCCCAATGACAAAAGTGTGCAAAACACTTTTTATTTTTAGTTTTTTTGCAGTTTTATGTAGTGCAGACTGGTCAGGTATTGGAGCGTTGCATCTTAAAACATGACCCCCTACACTACAAAAACACCACTGCACTACCCTAAACCCTAAAACACTACCCCAGCACGACCCCCTACACTACACAAGCACCACTGCACTATCCTAAACCCTAAAACACTACCCCCAGCATGACCCCCTACACTACACAAACACCACTGCACTACCCTAAACCCTAAAACACTACCCCAACACCACTGCACTAACCTAAATCCTAAAACACTACCCCCAGCACGACCCCCTACACTACCCAAACACCACTGCACTACCCTAAAACATGACCCCCTACACTACACAAACACCACTGCACTACCCTAAACCCTAAGACACTACCCCCAGCACGACCCCCTACACTACACAAGCACCACTGCACTACCCTAAACCCTAAAACACTGCCCCCAGCACGACCCCATACACTACACAAACACCACTGCACTACCTTAAACCCTAAAACACTACCCCCAGCACGACCCCCTACACTGCCCGAACACCACTGCACTGCCCTAAACCCTGAAACACATACCCTAGCACGACCCCCTACACTGACCGAACACCACTGCACTGCCCTAAACCCTGAAACACTACCCCCAGCAAGACCTCCTACCCTGCCCGAACACCACTGCACTGCCCTAAACCCTGAAACATCACCCCCAGCAAGACCCCCTACACTGCCCGAACACCACTGCCCTAAACCCTGAAACACCACCCCCAGCACGACCCCCTACACTGCCCAAACACCACTGCGCTGCCCTAAACCCTGAAACACCACCCCCAGCATGACCCCTACACTGCCCGAACACCACTGCACTGCACTGCCCTAAACCCTGAAACACTACCCCCAGCAAGACCTCCTACACTGCCCGAACACCACTGCACTGCCCTAAACCCTGAAACATCACCCCCAGCAAGAACCCCTACACAGCCCGAACACCACTGCCCTAAACCATGAAACACCACCCCCAGCACGACCCCCTACACTGCCCGAACACCACTGCACTGCCCTAAACCCTGAAACACCACCCCCAGCACGACCCCCTACACTGCCCGAACACTACTGCACTGCCCTAAACCCTGAAACACCATCCCCAGCACGACCCCCTACACTGCACGAACACCACTGCACTGCCCTAAACCCTGAAACACTACCCCCAGCAAGACCCCTACACTGCCCGAACACCACTACCCTAAACCCTGAAACACCACCCCCAGCAAGACCCCCTACACTGCCCGAACACCACTGCACTGCCCTAAACCCTGAAACACCAGCCCCAGCACGACCCCTACACTGCCCGAACACCACTGCACTGCCCTAAACCCTGAAACACCACCCCCTGCACGACCCCCTACACTGCCCGAACACCACTGCCCTAAACCCTGAAACACCACCCCCAGCACGACCCCCTACACTGCCCGAACACCACTGCACTGCCCTAAACCCTGAAACACCACCCCCTGCACGATCCCCTACACTGCCCGAACACTACTGCACTGCCCTAAACCCTGAAACACCACCCCCAGCACGACCCCCTACACTGCACGAACACCACTGCACTGCCCTAAACCCCGAAACACTACCCCCAGCAAGACCCCCTACACTGCCCGAACACCACTGCCCTAAACCCTGAAACACCACCCCCAGCAAGACCCCCTACACTGCCCGTACACCACTGCACTGCCCTAAACCCTGAAACACCACCCCCAGCAGGACCCCCTACACTGCCCGAACACCACTGCACTGCCCTAAACCCTGAAACACCACCCCCAGCACGACCCCCTACACTGCCCGAACACCACTGCACTGCCCTAAACCCTGAAACACCAGCCCCAGCAAGACCCCCTACACTGCCTGAACACCACTGCACTGCCCTAGACTCTGAAACACCAGCCCCAGCAAGACCCCCTACACTGCCCGAACACCACTGCACTGCCCTAAACCCTGAAACACCAGCCCCAGCACGACCCCCTACACTGCCCGAACACCACTGTACTGCCCTAAACCCTGAAACACCAGCCCCAGCACGACCCCCTACACTGCCCGAACACCACTGCACTGCCCTAAACCCTGAAACACCACCCCCTGCAGCACCCCCTACACTGCCCGAACACCACTGCACTGCCCTAAACCCTGAAACACCACCCCCTGCAGCACCCCCTACACTGCCCGAACACCACTGCACTGCCCTAAACCCTGAAACACCACCCCCTGCACCGCCCCCTACACTGCCCGAAACACCACTGCACTGCCCTAAACCCTGAAACACCACCCCCAGCACGACCCCTTTACTGCTCGAACACCACTGCACTGCCCCAAACCCTGAAACACCACCCCCAGCACGACCCCCTACACTGCCCGAACACCACTGCCCTAAACCCTGAAACACCACCCCCTGCACGACCCCCTACACTGCCCGAACACCACTGCACTGCCCTAAACCCTGAAACACCACCCCTACACTGCCCGAACACCACTGCACTGCCCTAAACCCTAGAACACTAACCCCAGCACGACCCCCTACACTACCCGAACACCACTGCACTACCCTAAACCCTAAAACACTACCCCCAGCACAACCCCCTACACTACCCGAACATGACTGCACTGCCCTAAACCCTAAAACACTCCCCCAGCACGACCGCCTACACTACCCAAACACCACTGCACTGCCCTAAACCCTAAAACACTACCCCCGCACGACCCCTACACTATCCAAACACCAATGCACTACCCTAATCCCTAAAACACTACCCCCCGCATGACCCCTACACTACCCTAAACCCTAAAACACTACCCCAGCACGACTCCCTACACTACCTAAAGACCACTGCACTACCCTAAACCCTAAAACACGACCTCCTACACTACACAAACACCACTGCACTACCCTAAACCCTAAAACACTACCCCTACACTACACAAACACCACTGCACTACCCTAAACCCTAAAACACTACCCCCTACACTACCCAAACACCACTGCACTACCCTAAACCCTAAAAACTAACCCCAGCAGTACCCCTACACTACCCAAACACCACTGCACTACCCTAAACCCTAAAACACTACCCCCAGCAGTACCCCTACACTACCCAAACACCACTGCACTACCCTAAATCACTCCCCCAGCACGACCCCCTACACTACCCAAACACCACTGCACTACCCTAAACCCTAAAACACTACCCCCAGCACGACCCCCTACACTACCCAAACACCACTGCACTACCCTAAACCCTAAAACACTCCCCCAGCACGACTCCCTACACTACCCAAACACCACTGCACTACCCTAAACCCTAAATCTACCCCCAGCATGACCCCCTACACTACACAAACACCACTGCACTACCCTAAACCCTAAAACACTACCCCCAGCACGACCCTCTTCACTACCTAAACACAACTGCACAATTTGTTACAGGCATTGCAACGCAGGCCTGTGGTGCTTACTGGAAGTACCTAGTGGGCTAGTTGGGCCCCAGGGATCCTCAGGATTCAAGGTGACCTAATCCCCCAACTTAAAACGCACCACGGGACGCGTTTGCACAGTGGTGAAGGGAGGGGCGGGCCCTCAGGTGACATGTGCGCAAACACGCCCTGTGGTGCGTTTTAAGTTGGGGAATTAATTCCCTTTGAATCCTGAGGGACCCTGGGGGCCAACTAGCCCACCAGGTACCTTCAGTAAGCACAACAGAGTTGCGTTGCAGAGAGGTGAAAAAGGTGCGTGGCCTCGGAACGCCTCTCTGCAACTCAGCTCTGTGGTCCTAACTGTAGGTACATGGGGGCTAGTTGGGCCCCAGGGACCCTCAGAATTCAAGGGGACTTAATCCCGCAACTTAAAACGCGCCACGGGGTGCGTTTGCACACATGTCACCTCAGGCCCCCTCCCTTCACCACTGTGCAAACGCGCCCTGTAGCGCGTTTTAAGAGGTAGTTTTAATCCCCTGCCCTATTATGTACTAGGGACTTGCAGAGGAGGTCATGCTAATCACAGGGGTACCCCAACGCATAGTGTTCCCTAGTGTATGTAGGTGTTTTCACTGTATTCTAAGTGTCTTTTAGCATAGCACTGGCTCTGGTTAGTCAGAGTCAGTTACCACCAGTACCCGTCTGAAAAAGTTGTGGGCACAGGTTGATTTTGCAACAAGGCCTCTTTCTGCTCCTCTGTTGGTTCTTTCTGCACATCTTTTGCTTCTTTCTGTGCGTTTTTTCTTCTTTCTTCACATGTCCTACCTCTGTAGGCATAGTTAGAAACTAGCATTTAAAAAAACCTTTGAAATTCACTTAAAAATCATAGGTTTCAGGCACGTTATAGTTAGAAATTAGCATTTAAAAAACCTTTGAAATTCACTGAAAAAACCATAGGTTTCAGACACGTTATAGTTAGAAATTAGCATTTAAAAACCTTTGAAATTCACTGAAAAAACCATAGGTTTTAGGGACAGTTACAGTTAGTTGGACATTTCACTCGTACAAAACCATAGAAATTCCCCCGTTATAGTTAGTTCAGCTAACTATAACTCGCGCCCCACAATGCACTGCTGATGACGTCACATATTACATCACTCATGACATGGTCAGTGACATCACTGATGACATCACTGATGACATCTCAAATGACATCACTGATGACATCTCAAATGACATCACTGATGACATCATCCATGTGATAATTTCATGCATCTTCTCACACCCTAATATAACTTTTGATACACCCACTCTAAATTACAGACTGCCATTCTCAAAACCATAGACACTCCAACACCAAAAACTACATACCCACTCACTGATTCTTAGGTCTAAACACACATCCACTCACTCACCCGTACAGTCACTCATACTTAGTCACTCAGTACAGGACTATCATATGCACTCATACACCTATATAAACACTCACACACCGCCACTCATCCATAGAGGTACTCACACACCTAGTCAGTCATGCAAAAAACTTAATCACACACCCATTTACTCACCTATACAGTTATACACACACCAGCTCACTTACTCATACAAATACTAGCACATTCTTACGCTCTTATACAATCACTGATACAAGTACACACTCATCCATACAGCCACTCTCACAATCACACACTCTCACTTATAGCCATTTATATACTCCAACACACATATATACTGCCTTTCACATATGTAGTTACTCACACATGTACCACTGAGATATACATTCAATCACTAACACACCCATACACACACTCACCCACCCATACAGTCCATCACAGATGCACTCTTGAAACCATGCACCCAGTGAATCACCAACTCACACATCTATGCACAGAGTCACACACACCCCACCCACACAAACACACAGGCACCCATACAGATACTCAGACAATCAATCAATAACCCATGTAGACACTCATGTAGCTATTCAAAAAGCCATGCAGCCGCTTACAAACCAACAGACAGACGGATACAGACATTCAAACAGTTTAGTCACTAACCCATGCATTCAGTAAGATACATTTAATCACTCACTTGTAGAGTCAGTCACTCACGTACTAAATCATCCATTCAGACACTTATACACCCACTCATTCTTCAATACGCCTTTCCCTATATATATTAAACATATTTAAACTTTACAGAAACACACAGTCACTGGATGATGTCATCAGTGATGTCATTTGAGATGTCATCAGTGATGTCATCAGTGATGTCACTGACCATGTCATGAGTGATGTAATATGTGACGTCATCAGCAGTGCATTGTGAGGCGCGAGTTATAGTTAGCTGAACTAACTATAACGGGGGAATTTCTATGGTTTTGTACGAGTGAAATGTCCAACTAACTATAACTGTCCCTAAAACCTATGGTTTTTTCAGTGAATATATATATATATCCAACACCTCTCTGCCACTCCACCTCCAAGGAAACGAGCGCGGACCCAAAGTAAATGCAATTATAATTTTATTGCCAAAAATAGTCTGCCATGACGCGTTTCTGCCGAAGTAGCGGCCTTGATCACATGACAAAGCTTAGACTATACAACCGCCTTTTAAAGTGCTAGTGCAACTAATTAAACAATGGACATAGAAGACATATTTCATATATAAACTTCTTGCTGTGCTTAAATGCCGGATAAACTGTTATATTTTTGATACTATAAATAACTGTAAAATAACTGTATAATACATAAACATTTCAAAATCAGATAATACATTTGCCATATAGATATCAATGATGTCCGTTTAGACCTATAACAGCTTAAATGCTAGTTTAATAAATCTCGTTTGTAGTCCATGGTTAATATATATATATATTATCTACTGGCGGTCGCCAGTAGATAGTTATAGTTAGGACCTATTATCCATAGGAAATCCGCAACATTCTATTCCCAATAAGTTTGGCGTCGTTTGACGAATCATCGCGAAATTTTCAAAACTAGTGGGGCGCTCCGGTCCGCTCCTGTCTTAAAAGTTTCGGGTGATTCATCAAGCGGGGCCGAAAAAAAGGGGGTCCCAAAACGTGTTTTCTCCATGTTAATTCCCATAGGAAATTTTAGACACGGTTACAGCCTGAACTGCTGAACGGAATTACACCAAATTATGCAAAAAGGTAGCGCTTGGTTCAGAAAGCGACCTTTTTTAAATGGTGTAAATCCGTTCAGTAGTTGCGGAGAAATTCAAAAAATAAGAGTGAAAAAATCAATTTCCCATAGGAAACTTTATGCAAGGCTACAGCAAAACTGCTGAACAGAATTACACCAAATTTGGCAAAAAGGTAGTGCTTGGTTCAGAAAGCACCCTTTTTAAAAATGGTGTAAATCCGTTCAGAAGTTGCTGAGAAAATCCAAAATAAAAGTTTCGATATCTATGGCCGCAGTGGATCCGCGCACCCTCCCGACCACGAGCTGCATGCTAATTGGCTGTCAACACTCCAAACCAGGAAGTGTTGGGAACCGAGGAACAAGAAAGCAGTAAAACAACTGCACAAAACGCAAAAGGGGGTAGGGTAGAAACATCCTGACCCCCTAGGCCTGCTCAGGGGTCCTACAAGCCACCCCCGGGGCTTTATAAAAATAATGCTGGCGGGGGGCACACGGCCCCGCAGCCCCGGGGACCGCCACCCCCGGGGCTTCTTTTTTTATTTTTAAATAACCTGTGTGGGGGCTTGAGCCTCCCCACATGCTCCCGGGGAGCGCCACCTCCCGGGGCACTAAATAATAAAATGTGGGGGTCCGTTTAGGACCCCGAGCCCCGGGGACCACCACCTCCCTGGGGCTGTGCACAGGATGGGAGGGGGGCCGCGCGGCCCCCTCCTGGAGCCCTTGATGGCCCTGGGGACCGCCACCCCCAGGGCCGGCTCCTGCAGTGTCCCGGGGTGCCTACCCCCGGGACACTGTAGTTTGCAATGACAGGGCGGGAGCCTCGCGGCTCCCGCCCTGTTATTGCAAACTTGCTTTGCTTCATTGAAGCGAGAGCAGGGAAACCTGCTCTCGCTTCAATGAAGCAAGCAGAATTGCTTTCCATAAGGGGAGCTGCTGATGCTCCCCTTATGGAAAAGCAATGCCGGCTCCCACAGGACCCGGGGAGCCGGCGGGACCGTGGGGGATGTGGTCCCCGGGGCCATTAGTGGCCTGGGAGGGGGGCCACTTAGCCCCCCTCCCCCAAAAAAAAGACGCAAAGGCCGGCCCCGGGGGATGGGGTCCCCGGGGCCTTAAATGGCCTGAGGAGGGGGGCCACGCAGCCCCCTCCGAATATTTTATTTAAAAAAACAGTGGGCATGCCCCGGGGGATGGTGTCCCCGGGGCCATAGAGGCCCAGGGAAGGGGGCAGATGGGGAACGAACTCCCCTTGAATACTGGGGGTGCCTGGGGGCCAACTAGCCCACCAGGAACCTCCAGTATGCGCCAGGGAGCTGCGTTGCTGAGAGGTGTACAGAGGCCACGCCCCTTTTACACCTCTCTGCAACTCAGCTCTGTGGCGCATTTTGGAGGTACATGGTGGGCTACTTGGACTCCAGGGACCCTCAGGATTCAAGGGGAGTTAATCCCCGAACTTAAAACGCGCCACGGGCGCGTTTGCACAGTGGTGAAGGGAGGGCGGGGCTTCAGGTGACATGTGTGCAAACAGGCCCCGTGGTGTGTTTTAAGTTCAGGAATTAATTCCTCTTCAATCCTGAGGGTCTCTGGGGCCAACTAGCCCACCAGGTACCTCCAGTAAGTGCCACGGAGCTGCGTTGCAGAGTGTTGTAAAAGGGGCGTGGCCTCTGAACACCTCTCTGCAACTCAGCTCTCTAGCGCATACTGGAGGTACCTGGTGGGCTAGTTGGCCCCTAGGGACCCTTGGGATTGAGGAGGAATTAATTCTCCAACTTAAAACACGCCACAGGGCGTGTTTGCAGACATGTCACCTCAGGCCCCACCCCTTCCTTCACCATTGTGCAAATATTCCTCTAAAATCAGCCGAAATACGAATTCCGATTTACTCACCTGTTATCAGGAGAGACCTCAGTGCTGCATCTTTCAGCCCAGTACTGATCCTCAAAAGTAATTTTAACCGTACTTACCAGTAACTTGAATTTCCTTCCATAGGATATCATTGCCTGCTTTTTGCTGAAAAAGTTTCTAAGTGTCGATTTTTGAAACATACAAATATTCCTCTAAAATCAGCCAAAATACGAATTCCGATTTACTCACCTGTTATCAGGAGAGACCTCAGTGCTGCATCTTTCAGCCCAGTACTGATCCTGAAAAGTAATTTTAACCGTACTTACCAGTAACTTATATTTCCTTCCATAGGAATCCATTGTCTGGTTTTCAGCAGAAAAGTTTCAAAGTGTTGATTTTCACAAACTACAAATATTCCTTAAAAATCGCCTGAATGACTTAAACGCATTCTTTCAACTGTTTACAGGAGATGCACCAGTGCTGGATCCAGGATCCACCACTGAGTAAGAAAAAGTAACGATAACACTACTTACCTGCTAAGTGAATTTCCTTCCATAGGATAACATTGGTGATTCTATGTGAAAAAGTTTCTAAGTGTCAACTTTTAAAATACAATAATATTCCTTAAAAATCACTACTGTAACCAAAACGCTTTTACTCAACTGTTTACAGGAGATGTCCCAGGACTGAATCTAGGATCCAGTCCTGTGGTTAGAAAAGTAATCCATAAAGTAACTAATTGCATTTAACTAGAAATTCACATTGAGCTCAATGTTGCATTGTGTTTGAAATTGTGTTGCCCATTGCAACAACTGTAACTACTGTACTTAAAAGTCTATTGCCTATTTGCAAAGTATTTAAACTAAAGTAATTCATTCTGAGAAAGTATATTTTGTAATGTAATGTATAATGTAATTACAATGTAATTTAAAAAATAAAATATCTAAAAATAAATAGTTTAAAAAAATGTAGTAAATCACTATCAAAAAAATAAATATAACAATTAATACATTTAAAAATTGTCATTTACAAAACCATTGAAATTCACAGAAAAAACCATAGGTTTCAGACATGTTATAGTTAGGAATTAGCATTTAAAAACCTTTGAAATCCACTGAAAAAACCATAGGTTTCAGGCACGTTATAGTTAGAAATTAGCATTTAAAAAACCTTACAAATTCACTGGAAAAACCATAGGTTTTAGGGACAGTTATAGTTAGTTGGACATTGCACTCGTACAAAACCCGTGAAATTCCCCGTTATAGTTAGTTCAGCTAACTATAACTCGCGCCCCGCAATGCACTGCTGATGACGTCACATATTACATCACTCATGACATGGTCAGTGACATCACTGATGACATCTCAAATGACATCACTGATGACATCACTGATGACATCACTGATGACATCACTGATGACATCATCCACGTGATAATCTGATGCACCTCCTCACACCCTAAATTAACCTTTGATACACCCACTCTAAATTACAGACTGCCATTCGCAAAACCATAGACACTCCAACACCAATAACTACATAGCCACTCACTGATTGTTAGGTCTACACACACACATCCACTCACTCACCCGTACGGTCACTCAGTACAGGACTATCATATGCACTCATACTCCTATATAGACACTCAAACACCGCCACTCATCCATAGAGGTACTCACACACCTAGTCAGTCATGCAAATAATTAAACACACTGCCATTTACTCACCTATACAGTTATACACACACCAGCTCACTTACTCATACAAATACTAGCACATTCTTACGCTCTTATACAATCACTGATACAAGCACACACTCATCCATACAGTCACTCTCACAATCACACACTCTCGCTTATAGCTATTTATATACTCCAACACACATATATACTGCCTTTCACATATGTAGTTACTCACACATGTACCACTGGGACATACATTCACTCACTAACACACTCTTACACACACTTACCCACCCATACAGTCTATCACAGATGCACTCACCCAGTGAATCACCCACTCACACATCTATGCACAGAGTCGCACAAACCCCACCCACACAAACACTCAGGCACCCATACAGATACTCAGACAACCAATCAATAACTCATATAGACACTCATGTAGCTATTCACAAACCCATACAGCCACTTACACAGCAACAGACAGACGGATAGTTAGCTGAACTAACTATAACGGGGGAATTTCACGGGTTTTGTACGAGTGCAATGTCCAACTAACTATAACTGTCCCTAAAACCTATGGTTTTTTCAGTGAATTTGTAAGGTTTTTTAAATGCTAATTTCTAACTATAACGTGCCTGAAACCTATGGTTTTTTCAGTGAATATATATATATATACACATATACAACTCCTTTCCCGACGACAGGTGAGTAGAAAATCACGGCTCTGGCACAGACACCAGGATAAGTGGTAAACATCAAGTTTTTATTCAAATCGTAAGGTCCATATGACGCGTTTCTGGCCGCAGTCCTGCGGCCTTGATCACATAACGCGCTACATTCAAATGCGAGCTTTATATACTATACAGAAGTGTAACTTCACCGTGATTGACGTGTGAAGGAGCACAGGTGAGAATACATTAAAATACAACTCCGCCCCTAGGTGTAAATGTGAATGAACATGTAGGTGACCACGTAGGTCATAGACAGTATAGACAGACTGTATGCCAACATCTACAAAATCAATAGAAATGAAAGGTATCTGTAATTGCCATAGTGACAAGATGTCTGCGGGCGTAAGGTGAGTGTCTCAATGAGCGGCGGCGATCCATGTATATGTTAAACTACGGGCGCATGGAAATAAGCTATAGGCATGTGTCACAGATTGTGAGGTATGTATAGCAACCAGCATCGGATATACGCCGAGAGCGGTAGCTAAATATGCAGCGCCTAATTGCGGTGGTGCGAAGTTAATAGTTCTGCTGCTGAGAATGCACGGGTGAGTGGAAGGTCGCCTGCCATTGACCCATGTACTATGTGCCCTAGGAAAGAAAGAGGTGGTATACGAGGAGTCTGAACAAGGGGCAACCTAGGGGAGTAGGCGGGTGCTCACTGTGTCGTGAGTGAGCTCAGCAGGCAGTGCTAACCTGGTGCGATAAAAGTGCCACAAGGTTAGTGCATGTGGTGCCCTTGGTAAGTATTACCTGGGGGCTACTCAGTGAAGGAAAACACGGTGTGGGGAACAAATAAAGAAATAGTAAAAATAGGTCGAGGCTTAAGAGCAGAGCGGCGCTAGATGGAACAATTAAAAAAAACATAGGTTGACAAGGTGGCCTGTGTCTTACAAGTGAGGAACTATACATACGCTGTAGCTAGTAGTGGCAGAGAGTGGCATATGGCTTCGGTGAGTGTCACAGATAATCAGCATTGAAGTCAATGATATATCAGCATAATACAGAAGATAAGCGCTAATTATATGGATACATAAATCGGATACACCTCAAGTGTGGGAATCTCACAACAGCCTTAGTAGTAGCTAAGAGAGAAAGATGAGGAAAACTGAGTGAGGTGCAGAGGAGGGAGACCAACTGAAAAGCAAACATACAGATAGAGATATGGAAACGAGAGGATACGAGATTACATGTATCTAAACAGACTTCGAACAAACTTACGCAGCATGGTGATATGTACAAGATGTTGTGATATTTAGGAAATTGTACAAATCCTCACTAATATTGAGACCACACAGTGTCTTAGTGTTGAGGTCAAGTATGTAACGTGACTCAAGTTGCCTGAGGAGTTTTTCGCGGTTACCACCTATTCTGGTTATGGGTACACAGTCAATGACATAGTATTTGAGGTGTTGTAAGTTGTTATTATGGACCTCTTTGAAGTGTCTCGCCACAGGGTTTGTGTGATCGTTGTTCACTATCACCCTGAGGTGTTGTAGAATACGCATGTGCACTTGGAGTTTCGTGCTCCCAACATATCTAAGGTTACAGGTACACTGTAGAACGTAAACCGCGTATTCGGTCTTGCAGGTCAGTTTATGGCTAATGACAATGGGTTCAGACCTAAATGCTGCAGTGCCAGGGGTGTATTAATCCCAAAACGACAGGCCCTACAAGTATTGCATTTGAAAACACCTTTAAAATTAGTGAGCCAGTTAGATGTAGTAGTGGTTTCTGCGCTACTCCTGACTCGGGCATCCCTCATGGAGTATGCACGTCGGTAGGTGATGTTGGGACGTGCGAGGACTAGCGGACCAAGGATAGGGTCTGTTTGGATGATCCGCCACTGTCTATTTATGATGGATCTGAAGGCTCTCTCCTCTCTGCTGTAAGTAATAATGAGGCGAGTGTCTACTGTGCCTCCAGTGTCAGTCATGGGGGTGGCAGTTGCAGATATTAGAGTCTGAGTCTGAACCTCATCAGTGTGACCCCTCAGTAGTTGTTCTGTGGGTGTGTCGTTAGCTCTCTCAATTGCTCTGGTGATGGTCTGAGTAGAGTACCCTCGTGCCTTGAATCTCATAAGGGCATCAAGCTGACATCTAATCAAATCCTCATTATTACTGCATATTCTCCGTAGGCGGAGCATTTCACCGTAAGGGATGTCACTAGGTGTTTGGGGTGAAAGCTAGAGGCGTGGAGTGTAGAGTTGCCTGCCGTGGTTTTGCGATGTAGTTTCGTTTGCAAGGTGTTATTAGCAGTGTATACAGTTACATCAAGGAATTCTATGTGGGAGGCACTGATGGTGGCACTGAATTCTAGGTTGAGACCATTGTTGGTGATCTCAGACACAAAACCCAAGGCGCTTTCCTCAGTGCCCCTCCATATCACAAAAATATCGTCAATATACCGAAGCCAGGTAATCACATTGTCATTAAATGCTTTGTGGTGGATCGCCCTGAGAACATGCTCCTCCCATCAGCCTACATCAAGACAGGCATAGCTAGGGGAGAAGCATGCCCCCATCGCGACCCCCTCAACTGTTGATAAATATCATTGGCAAACAGAAAAAAGTTGTTGTTGAGGCACCACTTAATCAAAAACAGAATAAGTTCATTATGCTTGTAGCACTGGATAGGGCGGCCAATGAGGAAATGTTCACAGGCTCTGAGGCCATCTGTGTGGTTTATGCTAGTGTAGAGTGACGTTATGTCCATTGACATCATGATTAGTTCATCCGACCATACAATGTCTTTAATCTTGAGTAAGAAGTCCCCGGTGTCCCTGAGATAGGATGGTAGCTGTATCACAAAGTCTTGGAGAAAGAAATCCACATATCTGGATATGTTTTCACATAAACTCTTACGTGCCGATATGATGGGGCGCCCAGGTATAGGAAGCACTCCCTTGTGAACTTTGGGGAGAAAGTATAGCACCGGCATCACTGGGTTGTGAACTTTGGGGAGAAAGTATAGCACCGGCATCACTGGGTTGTCATTGTTGAGGAAAAAGAATTCCTCTTTGGTCAAAAGTCCCTCGTGTTTGTAGCGGTTCAATTGAGACTTCAAATTCTTCTTGATGATGGAGAACTCATGTGTGTTAGACTTCTTGTAACACGTTGCATCATTGAGGTGCCTGTGTGCTTCCTCTAAGTACAGGTTTCTTGGCCATAGCACAATGTTACCCCCTTTATCTGATTTATTGATGATCACTTGGTTGTTACTCTGTAGTTTTTGATGAGGGAAAATATTGCTGGTCACGATGTTTGTATTTGCGTTGTTTGCTGTTAGTTCTGCGATAAAGATCTTTAAGTTCCTCAATGATGACATCATTGAAGGTGTCAATGGAGTCCCTTGGCATAGTAGGAGTGAACGTGGATTGAGGTTTAAATGGGCTTCTGATGGAACACGGTCCTGTGATGCCTTCTTCATTCAGGATTTGTTGCGTGGAAAGTGCCTGCGTGTTAATTTGCAGGTCATGCATAGTACGGATGATGGGAATGTCTGAAACCAGGAGGTTAGCATTACCAGGCACCTGTGCGGTATTGACCGCAGCAGTGGAGTTATTGCTGTGCTTGAGTTTGAAGTACTTAATCAGTTTGAGTTTGCAAATAAATTGGAAGATATCCACTCTAGTTTTGCCGTAGTTGAAACTACTTTCGGGACAGAAAGTGAGTCCAAGTGAAAGCATTTGAGATTCCGCTTTGCTGAGGTTGACATTACTGAGGTTGATTACGGTATTGGCGCTTATGTCTGTTTCTTCCGCCAGTTGTTGCCTCTCCTGTTGTTCCTGTTTGAATTTCCTGCATTTTTGCCTTTCTCGTCTTTTTTTGTTGTTGCGTCTGTTCCTTGTTTCCCTGGCGGTCGTGGGCGGAGGGTCTGTCTGCGGTCTAGCCGTAAAAATCAAGTTCCTCGGCGAGTGTGTAGTTACAAGTGGCTCCTTCACTGTTGTCTGAATGGCTTGTGCCATCCTCTGAGCTGGTTTCACTATCCGTGGCTGAACTCATTTCAGATCCTGAGGCTGTGGTTTCAGTGTTAGTAGTGCCACTGGTACTTTGACTCATAGGGTTGGGTCTGATGATCTTGTGTTTTTTCACATAATCGAATTTTCTTGAGAAGTTGAAGATTTGACCTGATTAGTAGTCAGCCTTATCGCGTGCCAATTTAAAGGCTTTCCTGGTTTTGATAATTTCCTCCTGTTTTTTTTTTAGTCTTATGGCAATCTCTTCTTTCCCTTTGGTAATTAAATCTTTGGGCTCCAATTTCTCCAGCTCACTGTTGATGCGCTCAATTTCCTTCATGGTAGAAATCCGGTCAATCTCAGCATATTTGATGAGGATGATGATGAGGCGCATGGATGAATCCAGATTGCTTTCCGCCCATTCTTTTAGCATTAGAGGGTTGGGGTTTTCAAAGCTGGGGTCCAACATAATTCTCAGTCCTCTAGGGACCCTACCCACATCTCGATATTTTTGTAGTGACTTTCCCTCCCACCATTTGGTTAATTCAGTTTTCATTAGTTTCTCCAATGTTTTCAATAAAGTTTTATATGCAGTGTTAGTAGCGCTCTGGTTCACACTGCCCGATCTCTGTTGGCTGTGTACTGTGGGCAAATTGTCGAAAAGAGCATCCACCGCATATATACTTATATATTTATATATTTTTTGTTTCGCATTTTACTTCTGTCCATTACAGCATGTGGCAGTGGTACAGCCCACTTCAGCCATTGGCCGACTTCACTGTGAGAGAATAAATTCTGCTCTTTCACAAGCAGCAAATCCTCACCCTGAGCAATTCACTTTATTGGCAGGGAATACAATGGTAATGCCTGCATTTTGAGCCTAAACAGATATTTTTGTCTTTAGCCAATAGTTTTTGTTATTGACAAGGGTCTGGCAGCTTACCCAACAAGAAAGTTTTTCCAAAAACCACGACACAACAAAGCAAGGATTTACAGAGCCAAAAGGCTGCACTCAAAGCAGACCTTTTGCCTTCACCAGTCCTTATTTACTCTGACTTTGGTCTTTAATGTCACTTTGAAATGTCTATTCTCTGTAGCTCCCCTTCCCAATTTTAAACTCTGCTTAGACTGCCGAATGCATGTTAAACAAACCCTAATTGACCACCAAGCCTGAAAGGGACTTCAACAAACAGTTACGGTCAATCCTATGAAAGCCCAAAGCCTTCTGATAAATTGTGTTATGTGCCATTACCTTTTCAATAGTAAGGACACAGCAAGGAAACCAAAACCTGGAAAAAAGTATTAGTTAATTTTTTATTCTCACTGTCTCTGAGTTTGGTGATACAGGATTTGTGAAGGCACTTTTGACTGGCCATTTAGTTCTATGCTGACCGTACTCTGTACGAGTCAAGGTCCAGACATCCAAATATCTGCTCCAATCTAGGATTTAGATTCAGTCTGGATTCCTTAGGTTGTCCCAATTTTGTTTCCCCCTTGAGCATATTTGTTTCTCACTGTTGATGCCTACTTTCTTTATCCTTTCTTTCGACCCATTACAGGCCATAAAAGGTACACAACACATAAAAACTAGACAATATTTGCATAAAAACAATCACAATCATCTCGTTAAAAAAGCAATAAAAATGTTCATATTTGCAGAAGAATTCTTGCTAAAAATAATTACATGATCGCGTCCACCTAGCACTATTTAGAAATTAAAAACGTTCCTTAAAGGGGAAAGAACTCTAGCATCAAGCTCTTTGACATTTGTGGGCACTTGTACTTGAGTGCAAGGGTTATTGGGAAGCACTAGCCATTGGCCTTATAGCTTTCATCGTAAGAGGCCAGACTGAGGACAAGTAATTTGCCACCGCAAATACAACGATATCACTGGCATCGGTCTTGCATATCCTTAAAGCATTATGGTGATTATTTAGCCCAAAAAGGCGGCAAAACTGACCTATCCAGTGAGAGCGCTGTTTCTTATACGCCTGACAAAAGAACAGTATATGTTCGTCATTCTCTACAACCTGCCATCCCCACAGGCATAATTTATTATTGGTACTTCTTTTTACCAGGTGCAGGTAAAGGGGGCTAAAGGTAAAGTGCCTAGCCTAAACTTTACATAAAGTGCTCGTGCTAAAGGGTTCCTGATAAAGTCCATAGAAGGTTCAAATTCTAAAGTGCATTTTATGGACAAATAATCTGTAGGGTTCCCTGCTTTCACAGCCATTTTCTTAGATTTCATGGTATAATCCCAATAACGTGTTTTTAAATTATCATAGGCACCTCGAGGAAAGCTTGTGGGATGTGTCCAAAACTCTCTCATATCTAATTTTGTCTGCCAGTTTTTTATGTAGGAAAGCCAAGGAAATGGCTTCTGTAGTATCGGATGCCCAGTGCGAGACCCTTGCTTCCTTTTTTGTGAAGAAGGTAGAAACAATCTATAGATCCTTCCCTCAACAAGAGGTTCTTAAGGGGTCTGTGCCCGTATCCTCTTGCAGTCATCTGTTGGTTGCTTTCCCCTATCCCTCTAGAGGAGCTGGCGTTGCTCTGCCATAAGATCAAATCTGGCTCTCCTGCCGACCCTCTTAAGCCAGATCAATTCCTGAAATCGCTATCTGTGTTTTTACCATCTTTGAGCCATCTGATCAATCAGTCACTGCTTACATCGACGGTCCCTAGTGCTTGGAAGCAAGCCAGGGTGGTTCACCTGCTGAAAAAGCCCCGGCTCGACACTACTAAACGAGAGAACTTCCGACCCATCTCTCTCTTACCCTGGGTTTCCAAGATTTTGGAATCCTATATCAATTCCATACTCACAGGTTATCTGGAGGAGAACGCCTTACTGGACCCCTCCCAGAATGGCTTTCGGCCGGGTCACAGTACGGAATCGGCCCTCTTGGCTGTGACCGAGCATCTAAGGAGGGCCTTAGACGAGGGTCGTACATCGGCACTGATCTTGTTAGATCTCAGTGCCGCATTCAACACCGTCTCCCACCAGATCCTGTTGCAGAGGTTGGGGGAGGTGGGGATCGGGGCTCTGCTCTTGAGTGGTTTGTTTCCTTCTTAGCTGATAGGACCTTTCAGGTTGCAGTTCCCCCTTTTGCTTCCAAGATACATACTCTCAAATACGGGGTACCGCAAGGCTCAGCTTTGAGCCCAACGCTTTTAACGTTTATGTGCACCCTTTAGCAGCAGTGGCAAAAAGTAGAGGGCTCACAGCAGTGTCTTACGCGGACGATACGCAGTTGGTAGTTGCTCTCTCTGAAGACACAGGACAAGGCTCATGTAAGTTTCAGAGGGATCTAGAGTTTATATATGAGTGGATGACTGCCAACTGTCTTCAGTTAAATGCCAACAAGTCCGAGGTCCTGCTGGTTGGGAGAAACACTGAGTTGTGGAGGAAGCATTGGTGGCCTGCTAAGTTGGGTAATGCACCTGCTCCCAAACAGGTGGTAAAAAATCTGGGTGTGTGGGTAGATGCTGCCCTTAGCTTTCAGACCCAAACAAAGAAAGTAGCAGGAACCTGTTTTGGTATCTTACGGGGGCTCAAACCAGTGCTGAGGTTTTTTGACCCGGCCATGAGGCAGGTAATTGTCCAAGCATCCATTCTGTCAAGACTGGACTACGCCAACTCACTCTACCTGGGAGTTAATAAAGTGGAGATCACAAGACTGCAAAGGGTTCAGAATGCTGCCGCCAGAGCCTTGTTAGGTCTGCCCAGGACATGCCCTACTTCCAATGCTATCCGTCGGCTACATTGGTTGCCTGTAGCAAAGCGCATCAAGTTTAAGACTCTGTGCATGTCTTTTAAAATTCTGAATTCCTCCTCCCCAGACATTCTGGCTAATCTGCTTACATCCCCTCCTGCCAACTTCGGTCCCACGGGTGAGGAGGGTGCGTGCTGGTGGACGTTCTTTTGGTGTATTGGCGGCCAGACTTTGGAACGCGCTCCCCACCGTCATTCGTAGCATGGAAAACTATATGGCATTTCGCAGGGCCATTAAAACGTATCCCTTTCCATCATAGACTGTTGTGTGTTGTTGTTCTGACCTGCTGTTTTTTGTTCAGCGCTGGGACGCCCCTTTGCTGGGGCAGCTGTGCGCTATATAAAACCGCATAACATAACATAACATGCTCAGCCGACAAGTAGAGCAGTAAGGCATTCCCTGTATGGGACCTGGTCTTTCACAATCCATACCCTGAGCCAATATAAAACCGGTTATCTGAAAGAGACACGTTAGTGACAGATTCCTTACCTTAGAATATCCCCAGGCGTCAGGCTGGATCCGGAAAGTTTTCTGCGTAGCAGTACCCTTGCGCGTCGGTAGGCGGCGTCGTGCGGCTCCGCGTCCGTCGTCGGCGTCGTGATCGCCGGGATGACGTCGCGGGCAGTACTTAGACGCCGCCCCTGCGCGCTGACGTCAGTTCTTCTTTTTCCGCGCCAGTAAGCGCAGATCCGGGAAGAGCAGTGCCCTAGTCACTTTTTGACTATCTTTTTTGTGAATTTTTTCACTGTTTCTTCAACGAGTCTTCACGACTCCTAAGGTGTCGTAGGGATGCCCGGCTTTAAGCCCTGCGAGGAATGTGGTCGCATGATGTCGATCACGGACCCGCATCTCGAGTGTCTCTTCTGTCTTGGCCGAGACCACGACACGAAGTCGTGCCCTGACTGCCGGAAACTTAATCCGAAGGCTTTGCGAGAGCGGTCTCGAAAGCTCCTCGAGGTCCGGCAGTTGGCTCCGCGCCGCACCAAGCCCCGGTCCCGGGAGAGGTCGAGGGGCCGGACGCGGAGTCTCCGCCGTTCGTCGGAATCCAAGTCTTCGCGCTCCTCCGGTAAGTCGAAGCACAAGAAGTCTAAGTGGCACCATCGCTCTAAGACTTCGCCTCGCCGGTCTCGCGACTCGGCTGAGGTCCCTGTCGGCACCGTCCCCGGGGCCCCGGACGTGCCTGTCGAGTTACCCCCGCATTACCCATCCTTCCCGGGTTCGGGGGCGACTCCGGCCCAAATACAGGAGTTCCTGTCGGCCATGGCCCGCCTCTTCGGGCCTCAAGGTCCCTCCGGTGCGCCTTCGGGCCCCGCGGGCCCTGATGGGGTTGCTCCGGCGCCGCCGTCGACTCCGGTCCCGGCGTCGCCTGTCCCACCGGCCTTCATCCCGGCCTCGGCCCCGGCCTCGATCCCGGCTCCGGTGGTGCCGCAACCCCCATCGACGCCGGTTGACCTAACCACGCCTCCGCCGACGCCGATGTCCCCGGTGCCGTTCCTGATGCCATCCGGGGCTCCGGACGGCGTCGTTCCCCGGCTCTCTCCGGCTCCGGACATGGAGCCGGACCGACGCCGCCCAACGCCGGTTCCGGCGCCGATGAGACCTTGGGTCCCAAATGTCCCTCCTCCTCCATATTATGAACCTGAGGAGGACCAGGAGAGCTGGGAGGGGTCTGAGGACCCTCTCACACAACAGTGCGAGTTTGACCCGGACTGGGTTGAGGAACTTGGGGATGCCAGTGGTCTGGACACCTCCCCTGACTCTGGCATGCTGTCTCCTCCCGTGGCTACGGAGGAGGGGGCTAATTTTGCAACGGTGTTGCGTAGAGCTGCTGGAGCCTTAAATCTCCAGTTACCTACGGTGGCCGTCAGGACTAACCTCCTGACAGAAGTGCTTCAGCCGGCGGCCTCCTCTTCGGAGACTGTGCTGCCGTTCAATGATGCACTCACTGACGTTCTTTTGGGTGCCTGGTCCAAGCCCACCACAGGGGCTCCTGTGGATAGGAACGTGGCCCGACGCCATCGCCCTGCTCCGGGCGACCCCCTGTTTCTCTCCCAACACCCCACCCCTGAGAGCTTGGTTGTCCAAGCCTCTGCCCCCCAAACCGCCTTCCCTACCGCCCCTCCGGATAGGGAATCCAAGCGCCTGGATCACTTTGGGAAGAAGGCTTTCTCTTCCTCCAGTGCTGGCTTGCGGTCCGTTAACACCGCTTGCCTCTTGGGCCGATATACCCACTCCCTGTGGGACTCGGTGGCGACTGTTTTGCCGCAGTGTTCTGAGGAGGTCCAGACACTGCTTACCCGCGCCATTGCGGAAGGGCGAGATGCGGCTAAATACACCATACGTTGTGGCCTTGATACCGCCGACTCGCTGGGCAGATCGCTTGCAACGACGGTGGCGCTGCGTCGCCACGCCTGGCTGAGGACCACTGGTTTTTCGGGCGATGTCCAGAATACACTCATGGACATGCCCTTTGATGGAGTCGGTCTTTTTGGATCAAAAGCAGACCATGCGCTGGAGCGTTTCAAGGACTCGAGGGCTACTGCAAAGTCCCTGGGCCTTGCTGTTGTGCGCCCTCCGCTCACATCTGCTTTTCGCCCCTTTCGTGGCCACGGGAGGGGCGCCCAGTCACGTCAGCAGCCCGGCCAACGGCCCGCGCAGCAAGCGCCTTCGCGTGGCCGAGGACGTGGATACCGCCGTGGCGGTTCGGGCAACCAGCGTGTGGGTCAGGCCACCACCTCCAACCCGTCCGCGGCCTCCAAGCCCTCCTAGTCCCTCCTTTCAGGTGCACGGCACGCCAGTAGGGGGCAGGGTCCGCCATCACCTTCACCACTGGCGTCCCATCACCTCGGACAGGTGGGTCTTGGACATTGTCCGAAGGGGCTACTCCCTCCCCTTCGAGACCACCCCCCAGCCATGCCACCTCAATTCCACCGCATGTCAGGGGATCACTTGGTGCTTCTACAGAAGGAGGTCACGGCCCTCTTGGCCAAGAGGGCCGTCGAACATGTTCCTACCCCAGAAGTAGGACGTGGTTGCTACTCCCACTACTTTCTGGTGCCCAAAAGGGACAAGGAGGACATGCGTCCTATCTTGGACCTCCGGAACGTCAATCGCTTCCTCCGGAAGGAAAAGTTCAAGATGCTCACCCTAGCTCAGGTCTTGACTGCCCTCAACCCTGGAGACTGGTTGGTAGCGTTGGACTTGCAGGACGCTTATTTCCATATCCTCGTCCTGCCGGCCCACCGGCGTTACCTACGGTTCACGGTAGGCCTCGAGCATTTTCAGTTCACCGTGCTCCCCTTTGGCCTTACCAGTGCCCCTCGGGTGTTCACGAAAGTGATGGCGGTGGTCGCAGCTCATCTGCGCCGAGCTGGGGTTTCAGTCTTCCCCAACCTCGACGACTGGCTGCTGAAGGCGGGTTCGTCCCAGGCAGTCGTCTCCCACCTCCAGACTACGGCCGAACTCCTGCACTCGCTGGGGTTCTCCATCAATGTGCCGAAGTCGCATCTGATTCCTTCTCCACAGCTCCTTTTCATCGGAGCAGTTCTGGACTCGACGCAGTTTCGGGCCTATCCTCCCGAACGGCGAGTCCGGGATATTCAGGCTATGATTCCGATCTTTCAGCCTTTATCCTGGGTTTCGGTACGGATGACCCTGAGGCTGCTGGGCCTCATGGCCTCCTGCATCCTGCTGGTCAATCATGCCAGGTGGCATATGCGGGCTCTGCAGTGGGACCTGAAGTTCCAGTGGGCGCAGCACCAGGGCAACCTGTCCGATCACGTCCAGATCTCGGAGGGGACTGCAAAACAGTTGCAGTGGTGGCTCACGGACCGGCAATGGGTCATGGGCAGATCCCTCTCCCTTCCCCAGCCAGAGCACACAGTTGTGACGGACGCGTCCCTTCTGGGATGGGGCGGTCACATGGGAGAGGCGGAGTCTTGGCTCCATATCAACCTTCTGGAGCTCCGGGCGATCCGACTTGCACTCAAGGCATTCCTTCCCTCTGTCAAAGGGAAGGTAGTGCAGGTGTTCACAGACAACACCACCGCCATGTGGTACTGCAACAAACAAGGCGGGGTGGGGTCGTGGACCCTTTGTCAGGAGGCTCTGCGCCTCTGGACATGGCTGGAACATCAGGGCATGTTCCTGATGGTTCAACACCTGGCAGGTTCCCTGAACGCCAGGGCGGACGAACTCAGCCGCAGGTGCATGATGGATCACGAATGGCGTCTTCACTCGGAAGTGGCGCAAGGACTCTTTCTACAGTGGGGAGAGCCTTGGTTAGATCTATTCGCCACCGAAGAGAACGCGCAATGTCATCAGTTCTGCGCGTTGGAATTTCCAAGGCGGCACTCGCTCGGCGACGCTTTTCGTCGCGAGTGGAGTTGCGGTCTGTTGTACGCCTTTCCGCCTATACCACTTCTACCCAGAGTGTTGAAGAAGATTCGGCACGACCGGGCCCAAGTCATTCTTGTGGCTCCGGACTGGGCTCGAAGAGTTTGGTATCCCGAGCTACTCAGTATGAGCGTAGATCCCCCGATCCGTCTGCCTCTTCGGGAGGATCTTCTGTCGCAGCAGCAGGGGACGGTCCTCCACCCGAACCTGTCCAGCCTCCACCTGCTTGCGTGGAGATTGAGCGGCGGCAGTTGATTCCTTTCGACTTGCCTCCCGAAGTTTGTGATGTGATTCTGGCAGCCAGGTGTCCCTCCACTAAGGTGGTATACGCCTGCAGGTGGAACAAATTTGTGGCATGGTGCACAGCAAAGGCTGTGAACCCCCTTTCTGCCCCTCTTTCTGAGGTCCTTCTGTTCCTTCTTTCTCTGGCCCAACAGGGTTCTGCCCTGGGTACCATCAAGGGTTATCTCTGTGCTATCTCGGCCTTCCTCAGGCTCCCTGATCAGCCCTCCCTTTTCAAGTCCCCTGTTGTTAACAGGTTCTTAAAAGGCATTACACACCTCTTCCCTCCTGTTCCGTTTGTGATGCCTCAGTGGGACTTGAACTTGGTTCTTACCTTTTAATGTGCGCTCCCTTTGAGCCTCTACATAACTGTCCTCTCCGTCTTCTGACTCTGAAGACTGCCTTTCTGGTGGCCATCACCTCCGCTCAGCGGGTGAGTGAGCTCCAGGCTCTATCATGCAAACCTCCCTTTCTGTCTGTCCATCCAGACAAGGTTGTTCTTAGGACGTGTCCGTCCTTCTTGCCAAAGGTGGTTACTGCCTTCCACATTGGGCAGACCATCACTTTGCCTACCTTCTTTCCGCATCCTTCCAGAGAGGAAGAGAGGCTCCACCGTCTGGACCCAAATGTGCGCTCTCCTTCTATATCGACCGCACAAAACACTTCCGGGTGGATGACCAGCTCTTTGTTGGCTACGTGGGCGCCAAAAAGGTTGGGCGGTGCACAAACGAACCATCTCCCGCTGGGTTACCTTGTGCATCAAGGCCTGCTACTCTTTGGCTAAGAAGGAGCCTCCTGTTGGGCTGCGTGCCCATTCCACCAGGGCAACGGCTGCTACCACGGCTTTAGGCCGCGGTGTTCCGCTGCAGGATATATGTCAGGCAGCTACGTGGGCCTCGCTGCACACGTTTACAAAGCATTACTGCCTTGACAGTCAGGTCCGGAGGGACGGCTTCTTTGGCCGTTCTGTCCTCCGGGACTTCCTTGTCTGATCTTTGTTCGCAGACCCACCACCGGGGTTGGTATTGCTGGGGTATCTATTCTAAGGTAAGGAATCTGTCACTAACGTGTCTCTTTCAGATGCACAAGTTACTAACTTGTGTAACGATATATCTGTAAGAGACAGTAGTTAGTGACAGATTCCTTACCGCCCCACCCATCCTCCCCGTTCTGCGAACTGATTTCTAGGGTTAAGGACATCCCTTTCAGGGCCCTAGTATTTTTCAGACACCTATGTCAGCTTCTTGCATGGCTCTGCGTTCCTGGCGCGGAAAGTCGTGTACAGAACTGACGTCAGCGCGCAGGGGCGGCGTCTAAGTACTGCCCGCGACGTCATCCCGGCGATCACGACGCCAACGACGGACGCGGAGCCGCACGACGCCGCCTACCGACGCGCAAGGGTACTGCTACGCAAAAACTTTTCCGGATCCAGCCTGTCGCCTGGGGATATTCTAAGGTAAGGAATCTGTCACTAACTACTGTCTCTTACAGATATATCGTTACACAAGTTAGTAACTTGTGCTCCGAGCTGCCACCTCTGATATAGGCCTAAGATTGAGATCTAGTTTCAATGGAAGGGTAGGAGGTGCTTGTGGGTACTGTTTTTATAAAAGAGTTCTCTGCCTTTTCCAGAGTCCTGAGATCACAGTGACCTCACAGATCCGCCCCATGCAGCGAGGCTCCACAGGCTTGAATTTTATAAATTTCTACTGCTGGTGAAATCGCAAATGAGGGATGCCTACTTGTATTATGAGTTTTCTGGTTTCAGCTTACTGTTTCCTAATGTACTGCGCCCCGAGGCCTGATTGACTCTTGACAATAAACCTGCAAATAAATAATATAAGCTTTATTATCACAGAGTTATTTAATAGTAGTTGCTTGCTCTGGCAATCTTCTTTCTTGGAATTAGTCTGACTAATGCTATTTTTCAGGTTGACTAAATTTGAGTCAGAAACCCAATATGTTGCTACATTCGAGTAATTAATTTCACATAAATATCTTACCATAATTCCTGTACTGATGTTCCAGGAGTAGTCCATAATTGTGCATTGATTTTGGTACTGAGTTTTAGGTTTCTGTTTTTCATGATTTAGCGATTGCGGTCAGGATTTCAAATGGTGTTCAAAGTCGTTTTTTAAAACTTTACCAACTCGTGATAAAAAAAATCTGCGAAAAATTGTTTTGTGCTGGAGAAACTTTTACAGGGAGAGTTTTACGGTAGAGAACAAAATGCAGGAGTGGGCATTTACAAGTGAAATTGGAGTTGTGCAAAGTAAACAAACTTCATAAGGTACAACCTTGTGAACTTTTTGAAGGTAATATTTTATGTACATCCCTATCTGCTGCTCCTGCCTTACACATGAGCTTCATTGTTTACCTATCTTTTGTCTACTTGCATGTTATTGTGCCTCTCTCTGCAGGTAGTCTTTACTTTCTGGCTCATTGGTGTGAACCTTGATGACTTTGAACTCTAGCGTTCACTGAGTGCCAAGTCAATTGGATTTACCCTGGACACCAACCTCACCATCAAGAAATACATTGCCAAAAATCAAAGATTGCCGGGTACCATCTCTCTCTCTTCTGAAGAAAGTGAAACCGCTTCTTCTAGGAAGCGACTGCAGAAGTGCAGAAATGCCTTGTACTCTTATATCAGGATGGTGATAATGCCCTACTCCGTGGCTTTCCAAACTCCACACTGGCACCCCTTAAGGGCAAGGAAGGAAAGAGGTCCTCTGAGTAGAATAAATGATGGGGGCGGATCCAGGGGAATCTAGACCAAATCGAGAACAAAAAAGCCTACCCCATGTATTTACAACTGTATACGTCAACTGATAAGTATTTGTTTAAAACATATATGTTGAGCCCAACATGATATATGTATACACAATGTATTTTTTGTTCACTTTTTATTTGTTTTTCTAACCAAATATTTCTTTGTATCCACACAATTCTTCTTCTGTGTACACTAATTATTACATAACAGTCTACAAAAATATACTCTGACATTATTTCTACAAGGCTATACAGACCCTTCTCCACACATTATACACTTAAAGCTCAACCTGCATTCATACGCTTACTCAATCATAAGTCAAGCATACCTCCATCGCAAGCAACCATCACAACAATAAACAAGCATTTGCAATGCAATAGGTCTCGCATTTACGCAAATTTGACTTTTTGGCATTGTAAATGATAATGCCTTTTATTTATGTTAATTTTTTTAAAACATAAAAAAGGCATTGTCATTTACAATGCCAATAGCTTAAACTTGCGTAAATGCGACACCTATTGCATGGCAAATGCTTGTTTCAAATAATACAGACTGCGCTTAGTCTCGTGAAGAAATCTCATTGGCATGTGGCACTTTATAGAAATACATCAGCATCCTGGTGCCTGAAAACATCTCAGAACAGTGCCCGTGTAAGCAACCTGTCTGGAGTTGTGAGGGTAGAAGTGCTACCTGTGTCCCATGTTCAAGCATTTCTCCCACTCGGGCCACTTGTTTCACTTTAGCCTCTATGAAAATATAGCTAATGTTCTCCTTATATCCACACAGTGCATCGTAATATAGCACTTGTATTGTTTGGAAGTAAGTTTCCTGTTATACTCTCGACTCGTTTTTTAATGTCTCCATGCTGTCAGTATTTGAGAAAAAACTGGACGCTCGTAGGGGGAATCTGTTGTCCTTACCCCCAAGATGACACTTTGGTGAGCTACTGCCTTGTACTGGGGCCAACTCACCAATAAAAGAAAAGTAATCAATTGATAGTTTTATTATCCTTCAACACACGAAACTCCGAGTACAACTTAAAAAGCTGTGGAAATTGTGGTTGGCAAGAAGTAAAAGAAAGCGTGGCGCTTGTGGAGCGGGCGCTGCGCTGATAGTTTGAATGTTTACAGCGTGACGGGAAGGAGCTGCGGGTGCCACTGGGCGCCCGTGTTAAAGTGAAAGCGGGTGCCGCGCTGAAACCTAAGCGGCGCACGGGAGAGGGAGGGGCGGGCGCCATTGTTGGCTGTGCGCCCGTGCTATTAATCTAAAAGGGTGCATTTTCGGAGGTCTGCACGTAATTTAAATAAAAAAATAATGTTTGTGTGCTGAGTGCACAATCGTGCGCCCGTGCTATTAATCTTAATGGGTGCATTTTCGGAGGTCTGCACGTAATTTAAATAAAAAAATAATGTTTGTGTGCTGAGTGCACAATTGTGCGCCCGTGCTATTAATCTTAATGGGTGCATTTTCAGAGGTCTGCACGTAATTTAAATTAAAAAAATATGTTTTTGTGCTGAGTGCACAATCACAGAAACGCGCGAGTGCGCCATGTTAAGAATAAAGTTCATTCTCAAAGAAAATAAGCGCAACAGTAAGACTAACACCTATTGGTTTAGTGCAGAATTTACAGCAGAGTAGCACTGTGCATTATAAACGAGCTTGTGACTGCTAGGCGCTATAAAGCACCGAATCTGTGGCCGAAAAGGTAAATATAAAATATTATTAGGTGTCTCTGGATATATTAGCAGGCATACGTACCTGAAGTCTCGGGACCATGCACAGATAATAAAATGCTATAATTGCAAATCCCCAAAACTGCATTCCGGAAAACAAAGGCACCAGGTGCATTCTTGTGGGGAAATAATGGAAAAGCCACTGCGTCGAGAGAATTAAATCGAGGGACACCGGAAGCATTGAAAGCGCGTGTGGGCTGTGAGGTGAACTAGCTGAAGAGGAACTGACCTGAGGTGGAAGAAATACTCGACAAACCAAGGGGGAACTCGCCACGCTTTCGGGGAAGAATAACAGCTTTTCCAGACAACTGGAAAATGGGGTTTGTCGAGCACAGCGGCGGGTTCCGAGAGTGTCACAAATTGAAAATACGGGAACGGAGACAGCGGGACCGGAGCTCAGCTGCGCGGTGACTTCCCATCAATCGAGCCGGTCGGGCTGCTTAATTTTCGGATCCCGAAGCAAGGGCGATTTAAATAGAACAAGCTGTCACCAATGCGCGAATGCAGCCCCGTGTTTATTTTAGCATCGCGCTTTCACTTTAACAATAGCAGTTAAAGTGAAAGCGCGATACAAAACTAAACACGGGGCTGCCTTTGCCAAAGCCAAATGAAAAACAAAAAGTGCTTACAGACTAATTGAAGGAGACAGTGTAACGCCGCAAGTAAAAGATCCAGTCCTGATGGGCGGTCCCAAAAGGAGACAGTGCGGTAACAAGGAGGGACTAAGAAGCCTCCTTCTCAATGGGAAGCCAGCATTTACCATGGACGATGACGCCAGCCAATGAAAAATATGGGCGGGGCTTCCACACCACTTCTAAAAATACCCTAATACAGCATGCCTCGCAAGCGAGCAGCACATGTGCTGCAACGCTAGGCGAGACCTAAAAGGACTTCTAGTTGGACACACAAAGAGAAAAGTTTGCAAGTAAGCTACTTCATGTTTGTTATGAAATGCTAAAGAGTTATATATGCACACGCTTCTACCACTCTTTGCTTTCAATAGTATCCTTTGTGCATCAACTTATTATTATTTTGCGTCATAACCACATTTGGTAATACTCTTTAAGGATGATTTTAATTCAAGATCCTGTAATATTGGATCATCTTTATTTTCTTATGTACATTTCCTTAACAGCTAATCTTCAGGTTCCCACTTTGTTAGCACTGACGTGCGTTTTAGTGTGAAACCCAAATGTGGTCAGCCACTTTCCTTAAGGGCATCCTACACGCCGCAGCACATCTCACCCAGAGCAGGAAGAAATATGATCACATTACCATCATTGCGTCATCTTCAGAACCAGCTGCATCATTTACAAAGTCGTGAAATCTAGTACCCCTGCTTATCTTTCAGACAAGCTCCTCATCTGTGGTGATTCTAGGCACACCCGCAGCTGGACACTATCAAACTGCATACTAAGAAGTGTAAAAAGAGGGGGAAAAAAGCAGTATGTTTTTTTCCATCCATCCATCCAGGATCTAGAACAACATCTCTGAATCCATCAGGACCTCCCCAACACTCCTGAAGTTTAAGAAAGAGTTGAAATTGAAGCTCATTAATGAACACTACATCACAATGTAGTAACAGACCACAAACCAGCTACCTCTCCTATCACTTTCTGACGTTATGCTTCTCTTGACCCTGTACAGTGCTCCACTGCCTTTTGGGTAGGTTTGTGCTATAAAAATACCACATGTGCATGCGGTCTCCATTTCTCCCAGTCTTTGCCTCGGTGGACTGAACTTGCTGGAACTAAATGAATTAATAGGCCTAATATCCATTTCAGTAGTGTTAAATAGTGCTCTGTGCAACCAGGCAGCATCTAATAATAATAACAGAAGCAATAAGAATCATTAATGGTGTTTAATACAGCCATGTTAGTAATATACTGCTGGTTTAAAAACAAATTTCTGTTTCCCACGGTTATGTGTCCAATTTGTTGATCTAAAAAGGATAAAAGACTGATTTAACGCTGCTAAGGTTCAAACTTAAGATCTATGGAGCACGTCAGATGTCAATGTGGTGCGCTTACGTTGCTGAATCAGCTTTTAGTACCCTACCTCTTGGTGTCATATGAGAAGATTTTACATGTTCCAAAGGTATGCTGTAAGGAACGTGTCATGCCCTGCTCACCGTGGGCTGATGCAGCATTCCAGCAGTCAATCCCATCCTTATAAGGCACTGCTAACCTTTGGCAAATACTGTCAACATTTAAATGTAAGTGTTGCATTATATCTTGATTCTGGATGCCTGCACTTGGCGTGTTTCTCAATGCTCTCAATGTTGTTTGAGACATAAACTGAAGCAGAGGACTTAAATTGATTTGCCATATTGAGTTACTGACCTGAGTGAGATCTGAGCTAAATGCTAGAAAGGGACAGTGCTGGACCATATTTGGCTCGGGCTTATCTGGTTTCTTAGGTGTGCTCAGGTTAGACTTGCCGTGCTATTGGCAGAGTATGGAACCCTGATGTTAACAGACTGGTGCTTGATTAGTTCGGGATCCGGGCTGAACTGGCCTTTTGGCTGGATAATGACGACCTTGGATTGCCCATATGATCTATTCCCAAGGCCACACAACAGGGTGTCTCAGAGTGACTGCCAAACCAGGCCAGGCAGCAGCTGGTAAAGAAAGATGCAAAATGAGCGCCAGTCCCCAGACCTGTATGTCGCAGAATGCCTGGTGCAGGATGGCAACTCATGATTTCATCTTTCCACAGTGGATACGTTCTGCGTCAGTGTGTTGGATGATGATGACAGCGTTATTTGCGCGTCTGAGTACAATTAAGATAGAGAAGTCTGCTAGCTAAATAGTTTTTTTTTAATTAAATGCTGAATGGTTCAATGAGCATCATGACTAATCCTTTAGGCAGGATGCCAATTGGTCAGGTGGACCACGAAAAATGCATATTAATCTCTGTACTATGAAACGTTAACTAACCATTTACAATAATTTATCAATAGAATTGTGCTTAATTTTGGCATTTGTAGAAGTTAAACTTTCATTTGGCGAATATGGAGTTTTTGAAACATTGAAGGTACCTCAATTATGGTAGGAAAACAGACTCTTTGTCCTTCTCCACCTCTCTTCACCATGGTACTATGCCTGAATTGCTAGAACCCTTAATCGCACACAAAGTTTTCGCTTTTAAAGTCTATACAATTTCTCTTTGTTGTTGAGTGTCGATCTTTTAATTATACAGCCAAAATCATACTTTTTGTCATCTAACACTAGGACATTATCATGCGATTCAGGGCAAACCCTCCCTGTCAATCTTAGATATGAATAAGGCTTTGGGGGACAGACGACCAAAGGGAGGTCTGTCCCCGGGGTATCGGGGGAACCAGGCGCAGTCTAGAGGACTATGCTGCTTTTGGGCTACATCCGGTTAAGGATGTAGCCGAAAATACTTATACAGCTCCGTTGTGGGATGCCAACCACCATTTTGTGAATAGGTGAACACAGTGGCAGGCCCTTAGAGCAGGAAAGATTTTGTCCCGCCCACCCATCCCCCTATTTTTCTGGAGTTTTTGGGCTAAAAAATAGGTTGTTTAGTTGGCCAGAAATCTGGCAGGCTGGTTGCAGCAGGTGCGTAGGGGAAAAGGTTTGTATTGGTTGTTGCTTGAAGCAGGTGTAAGTGGTGGTTGGCCCACAGGTTTGCAGGCCTTCACTTAAGGTTATTTTGGTTAATGTAGGATAAGCAGGCAGAAACTGAGGGTCTCAACAAGCCCACACCTCAAGTCCTGGAGTTAAAATGTTACGTCAGAGGAATAACAAGTTGAGTACAGGTTAATTAGTTCATGGGTAAGCAGAAGGGGACCTTTAAAGTAAGGTAATCAGAAAATGTATAATAGGTTATAAAGTTAAAGTTTGAAGGGTATGTATACGGGAAGCGGAATTAGTAGGGTGAGGATGAAGGTAGGTGTTTTTATATATAGTGAGGTTTTAGTTCTGCAGAGCCATAGGCTGAGGAGGCTTTAGTGATAACCTGTTTCACTAAAGTGGCCTTTTCAACACTGACAAGGAGTCAGTGGTCTATAAAGCGCCCCATTTCACCCAATATGGTAAACCAGCCAGCATATATTTTTAGTATAGCAAATCCCAAGTGAACGGCCTGTGCCTCTCCTGCAGGATGGAATAGACACCTGCATTGTTTTTCTAAGAACACGTGCTAAAGGGCTCACATGCAGGGAAAGTTGTGTTTCACGAGACAACAGGAAGTGCCCCTCCTGCTTTTTTTTAAAGCCACCAACAAGGGTTGTGGCATGCGGCAACCGCTTTAAGTGTTTTATTCCTGTACTGAGCTATTATTCTAAGATTATAATCCGTATATATTGTGCTGTGACTGTGTTTGTAATTCGAATATTCTTCTGTTGCAAAGAAATAATTATGTTTATTTTCTTTATCCAGTTGCAAAACAAGCACGCTCCTTATTGACGTGATTTATGACGTGATTTATGCTGGCCACGTTGCGGCCTGGAAACGCCAAACAGACAGTTGAATATTAACCCGGACTGGAATAAAGCCAAACCCAACTGCAGCTATAACACAGCATGAAGATTTGGAGACATTGTCCTGTGAACCTGGATGGTGACCTGTGACCAGCCAATGGCAACGGTACTACTGGCAAAGGTAGCTTTTGTGTTGTGCGCGCGTGCGTGTGTGTTACGTAACCTGTGCACTGTGAGTTACATACGGAAAATTTCAGCTGTTGCTCCATGACCTTAAAACACATTGAGATAATTACTGTCTGCTCTTTGTCATGCTAATTGAGAGAATGTATCGATCATAGTTAATTTTATTTTTGTTTTTTATCTACACACACCCCACACGTTTTGTACCAGAGGGCCTCCCTTGTTAAACGTTAACACGCCAGATGTCGAGTTAATCTACCAATCACAATGCCTTATTTTAAACCGTCTTCTAATCCGCGCCTGCGTTTGCTTTGTTACTTTATAGTCTCCCGCCTCGGATGACTTCTATGAAATCTAAGGCAGTTTGAATAGCCAGGCATGTCCTAGCTGAGTGACTCCTATTTCACTCTCACAAACGGTGTGTTTTGAGATCTGGCTTGGCAGCGCAACTCTAATGTACTTGTTACAATTTATTCAAAATATAGATACAGTGGGCTTTGGCTCTGACCCTCAGGAGAATCCCTCTCACCTCAGGCTATTGGCTTTTTCGTATATCATTCCGCCTCCTATGCAGTGCTTACAGTGCATGAGGGACTGTTTTACACCTCAAAACTATACTGAATCATTTTACGCAAATTTCCTTATCTTATACATGCATTCAGTACTTAACTTGTAAAAGAAAGTGTGTCAGTGCCCTATTCTTTGTTCAGAAGCCCGCAACCCGTGCAGTAAAACTTCCACACAATACCTAGGCTGGTAGTCTTAAAACCACGTTGTGCTCCTTTAATCCACTGTCACACTCCCTGTCCCTTTATCTCACTCTTTCAGGTTCCTGCTTTCTCGTTTTGTGACAGTTTTGCCGTTTTATTCTTCTTCTGTCTTTCTGATCTCTCTGTTTTTCCATTTCTTACTCTATGTATAGGAGATGCAGAAAAATAAGTGCAGGTTCCCGAAAATAAGTACCGGTAGCCCCCACTGACAGCCAGGGCCGGACTGGCCGTAGTGGGCACCAGGCGTTTCCCCAATGGGCCGTGGGGGCCGGTTTTGTCACTGGGGGCCGGTTTTGCAGCAGTGCTGCAATATCGACCCCCTGTAACAAAATAAAAGTGGCAGCGGTGCTCGCAATTGGAGCTTCTCAGTGTCACAAACGCCCCCCCCCCCACCACCGCCTTTTGGGTGAAAGTTTGTTAGTTTCCAAAAGGATGAATTTTTTCAAAGTCACTTCCCGTTTATCTCTAAGAGAGCGAAAGGTTTCCAGTCAGTACCCATTTTATCTCCAGGAGGATGAAAGCTTCACCCAGCTCTCAAAATGAAGATATGGTGGCAATTGAGTCTAATTTTATTTCATAAAAGGATGAAATCAATGATAGCTAGCCTTTCTTCCTGGTGAGATGAAATGAAGATAAATTGCTGAGCATTCCTTGACAAGAAGTGAGGACCCATTGATTTTCTCAATTTTTTTGGTAATGAAATTTGGACAGCTAAAAGCTAAAATATGGCAAAGTATTTAATACACACGTCTCTCTTAACCTGGACACTTTAATGCGCAGTGAATCAGCACTAAAAATGTAATACTTTTTAATTTCAGAGTGTTTTAACATGCTTAATTATTCATACAAATACTTTACAGTGATGAAAATCAAAAGTGAACATGGTGAAACAATTTATCATAAGACACTTCAATGCAAGTAATGTGAGTCGTCTATGACACTTTACTTTAAATGCTTCTTTCATTGAGATTAATTGTAATTGCATTTTTATAGTGCTTACTACCCCTGACGAGGCGTTGAAGCGCTTTTTCGGCAAGTAGCAATCTGCCGAAGCCATTTCAGACCCAGTAGTGACGTTTGACTTTACCAGGGGCATTGACAAGATTTCCTTTGAGTATGTGATTGTACTTTTACATGTAATAGCTGCTCTTGAAGGGAGTGCTATAGTACCCAAATGCCGAGCTTGGATCTGGCATTAGCTGACTCACACGATTAAGACCTTGACATTTCTTGTTACATTGGCAACACATTATTCCTGTCTGAGGAGCAGCACAAACAAATGGGCAGGTTGACTCACATGGTTCTTATTCTTCTGTGAAAGTGCGTTCAGAGAGGTGTCCAACTCATTCCCAGTGGATCTGATATCAACCCCCAAGTAGGCTCTTTGTAAGTCGAGCTGTACTTTCTTGTAGGATGTAGTCCACAGTATTCCTCCTAATTAACTCTGACAAATCTACTGTAATACAGACAGGCATGTCTGCTGTCTGTTGAGACCACATCAGGGTCTATGTTGGGAAGATGCGAACCATTCATTCATAAAATAATTTATCTATATATCGTCTGTCAAGCTTGTGGCCCAGAGAGCAATTTAATTTGTCCAACACAAAGAAGCAGAAGCGGCCATATCATGATGACCTTCCTGCAAAATGTAAAAAAAGAATAATATGGGCGAAGGTTTCATTTTTGAGATTGAATACGTGCCCGAAAAGGACCACCTCCTCATTTTGATCTTTGGACCACATATAAATGAGGGAAGTCATTTGAAGAACTTCCAGTCTGAAATTTAGTTACTGATATGTAGTGAGCCAGGGCAGTATATAACCAAAACAAGGTTTGTACCCAGTTATTGTTTTTGATAGCCATGGACCTGGCAACATTTTCCTTAGAATTCCACCCGTTCCCCCTCCTTTCACCCACCAACCCCACTTTAGGGATTCTTAACTCTTTGGTCTTTATAGGCTGGATCCCAAAAATAGGGGGCTGCTTAATTTGTACCTGCATTTTTTGACACAGATTAACCAAGGAGTTTCAGTAGCATTTTTAAATCCTAGAGAGTCCTTCAGTGTATGTTTATGCGTTTGTCTTTTTACTTCCGTCCTTAACCTGCCATGAAATTGCAAAACTTTCACACACATAATTTTTTGTGAAAAATAATCAAAATTATGCCTATTATGTGGAAAGCACAAGGCCCGTATCTCGTGTGAAAATTGTACAGAATACATGCCTCATGTGCAGAAGTTACACGAGATACAGGTGGCTGTGAGACTCATTTGAACAGAAAACATATCACAGGTATGATATACATCAGTTTCACAGCTCTCACCATTCTTCTGAGGCATTTCTAACTTTAACCAGAAATATGCGAAACCCTATATCTGGGAATTACGTGTGCATGATCAATATTTAATCGAGGTTTAAATTCTTGTCCCACATAAGGGGCTGGAGTCCGTGCAGCCGGATCACCTCCACCCTTAAACATATGGTAGAAACATTTCTCAACAGGATAATGTACTATGGGAGAGATTGACATGGAATCATTTGGTCACTATGTTGATGTGCTGAAAAAGGATTTGACCACAGTGACCATTGATATTTTGTCCGATATGCATTACCTCCATATGATGATAAATAGTTGTTCTTGATGGAAATATGCACAGGTGGAATCAATGAATATTATAGTTGGCACATTCCAGTAGACATATATGTTCTCTCTCAAATGTTCATCACAGTGCTTTCTTGGTATCCCCTGTATTTTTACATGCTTGGTATAGAGTTGCCTTGTTGGTTAAGACTACTTTGTGAACAAAGCCACATTGAAACATTGTGTGTTAAGTGTATCGCGTGAGCGATTTCAAACGTGAAGTCATTTGTGTGCATGTTCCTCTGTGTAGAAGGGTTACTAGATCAGGGAATCCCATTCACTGATCTGTTAAGTGATGTCTTGGAGTCATCAAAACATATCCTGAAATGTGGGTTTTATTCTGTGGATACCATTGCCCAGTCTTTGGCTACAGCTGCCATGCTGCATTAACATGTTTGGATGTATTCTAGTGGCTTTTCCAAGGGATGTCCAGGCTGTGCTTAGGGACATGCCCTGTAAACAGCTAATAGGAGAGAAAGACAACAACTTCTGGGAACGCTTCAAGACTAAAAGGGCTACAGCCCATGCTCTGGACCTGGCCTGCACATCAGCTCTACCAACAATATCGAAAGGTCTATGGTTACTATAGGTCTGTGCAGTCCTAATAATGGCAACATTCTCAACCTGTTCACATCCCCCAGGAGGTGTACTGCTGTTATTGAGATAGATTGCATCTAGAAGGTGTCATCATCATCATCATCAGCAGCAGATCTAGGCCTCACTGACCTCTGCAGGCTCTTCCCCCTCAAGACCTCACTGATACCACACCCTTACCTCAGTATCTTTCGGAGGGTGCAGAGTCTCCCATGTTGTCATTAATTTGGAGGTGACAGACTGTTGGGTCATCCAGTTGATTAACCGGGGCTATACTTCTGCCCATGATTGAAGAATCAGTCTTAGAGGTAGAGGTCCTTGCTTTACAGGAAAATGGAAAAGACACACAGATGATGGACGGAATGCAGAGCAAATCAAACATTCACGCCCAGTCAATAGATCTGGGTTAAATCCATTGTTCTTTTGCTCACCATGCCACCCCAGTTTAGACCCAGCCATATGCAAATCAGTCTTGACCCTGTGCCTCATGGGAACAGTCCAGACCAAACTACCGGGCCAGGTCCTCTGGCCTGGTGAGCAAAAGAACGATGGATTTAACCCAGATCTCTTGACTGTGGGTAAATATATGATTTATTCAGCATTCAATCCATCATTTGTTTGTGTAGCACTTTTTGCCCTAAGTGGGATGGGTATCCCCAGTCGTGGGTCCCTTGCTCACTGTGCCACTGGATTCAAGCTAGCTGGCTGATGAGGGGTAATACCCCAAAATCGGTCCCAGGATGCTTGTTTCCGGTCCAGGGAGGACCTGGCTTGGCAGTTCGGGCTGGACTGTTCCCATAAGAAACAGTGTCAAGACTGATTTGCATATGGCTGGGTCTAAACTGGGGTGGCATGGTGAGTAAAAGAATGATGGATTTAACCCAGATCTCTTTACTGGGTGTGAATGTATGTTTTATTCAGCATTCAGTCCATCCTTTGTTTGCATAACACTTTTGGGGCTAAGTGGGATGGGTATGCCCAGACGTGGGTCCCTTGCTCACTGTGCAAGTCCAGCCCGAACTACCAGGCCAGGTCCTCCCTGGCTTGGTGAGCAAAAGAACGATGGATTTAACCCAGATCTCTGGACTGGGGGTGAATGTATGATTTATTCAGCATTCAGTCCATTTGTTTGCGTAGCACTTTTCAGGAAAATGAAGCCTTCGAAGAAATGTCTCTGGAAGAGAGGGGCACCTGATTTTATCTTCTTTACTTCCTGGTCCCCAAGAAGGACGGAGGACTAAGTCCTATTCTGGATCTCCACCTTCTAAACCTGTTCATCTGTCAGGGCAAGTAAAATATGTTTTCCTCATTCGGGTCCTGTTGGCCTTGAACTCTGAAGACTGGTTGGTATCCCTTGATCTCCAGAACCCCTATTTTAATTTTTCAATTTTCCCACCCACACAAATTGCTTGAGGTTCACAATGGGTCCCAAAATTTTCAGTTTGTGGTCCTTTCGTTCAGACTGATGGCAGTTCCATACATCTTTGCAAAGAAACTGGCGGTGTTGACAGATGGTGCTGTTGCAGACGTCTGGAGGCCATATATTTACTTACTTGGGCGACTCTCTAGTGAACGTGAAGTCTCTGATGCTGTTCCAAGACTATCTCCAATGGACAAGTCCTGTTCCCCACAACATGAACTTTTCCATCAGCGTTCAGTAGTCCCACTTCTCTTCCACACTGAAGCTGACTTTTATTGGGGCAGTGCTAGACACAGTCCTTATATAAATGCCTAACTTCATCAGAGGAGGATCGCAGCTATTCGGGCAATGATTCCAATGTGTCTGTTTTATGCATGGATCCTGGTCCAGCAGGTGTTGCATCTGCAGTGCCTTATTCCGTTGGGGCCTCACGTGGGATGATGGATAAGAGCCCTTTATGGTGTCTGAGGAGGTAATGGTTGAAATACTGGGGGGGGGGGCATTTCAATGCAGGGAAATGTTCTTATAGTTGGGGAATCAGGATCTGCACTTGTGGATAGATCCTTGAATCTCCTAAGGGTTTGCCTTTTGGGACACCCAAAAGCTTACACCAACCAGGTGAAGGATGCTCCTTGGTAGGCAGAGGCACTCATCTTGGTGACATAATGGCATTGGACCTTTGTTGTTTGTTGGAACAGAACATGCACGTAAATGTACCCAGGCTGCGGTTTGTCTGTCTTGCCCTCAAAATGTTTCTCCCTTTCGTCTTAAGAAAAAATGCCCTAACTCCTCCGTCTTAAGGAATAATGTCCAAAATCTGTCGGTTACTACAGAAGTTGTGGGAGGATTGAGCACAGCTGATCCTGATAAGCCTACACTCTGCAAGGAGGATCTGGTATATCTGAAAGAGACACGTTAGTGACAGATTCCTTACCTTAGAATATCCCCAGGCGTCAGGCTGGATCCGGAAACGTTTGCATAGCAGTACCCCTGCGCGTCGGTAGGCGGCGTCGTGCGGCTCCGCGTCCGTCGTTGGCGTCGTGATCGCCGGGATGACGTCGCGGCCAGTACTTAGACGCCGCCCATGCGCGCTGGCGTCAGTTCTTTCTTTTTCCGCGCCAGTAAGCGCAGATCCGGATTGAGCAGTGCCCCAGTCATTTTTTGACTGAGTATTTTTTGAGACTTTTTGTCCAAGTTTTAGAGCCGTTTCGACTCCAAGGTGTCAGTAGGGATGCCCGGCTTCAAGCCATGCGAGGTCTGTAATCGCATGATGTCGCTTACGGATCCGCACCGAGAGTGTCTCTTCTGCCTGGGGCGCGGCCACGACCCCAAGTCGTGCCCCGAGTGTTGGTCCCTCGCCCCGAAGGCTTTGCGAGAGCGGTCTTGAAAGCTTCTCGAGGCCCGGCACTCGGCTCCGTGCCGCTCGAGGTCCCGGGAGAGGTCGAGGGGCCGGTCGCGGAGCTGTCGTCATTCGTCGGGGTCGAAGTCTTCGTCTTCAGGTAAGGCGAAGCACAAGAGGTCTAAGAAGCGTCGCTCTAAGACCTCCCCTCGCCGGTCTCATGACTCGGCCGAGGGTCCAGTTGGTACCGCCCCCGCGGCTCCGGGGGTACCCGACCAGCCGACGCCGGCCTACCCGCCTGTTCCGGGTCGGACGTCGACTCCGGCCGACATCCAAGACTTCTTGTCGGCCATGGCTCGCATCTTCGGGCCTAAGGGTTACCCTGGTGCGCCTTCGGGCCCCGCGGGCCCCAGTGGGAGTCCTCCCTCTGCACCACCGGCGGCTCCGGCGTCTCCGGCGGCTCCGGCCCCGGCACCGCAGGACCCCCTCGGATCCAGGCCTGGATCCCGGTCGACGCCGGTTGACCTAATAACACCTCCACCGGCGCCGACCTCACCGGTACCATTCACGGCGCCGTCCCCAGGTTCTCCCCGGAACCGGACACGGAGCCGGATCGACGCCGGCCGACGCCGATGGGACCTTTCTTCCCTCATGTCCCTCCTCCATACTTTTCACCTGTTTTGGAGGACGAGGAGGACTGGGAGGGGTCGGAAGACCCTCTCACAGCTCAATGTGAGCCTTATCAGGACTGGGCTGAGGAACTGGGTGACGCCAGTGGTCTGGACACCTCTCCAGACCTTGGCATGCTGTCTCCTCCTTCCGTGGCTACGGAGTAGGGAGCAAGTTATGCAACGGTGTTGCGTAGGGCGGCCGCGGCCTTGCGCCTCGAGCTTCCTACAGTGGCTGTCAGGACTAACCTCCTGACGGAAGTGCTTCAGCCGGCGGCTACCTCTTCGGGGCCACTGCTGCCGTTCAACGACGCACTTTCTGACGTTCTTTTGGGCACCTGGTCCAGGCCCACCACAGGGGCTCCTGTGGACAGGAACGTAGCCCGACAGCATCGCCCGGCCCCGGGCGACCCCCTGTTCCTCTCCCAACACCCCACCCCCGAGAGTTTGGTTGTCCAAGCCTCTGCCTCTCAGAGCGCCTTCCCTACGGCTCCGCCGGACAGGGAATCCCAAAAACTGGAACAATTTTGGAAGAAGATTTTTCTTCCTCCAGTGCTGGCTTGCGGTCCGTGAACACCGCTTGCCTTTTGGGCCGTTACTCCCACTCTCTGTGGGATTCGGTGGCGCAAGTGCTGCCCAAGTGTCCTGAGGAGGTCCAGGCACTAATCTCCCGTGTTATTGCGGACGGGAGGGACGTGGCGAAGTTCACTATCCGGTGTGGCCTAGACACCGCTGACTCGCTAGGCAGATCGCTTGCTACGACAGTGGCGCTGCGCCATCACGCCTGGCTGAGGACCACTGGTTTCTCGGGCGATGTCCAAAACACCCTTATGGACATGCCCTTCGATGGTATCCGCCTTTTTGGCAATAAGGCAGACCGCGCGCTGGAGCGCTTTAAGGACTCGCGGGCTACGGCCAAGTCCTTGGGCCTCTCCGCCTCGCGCCCTCTGCAGCAGTCTGCTTTTCGCCCCTTTCGTGGCCACGGAAGGGGCGCCCAGTCACGTCCACTGCCCAGCCACCGGCCCGCGCAGCAAGCGCCTTCGCGCTGCCGAGGACGTGACTCCCGCCGAGGCGGGTTGGGTAACCAGCGTGCGGGTCAGGCCACCAACTCCGCCCCGTCCTCGGCCTCCATGCCCTCCTAGTCCATCCTTTCAGGTCCACAGCACGCCAGTGTGGGGCAGGGTCCGCCATCACCTTCCCCACTGTCGCACCATCACATCGGACAGGTGGGTTTTGGACATTGTCCGAAGGGGCTACTCCCTCCCCTTCGACACTACCCCTCAGCCATGCCACCTCAGCACCACCGCATGTCGGGGGACCATTTGGTACTTCTTCGACAGGAAGTTGCAGCCCTCTTGGCCAAGGGGGCCATCGAGCGCGTTCCGACCCCAGAAGTAGGGTGTGGTTGTTATTCCCACTACTTTCTGGTGCCCAAAAGGACAAGGAGGACATGCGTCCTATCTTGGACCTCCGGAACGTCAATCGCTTCCTCCGGAAGGAGAAGTTCAAGATGCTCACCCTAGCTCAGGTCTTGACTGCCCTCGACCCTGGAGACTGGATGGTAGCGTTGGACTTGCAGGACGCATATTTTCACATCCCCGTCCTGCCGGCCCACCGGCGTTACCTGCGGTTCACGGTAGGCCTCGAGCACTTTCAGTTCACCGTGCTTCCCTTTGGCCTTACCAGTGCCCCTCGGGTGTTCACGAAGGTGATGGCGGTGGTCGCAGCTCATCTGCACCGGGCAGGGGTTCCAGTCTTCCCCTACCTCGACGACTGGTTGCTGAAGGCGGGCTCGTCCCAGGCAGTCGTCTCCCACCTTCAGACTACGGCCGGACTCCTGCACTCGCTGGGGTTCTCCATCAACGTGCCGAAGTCGATCCTGATTCCTTCTCCACAGCTCCTTTTCATTGGAGCAGTTCTGGACACAACGCAGTTTCGGGCCTATCCTCCCGAACGGCGAGTCCAGGATATTCAGGCTATGATTCCGATCTTTCAGCCTCTATCCTGGGTTTCGGTACGGATGACCTTGAGGCTGCTGGGCCTCATGGCCTCCTGCATCCTGCTGGTCGATCATGCCAGATGGCATATGCGGGCTCTGCAGTGGGACCTGAAGTTCCAGTGGGCGCAGCATCAGGGGAACCTGTCCGATTACGTCCAGATCTCGTAGGGAACTGCACGACAGTTGCAGTGGTGGCTCTCGAACCGGGAATGGGTCACAGGCAGATCCCTCTCCCTTCCCCGCCAGAGCACACAGTTGTGACGGATGCGTCCCTTCTGGGATGGGGCGGTCACATGGGAGAGGCGGAGATCAGAGGCCTCTGGTCTTCGGCGGAGTCCCGGCTCCATATCAACATTCTGGAGCTCCGGGCGATCCGACTTGCACTGAAGGCATTCCTTCCCTCTGTCAAGGGGAAGGTAGTGCAGGTGTTCACAGACAACACCACCGCCATGTGGTACTGCAACAAACAAGGCGGGGTGGGGTCGTGGACCCTATGTCAGGAGGCTCTGCGTCTCTGGACATGGCTGGAATATCAGGGCATATCCCTGATGGTTCAACACCTGGCAGGTTCCCTGAACGCCAGGGCGGACGAACTCAGCTGCAGGTGCATGATGGATCACGAATGGCGTCTTCACTCGGAAGTGGCGCAAGGACTCTTTCTACAGTGGGGAGAGCCTTGGTTCGATCTATTCGCCACCGAAGAGAACGTGCAATGTCAGCAGTTCTGCGCGTTGGAATTTCCAAGGCGGCACTCGCTCGGCGACGCTTTTCGTCGCAAGTGGAGTTGCGGTCTGTTGTATGCTTTTCCGCCTATACCACTTCTGCCCAGAGTGTTGAAGAAGATTCGGCGCGACCGGGCCCAACTCATTCTTGTGGCTCCGGACTGGGCTCGAAGAGTTTGGTATCCCGAGCTACTCAGTATGAGCATCGATCCCCCGATCCGTCTGCCTGTTCGGGAGGATCTTCTGTCGCAGCAGCAGGGGACGGTCCTCCACCCGAACCTGTCCAGTCTCCACCTCCTTGCATGGAGATTGAGCAGCGGCAGTTGATTCCTTTCGACTTGCCTCCCGAAGTTTGTGATGTGATTCTGGCAGCCAGGCGTCCCTCCACTAAGGTGATATACGCCTGCAGGTGGAACAAGTTTGTGGCATGGTGCACAGCAAAGGCTGTGAATCCCCTTTCTGCCCCTCTTTCTGAGGTTCTTCTGTTCCTTCTTTCTCTGGCCCAACAGGGTTCTGCCCTGGGTACCATCAAGGGCTATCTTTGTGCAATCTCGGCCTTCCTCAGGCTTCCTGATCAGCCCTCCCTTTTCAAGTCCCCTGTTGTTAACAGGTTTCTTAAAGGCATTACACACCTTTTCCCTCCTGTTCCGTTTGTGATGCCTCAGTGGGACTTGAACTTGGTTCTTACTTTTTTAATGTGCGCTCCCTTTGAGCCTCTCCATAACTGTCCTCTTCGTCTTCTCACTCTGAAGACAGCCTTTCTGGTGGCTATCACCTCCGCTCGGCGGGTGAGTGAGCTCCAGGCTCTCTTGCAAACCCCCTTTCTGTATGTCTATCCAGACAAGGTTGTTCTTAGGACGCGTCCGTCCTTCTTGCCAAAGGTGGTTACTGCCTTCCATATTGGGCAGACCATCACTTTGCCCACCTTCTTTCCGCCTCCGCATCCTTCCAGAGAGGAAGAGAGGCTCCACCGTCTGGACCCAAAACGTGCGATTTCTTTCTATCTGAACCACACACAACAGTTCCGGGTGGACGACCAGCTCTTTGTTGGCTACGTGGGCGCCAAAAAGGTCAGGCGGTACACAAGCGGACCATCTCCCGCTGGGTCGTCTTGTGTATCAAGGCCTGCTATTCTTTGGCTAAGAAGGAGCCCACTGTTGGGCTACGTGCCCATTCCACCAGGGCGACAGCCGCCACCACGGCTTTGGGACGTGGTGTCCCATTGCAGGACATTTGCCAGGCAGCTACGTGGGCCTCGTTGCACACGTTTACCAAGCATTACTGCCTTGACAGCCAAGTCCGGAGAGACGGCTTCTTTGGCCGTTCTGTTCTCCGAGACTTCCTCGTCTGATCTTTGTTCGCAGACCCACCACCGGGGTTGGTATTGCTGGGGTATCTTTTCTAAGGTAAGGAATCTGTCACTAACGTGTCTCTTTCAGATGCACAAGTTACTAACTTGTGTAACGATATATCTGTAAGAGACAGTAGTTAGTGACAGATTCCTTACTGCCCCACCCATCCTCACTGTTCTGCGAACTGATTTCTAGGGTTAAGGTCATCCCTTTCAGGGCCCTAGTTTTCAGACACCAGTGTCAGTTTCTTGCATGGCTCTGCGTTTCTGGCGCGGAAAGTCGTGTACAGAACTGACGCCAGCGCGCATGGGCGGCGTCTAAGTACTGGCCGCGACGTCATCACGACGCCGGCGACGGACGCGGAGCCGCACGACGCCGCCTACCGACGCGCATGGGTACTGCTACGCAAAACTTTCCGGATCCAGCCTGACGCCTGGGGATATTCTAAGGTAAGGAATCTGTCACTAACTACTGTCTCTTACAGATATATCGTTACACAAGTTAGTAACTTGTGCTTTGATCTGTTTGCACTCAGCATTCAGCCTCCCCTTCCTGCCAGAGGGAGAGTGGAGCTGCTTTCGTAGCAAGATGCCCTGATTCTGCACCCCAGTCCCCAAATGCTCTGGCTGCATGCATGGAGATTGAGTGCTAGAGTGCTCTTTAGCCTTCCTGATGACATTGCAGCCATCATCTTGGCGGCTATAGAGAATGTTTAACAAGATATTTATAAAGAAATAAAATAAAATGGAGTGTGGGACAGTGAAACTTTCTGCTGACAGGCTTCTGCATTTACAATGTTTATTTTCACATACTGGCTACGATCATTGGTAGAGTCTTGCAGCAAGGATGGGCCTGCAAGGGTGAGCTTGTCAGGTGGTGCTGATTAAGGGTCTGAGAACAGCACCATCTTTGTGAAAGCATTTTTGACCAGCACTGAAGGAAAGACCTACTACTATGTTTAACTTTTTTATTTGTTTAGGGAATCTAAATATCATGCAAATGCATTCTGCACTGTGAATTACGTTAAACCATTCACAGTTAGAAATGTCTTTGTTAAATACCAGATTTAAAACCACTGGCAAACGTACAATAAAAAGGATTAACCATGTAACATACATTTACATATTATCTACTGGCAGTCGCCAGTAGATAGTTATAGTTAGGACCTATTTTCCATAGGAAATCCACAACATTCTATTTGAAATAACTTTGACGCCGGTTGACGAATCTTCGCGAAATTTTCAAAACTTATGGCCCGCTCCGGTCCGCTCCTATCCTGAAAGTTTCGGGGTGATTCGGCAAGCGGGGGCCGAGAAAAAGGGGGTCCCAAAACATGTTTTCCCCATGCAATTTTCCATAGGAACCTTTCATCGCAGCTACAGCCCGAACTGCTGAACGGAATTACACCAAATTTGGCAAAAAGGTAGCCCTTGGTTCAGAGTCGTGCCTTTTGCTTAAATGGTGTAAATCCGTTCAGTAGTTCCTGAGAAATTTGAAAAAGAAAACACATATATATCTGGGCGGAGCCTAACCACACATGTCATCGTGAGATCTGATTGGCTGTCAGCACTTCATCCTGGAATTGCTGGCAGCCATCTTGGGACCAATATAAATCATAGTACCCCATTGAAATGCATTGTAGAGAATCGAAGATTTTGAGGGTTACCAAAAGGAGAACTATAAAGGGTGATAACAGACTTTAGTTACATTAGAATTCATTTGTTGATGGTACCATACTAATTTCAGGAATTGTGGTGTGTTCTAAGGTGATTTTACCCTGTGAAAAACCTTCTGCTGGGATATCATGAATCATGTTTGAGAGAAAACTATTTTCACATGCTTGTCCCATACAGTTTTGGAAGGTGCTCCAGAAGCTAAAATGAGAGCATATTTTCTGTAAATTCACATTATCTTTCTCAGTCATGTGAGAATGAAGTCTGACATTCTCAGTAAAACATGTACATCCAACAAGGGCAGAGACTGTCAGTTGATTCCTTTGTGTTCTACTGCAGCTTCCCAGAGTGTTCTAAAGAACAACTAGAGTGCTAACAGCCTTACTTATGACAAAAGTATGGCACACCTGAAGCCATCTTGATTGGAATAAACTGGTAACTCTTAAAACATTTAATTTAAAAAGGAACAAAATGATGGGGTTCATTTTGTCATAGAAATTATGGTTAGTGCTGTAGAAAGAAAAATTAGGACATGTTTTAAGTGAGATCTCAAATATCTTCCTGTTATATTTCAACAGGAGCAGCCTGTCAGTTGATGCCTTTGTGTTCTACTGCAGCTTCCCAGAGTGTTCTAAAGAACAACTAGAGCGCTAACAGTCTTACTTATGACAAAAGTATGGCACACCTGAAGCCATCTTGATTGGAATAAACTGGTAACACTTAAAACATTTAATTTAAAAAGGAACAAAATGAGGGGGTTCATTTTGCCATAGAAATTATGGTTAGTGCTGCAGAAAGAAAATTTAGGGCATGTTTTAAGTGAGATCTCAAATCCTCTTCTATTTCATTAGAAAATTCTGACATGCAGACTGAAACAATCACTTTCAATACCAGCAGTAGACTTCCAGTTAACTCCCTGGTGAGCAGTAGCTTTACTACAGTGATCTAATGAACAACTAGAGTGCTAACATTCTGAATTTATGGCATATGTGTGACACATCTGAATGCCTTCTTGATGGAATCAAAGTAAAAAACTGAAAGCATTTCCTACTGAGGAGACTGCAGTAAATGACGAAATTAGGAAACTTCATAACAAATAAGTCTCCCAAGATGGCCACCAGAGAAAAAAGAGCCCAAATGTAGCACAAATATCACCCAGATGTAGCCCACATACAGCCCAATGACAGAAGTGTGCAAAACACTTTTTATTTTTAGTTTTTCTGCAGTTTTATATAGTGCAAACTGGTCAGGTATTGGAGCGTTACATCTTACTTGGACCCCTTATTGCGTATTTTGCACAAAGTACATGAGATTGATCTTGCGAAACATTGAACTTTACGATTCTGTTAACCTGAAGTTGCTCTGAACCGGGCTTTGTAACACCCGTTTTTACCTACTGGTTTTAATTAATTCTCACTGTATTGTATTAGGAAAGAGGATTTACTGTTTTTATGTACACTTTTATGATCTATGTTTCTAAATCAGATCAAATAAAGTTTAATGAATTCTATGGCAGGACGGAGGCGAGGATTATGCATATCTTTCCTCACTTTATTTGCATAGCAGTTCAAAGAAAACGTAACACAACAATCATTAAACAAAAGACTACACAACCCATGAACCATTAGGGGGTAGTCTCCAAGGCAACTATAGTCCAATAATATCACAGTCCATCGTATATAATATCGTGACGTCCCTTCCGCTTCCTCTTTCTTCACTGCTCGTCAGTTAAGTGCATTCCTTACATTCTTGGCTTAATCTGACGTTGTTGCTGTTTGTATAGCGGTTTCTTGTGCACGTTATTAGCGTTATTGCCTTGGTATTGTTTCATATTCCCTGCGCAGCAGGCTCTTGCCCGAGCGCGTGCTCCCCCTCGCAGTTTCTCCCGCTGTGTGCTCTGCGCGCGGTGAGATCCTGTCAGGCGCGTCTGGTCCGTGCGAGGCAGCTCTGTTGAGCGCTCCCGCTGGTCTTTACGCGCGTTTGGGAATCCGGTCACTCCTTTAGTGTCCGCTTGATTCCTGACCAACCCTCGCCTAATTTTGACACCGCTACGCGGTGATTTCCCCACACGGCCACATTAGTGACCAGCGCCACCTGGTGGTGGTAATTGGTATTGCGCCTCAGTCTATTCTTATAACAGCTTCGGGGAAAGCCCAGCTGTTGGAGCACCGGCGAGGGGGCTGTCTTAAGTATTTTAAGGGAATTTGTTCTGTGCTCACACCCTCTGCTATCATGTCTTCTCCAGAAGACCATTTTTACTCCTCCTACCAGGAAGTGGAGGAGGAATGGCCCCCAACTTCTCCCTCCAGCAGTGGACCAAGCCCTCTCTCTGGCTATTTCTAGGGCGCTGGCTCCTCTTAGGGATCAGGTTGATAAGCTGGCGAAAAGCATCCCTGGGGTGTTCAGTGACCCAGATCTGGTGGTGGCGGGTCCAAGTAGCTCCCAGATGGGGAATAAAAGGGCCGTTAAGCATAACGCGGGGCACTTGGAAGGATTTGATAAACTTACGGAGACCTTCCTCAAGAGTGCGCGAACGCTAAAACATGCACCCTGCCGGGAGGAGGAGGGGCCCGGAGAAAATTGCGACACTGTCACCACTATTGTAGACCCCGACGGCGGGTTTCCCTTAGAGGGAGAGGGTGTATCGGAGGACGATTTCTCCTCCGATGAGGATAAGGACTCGGGGCGTCCCTGGCGTCCAGAGTCCCACTCCTCTCAGTCCCCGGTTGGGGACGGGGTCCACTCGGACATGTTCGAGCCTACCCAAATTTACCATCCTAGGTCGGCAGAGTGGACACCTGACGCCAAAGTGGCAGAGTATGTGGTGGGGAAAATCCATCAACCCCTTGAAAGGGAGGTCAGGAATAGGATGAGGGGAGAATGCCCCAGGCCCTCACTGAAGGGGAAGGTGGCACACACGCCTGAAATTGATGAGAAACTATGTACCTTTTTCTCCAAGTATATGAGGGATCCCAAGAAAGGAATTGATAGGTCTTGGACATGGTAGGGCCCTTGACCCAAATTATTCAATTGACGGAGCGTTCCAAAGAGTCAGGATCCCCTTTGTCCACGGATATTGTGGCTGGTTGGGCGCACTACCCTAAACCCTAAAACACTACCCCTCCACTACCCAAACACCACTGCACTACCCTAAACCCTAAAACACTACCCCCAGCACGACCCCCTACACTACCCAAACACCACTGCACTACCCTAAACCCTAAAACACTAACCCCAGCATGACCCCCTACACTACCCAAACACCACTGCACTACCCTATACCCTAAAACACGACCCCCTACACTACACAAACACGACTGCACTACCCTAAACCCTAAAACACTACCCACAGCATGACCCCCTTCACTACACAAACACCACTACACTGCCCTAAACCCTAAAACACTACCCCAGCACTACCCCTACACTACCCAAACACCACTGCACTAACATAAACCCTAAAACACTACCCCCAGCACAACCCCCTACACTACACAAACACCACTGCACTACCCTAAACCCTAAAACACTACCCCCAACACGACTCCCTACACTACCCAAACACCACTGCACTACCCTAAACCCTAAATCTACCCCCAGCACGACCCCCTACACTACCCAACCACTGCACTACCCTAAACCATAAAACACTACCCCCAGCATGACCCCCTACACTACACAAACACCACTGCACTACCCTAAACCCTAAAACACTACCACCAGCACGACCCCCTACACTACCCATACACCACTGCCCTACCCTAAACCCTAAAACACTACCCCAGCACAACCCCCTACACTACTGCACTACCCTAAACCCTAAAACACTACCCCCAGCGCGACCCTCTACACTACCCAAACACCACTGCACTACCCTAAACCCTAAAACACTACCCCCAGCACGACCCCTACACCACCCAAACACCACTGCACTACCCTAAACCCTAGAAAAGAAACCCCCACCCCATGCCCAATCCCCCTTACCTCTCACTCCTCATGGTTCCTCTCTGCTCGTGGTTCCTGCTTCACGTCATCTCTGAGGGGCGGTGCATGTCGTTGTGAGGAAACGGAACAGCCTCTGTTTCCTTACAACGACATGGATCGTCTACATTTTTTAGAACGCATGGTCATTTACCATACATACCTTTACAACAAAATTCGTTGTAAAGGCATGCGAGGTAAATGACCATGCGTTCTAAAAAATGCGTTGTAATGACTTCGTGATGTACAATGCATGCGTGGTAATGCATGCGTTGTAATGGTATCGCAAAGTAAAAAAGTCGTTGTAACGGCTGTTTACCGATCGAAGCTGGCCCCTGTTCTTCAGTGAGACGTTTATTTGATTAATTAGGAGGAAGGAATGTGTTTTTTTTTACCGAAAAGTGCATTCCCGGCTGTTGTATTGTGAAAGTGTCCGCGTGGCCTGGTTTCACTTCCGGTGAGAGAGTGGAAAAGTCTGTTTGGATCTAAAGGAGTTCTGTTGTTGGACGAGGCCGGCGCGACATGTCATCAGAAAACATAGCTAATGGAAAGCGTCCTCCCTGAAGTGTGGAGCAGTGCCATGAGAGGTCAACGAGTGTGCGTCCCACCGCAGTATGACCGTACCGCGTGACCCATGTGCCGCCTCCAGGATACGGGAGGCAGAAGCGGCATTGCAGGTCCTCTTGAAGACCGTTGTAGCACTAATTCTACATTTTGGTACTAGGGCATTTTAACTTTGTTGTTCCTGCCAGATACAAAGAGAAGATCCTGTGTTATTCAGTGCCCTCGTTACCTTTTTTGTGGGTTGTGGTGCTTGTCACTTCGCTGCCCCGCCGGTGCACACGACTGGGCACCCCACCTCGTGTGCCATCTGCAGGGCCTCTGCCCTCGGATCACTGGTTTCGGTTTCTGGAGTGGCAACATAAACAGTTGCTCCCAAAGGACTAGCCTGAACACTTAGGTGAATATCCCCTGCACCAGCATTCCACGGAAATTCTTTCCTAGCTCTCCCACGTCAACGAGCACGGCTCCCCTCGCGACACCGTATGACGTCATCGGAGCCATAAGAGGACCTCGTCGGCGTGCTGACGTCAGTTCCACCCATTTTTTCCGTGCCACCGAGGCAAACAGGGGACCGAGACATTTTCACATGTATACATAGTATAATAAATATATATATATTCACTGAAAAAACCATAGGTTTCAGGCACGTTATAGTTTGAAATTAGCATTTAAAAAACCTTAGAAATTCACTGAAAAAACCATAGGTTTCAGGCACGTTATAATTAGAAATTAGCATTTAAAAAACCTTAGAAATTCACTGAAAAAACCATAGGTTTCAGGGGCGTTATAGTTAGTTGGACATTTCACTCGTACAAAACCATAGAAATTCCCCCGTTATAGTTAGTTCAGCTAACTATAACTCGCGCGCCCGCAATGCACTGCTGATGACGTCACATATTACATCACTCATGACATGGTCAGTGACATCACTGATGACATCACTGATGACATCTCAAATGACATCACTGATGACATCACTGATGATATCATCCAGTGAATGTGTGTTTTTCTGAAAATTAAATATGTTTTATATATGTATATCTCAAGGTCGATGGAAGAATAAATGGGTATATAAGTGTCTAAATGGATGATTTTTTTGTTGTAAAATTGATTGTATAACTGACTAAGTGTATCTTAGTGAATACATGGGTTAGTGAGTAATGTTTAAATATGAAAATATCTGTATCAGTCTCTCACTTTGTGTATAAGTGGCTGCATGTGTTGGTGAGTAGCTACATGAGTGTCTATATGGGTTATTAGTTGGGTTTTTAGTATCAGTATGAGTGTCTGAGTGTCTGTATGGTTCGGTGGGGGTATTACTTAGTGCATAGATGCATGAATGAGTGACTCACTGTTTGTATGTGTTGAAGACAGCATGTGTGCAGGACTGTATAGGTGGATGAGTATGTGTATGGGTGTGTTAGTGAGTGAATGACTGTCTCAATAGTGTCTTTATGAGTAACTACATATGTTTTAAACTAGTATATGTGAGTATTGGTGTATATAAGTGAGTATATGTGAGAGTGAGAGATTGGAAGAGTTCCTGTACAAATAAGTAGGTGTTTCTATAAGTGATTGTTTAAGAGAGTAAGTATGTGTAAGTTTCTGTAGAAGTAAGTGTGGTAGTTTGTGTATAACTGTATATGCAAGTAAATGGATGTTTGATACTTTGTTTGCATGTGTGACTCTGTGTGTGAGTAACTCTATGGATGAGTGGCGGTGTGTAACAGGATGTATAGGTGTATGAGTACATATGATGAGTGAGTACATGTATGAGTGACTGTATAGGGACTGTTGGTGAATGAGTGGATGTGTGTGTAGATCTTGGAATTACTGAATAGGTGTGTTGTAACTGGTATTGGTATGTCCATTGTTTTGAAAATGTTAGTTTGTATTTTTGAGTGTGTGTATCAAAGGTTATATTAGGGTGAGAGGAGGTCTGCCACTCTATCACAAGGATGATGTCATCAGTGATGTCATCAGTGATGTCATTTGAGATGTCATCAGTGATGTCATTTGAGATGTCATCAGTGATGTCATGAGTGATGTCACTGACCATGTCATGAGTGATGTAATATGTGACGTCATCAGCAGTGCATTGCGGGTGCGCGAGTTATAGTTAGCTGAACTAACTATAATGGGGGAATTTCTATGGTTTTGTACGAGTGAAATGTCCAACTAACTATAACGCCCCTGAAACCTATGGTTTTTTCAGTGAATTTCTAAGGTTTTTTAAATGCTAATTTCTAACTATAACGTGCCTGAAACCTATGGTTTTTTCAGTGAATATATATATATATATATGTTTAGGTGCACATACATTTGTTCCAATACAATGGGCCTCATTAGAATGTCGGTCGCAAGCCACAATGGAAAAAGCTATGATTCTGACCGCCTTCACGGCGGTCGCATCATAATTTGGTGGGTGGGACCACCGACTACTTGGTGGTCGGTCCCAATCCCACTGCGATGGCATCATAATCGGGCTCATTTTGTTGATTGTGCCTAAATGCCTATTGGATGCCTGATTCTTAAGTTTAATCCATTAAATGTTTGCTCTAGCATGCACATATGTAATATCAACCACCTTTAGCTCTTTACCGCCCCAATGTTAAAATATTTCACCCCAATATTTTGAATTTGCCCAGTGCTTGACAACACCTACTGATCCTCATCCTTGGTATCATAACTTTACTTTCAGTCTTTGATGCCTACTGATTTGGCAGTTGATCTTCTTGCCCAATTTGTTTATTTATGTTTTCAAGGCAATTTCTGGGTGGTTAAAGTGTGCTACGCTACCTATTAGATGTAACTTACCAAAATTAATGTTGTTTCTTTTATTATGTAGCCTTTATTTTTACTGAACATATCTGACTGTTCAATATTGCTTTAGAAGATTGGAGAACGTGTCCAGCAAAGCATTTTAGTAGGGGTGTGTAAAATTTGAATACTTTACTTTTGTGTATTTACCCGAAATTTCAGAAACATTATGGAAAATGCAAATCTGGAATTTAGCACTATATTTTAACATGAATGTGTCCTCTTATCCATTTAGTAGGTGAGGACGCACGTCAGTCTTAAAATTAAAAAAAGCTCAAAAAATACAAGAGATGTAAAAAACTACAGCCACTCGTGTTCTGCACATTCGTGTTGTTCCTGTGCTTCCATGACAAACATTTTACTGGAAAAGCTCTGAAATTATGCGACGTGGCATATCAGCATAATTTCAAGTGTAACAAGCGTAACAAAAGATGTAAAACAATTATGCAAGATTACACTCACAAAATGAAAATTTCACCCAGGCCTAATTTGTTTGTAGCGGAGTTCTGAATCAAAGCATAACCTTTCTCCATATGAAATTCAGAAGCATATAGATGCAAATCTACTAGACCACATGCAACCAACAGCAACAAAAAAAAATACCAAACCAGTCTAAGTTCTAATCAAGTGGATGGATTAGGTGGGGACGTGGTGGGTTTTTATTGCAAGTGTCAAAGTATATCATCTCATTTCCTGAAGAGACAGTTGTTTTTTTGAGTCAAAGAGTTTATAAACCCTTTACAGGGAGTGCTTCCTAAGGGTGGAGACACTCTGGTCTGAGGAGTCTTGCTTGCCAATGCTATTGGTCTGTCACTTGTCAATTAGCTTACTGAGCACATCCAGAAGTGTGTTAGGCCAGCTAGGGCTTGTAACCAATTGTTCAAGAGCTTGTCCTCATTTCGATCTTTTGATGTAGGGGCATAAAGTAGTTTAAGAAGTGTGTGGAATGCCTCTTAATGCCATAGGACAGTGGACTACCTCAAATGCCATTAATGCAAAATACTGCAGTTATATGTGATTGCATTAATCAAACAGGAAGCTTTAAACTACATGGCACACTTTGGGTGACTACGGAAGTTATCCATTGTTAGAAAAAAATTCAAACCTTTTTCTAAATTGCTTAATTTCTGTATGTACACAGTACTTCAAAATGCTCTATAGCAGTGGAGGAGTTACATGTTGACACCATATAGAGAATCCAAATAATAGAAGCTGAATTAACTTTTGCGTAAGTGGGTGGATAGAAGTCTAGGTGATTCTTGGTCTTTTAATCGTATTCATTGGGATGATCCTATCATTTGCACCGATCTCTTTGTGCGGTCCAGAATGCTTTATTTATACGTGTAATAAATCAACCCTCTCAATTCAGTATTGTTCAGGTTTTCGTAAATCCCCACTCAACTCTTGCAGTTAAGTTTATTGCTCCCCATACCATCTCTGAGAATTAAAGGGGTAGGAGAGATGAGGATATCCAAGGCAGAAGTGATCAGCAAGTTATTTGACTTTGGAAACCTTTCTGTAGTGTAGAGTAACTATGTAAGTAGTGTAAACATGGCTACAAAGATAGTGTACAGGCGAATAGCTTCAGGGGCTTTTGGCATGTGACACCACCCAAATAAATCCATTCTTGGCTTGATAGTTTGGTCTGGGGCCCTGAGTCAGGTCTGCTGTTTCTCTTAGTTTTTCTCACAGTTCTGATTTCACTAAAAGTTTAAAACTTTTGTAGTATCTGGAACTTAAAAATATATAGTGGCTGGTTCACTAGAAAGTAGTAATTCTGCACCCATAGAAGTCTCCTTAAATGGGTGTAAATTTACTACGTTTTGGAATTCACAAACAATGGAATAGTAGGCTGGTAAAGCTGTGTCAGTCTCATGTTTCCAGGCATACTACTGGCTATTCAACAGTAGGCCTGGGTGAAATTTAAATTATGACAGCGTAATTCGCATAATTTTGGACATTTCGTGTTACGCTTGTTATGCAAAATTTCAGCAATTATGCCACTCACTTAATTATGCGCCATTCATGGTAAAAATGCTCTAAGAACGTGACAGTCACAGTTAAAATTTACTGTGAATGCACAGGAAAAACAGAACATGAGGAGCTGTTGCACACAGTGCTTTTGCTTGCACTCTTTTTTAAAGCACAAAATGTGCCCATGCGTCAAAAAGTGATGCATGGGCTTATATTACTTTCAAATATCGCACAAAATGACATGTTTGCATTTCAAGTGATTATGCATTATTTTACCGAAATTTCACGTAAATATTCAAAAGCAAATTATGCAAATTCCGCACCCCCTAGCAAACATTGCCAAGGCGATGGGAGGAAAGCTTGCATATAGTCTTACCACTGATGAATCACAGGGTAGCATTGCAACCCATCTTTTGCCACTTTAGCCAGAGGCTTGCCATATGCAAATAGGTACTGACCCTGCTCCTCATACGCACAATGCATCGCAAACCTTGGTCATCTCACCCCCTTCACCGTACGGCCCACTGATTTTTCAGTTGGGAAATTTGAGATTCACATCCCCTGAACCTCAACGGCTAAGTTATGCCCCTGATACGCCCCATATAGTGTATTGTTTGTTATCCCAAAATTCTCATAGACCTATATTTAAAGATTACAGTAAAAGATCATTGCTAGAATTTTATGAAGTTTTTACCTTTGAATTACTGGCAATGTGTCAATCAACCGTGGAATATTGGAGTAAAACAAGCCAGTGTGATGCAGATCTAAAGCTAAAACAGAAGGTGATGCACCTTTATGGCTTAAGGTGAATGCTGCTGTATTAAGGGTGTGACCAATCACATTTATTCCGTTTTATTTCCTGATATGTATGTGAGGTTCTTTACTCCAGATTTATCAATATATTACAGCTTTGTTTTTATTACCAAATCTGTATCCTCACAACTTTGAGGTAGTAATTTATAAAATAGTACCTGACAAAAACATCCCTTCGACCAGGGGCATATTGCCGAAAAATGCCCCTTTCTAAAAAATAATTGTGATCTCTCAGTCTGATAAATGGTTCTGTATATGAGATGTTCTAAGGGTAACATTAGATGTTCAGATAATTACATTTAAGTTTTTAGTACTGCTGGGAAGCAGCATCTAGGAAACTGCTAAAAAGCTTGTTGCCTTACCATTGAAACATATATTCAAGAACTCATTACCCTTTCATTCTTTGAGTTGGCTGAGTTGTAGAAATCAGATAATAAAAGGATGGCTGGAATCAATAACTGTAAATATATTTTCTTCTTCCTTCAATCATCTTATTATTCAGCATCTTCTAGTAATACCACTATAAAGTCTATTTGATGCCTGATTTTAATAGTATACCTTATTTTCTTTGTATGCATCTATTTAATAAAATTGCAGGATATTTATTTAGCATCATGTTAATTGGGATTTGTAGTTAAAATGTTTCATGTAGAAATTCTTCAGTACAGGATATCATTCCAGAATGTTGTATTCTTCGACCTAGCCAGGATCCTTTTAGTCTTTGTTTGCTGTTGTGTTAGTTTGCACATGTTCAGCCCTTCAGTGCAAACATATTATTATTTTATATGCAAGCTATAGTTAAAAAACAGTAGTTGCATGCTCAATTCTTACAATAACCATTAACTATTAATGAAGCACAATGATATATCAAGTAATGAAAGATGGTGTCTTGCTTTTTCTTGAGAACACCTGAGCAAGACTTCAAAATACCAGGACACAACCTGAACACTCTTCAAAATAGGACTCTACACACTTTAGAATACCAAAATAGAACATTGACAAAGCTCAACACTTATTTGCCAAGTAAAGGGGAATATTTATTGCTGCAAGTTCCCATATATCAAATGGCAATAATGCACAAGTAAAATAAATGCATATAGTGAATGTATACACACAAGAATAAATGCATAGAAAGATAAATGCATGTACACAAGAATAAGTAATTAGAACATGGAATACCTCACCAGCTGTCTGTTTAGCATCATCCTTGCCAGCACAACTGGGGAACCCATTGACAGTCTCAGACAAAGGTCTCTACCGGGCACAAAAGCCCTGGGCAGCGCGTCTGCTCCCAGGAGAATTCCTATCACAGCACCAAGAGGTCCCCGTCTTCATGCTCTTTACTAACATGGAGAGAGACTTCTAGAAGCTCCCTCTCCCTTTATCTGCACTGCAGGTGCTAGCTACACCCTCTGTGTCGAGGTCACTCAACGGAGCTGGCCAGGCTCTTATGAGAGCTGAGGCAGAATTTTTCACATTTTCCTCCTTGGACACTGTACGCATCCCGCACTGTCTGTTATTATCTCCTGTTATTATCTCTCTTGCTCAGTTATGTGAGAATCATAAACAATCAATGTGCGCTAATAACCTGGGCGTGTGTATTACTTCACCGTCACAAATAATAGAAGATGCTGCGCTCCCACACGGAGGTACACACACGGCGAAGCAATAAAAACACATGGAAAGGGATTTCACTCTCATAAAATGAGGCACATCAAAAGACAGTTTTCAAAATAAAGCTTGGGGTTTTATTTGTGCAACACTCTCTAACAGAGAGGCTTTCCCAGATGCAAAATGAAACAACAAATAAATGTATATAGATATATATGTGCAATCAATAATAACACACTTAGGGCCCGATTCCGATCTCGCTCGAAAGCGCTCCTGACGGCATCCGTCAGTAGCGAGTCCGAGTCGTACGCGTGATTTCTGGGTGACTCGTACAGCTGTACGAGCGAGCAAGTATGATGCGATAATCGCCTCGCGCTCCGAGCGACTCGTATGCGTCAGCAATCCCTCCGGACGACTCCGCCATGGCCGACACGCACAGCGCAACGGGGCGGATTCCTGGACGACCAAGTACGATGCGCACGCCGAGCAGCTGGATCGAGTCGGAGCTTCCGACTCGAAAAGCTCCGGGAAGCGGACTACGGGGTCCGTAGCGGGCCCTCCTTCAACCGGGCCCCTACGACTCGATCACTGGGGGGACCTGCACATGCATGCACGGTGCGGGTGGGACCGAGGTGTCCCCGCAACAGGGGGCGCCCTTGTCCAAGACGTGCGTTTATTGTCTTTGGGAGCCTATGTACGCAACGTACACCAGGCTCCCATAGACTTCAATGGGGCTCCGAGCGACCCGAGTCCGTCAGCGCTGCAGCGCATCGTACTCTGTCGCACGGAGCCTAGGAGCCCAAGTCGCTCGGAAAGCTCTACGGGCGCTAGTCGGCCGTAGGGCTTTCCCAGCGAGATCGGAATCGGGCCCTTATAAGTAAGCAAATGCAACTGTTAAATGCATGGTATAAAATACAAGCAGATAATAATACTGGACGTCCACGGCGAGAAATAAACACTGTTAAATGCAAATATTCAGACACAAGGAATAAACCCTGTCAAAGGAAAGATATAAGATATATACACTAAATACATCAGATGATTATAACCACTGGAGACTTGAATGTGCACACAGACACACTCACACATCACAATGCCAATAATAAAAAACAATACATCACCGGCTGCAAACACTGCATCTTAGCCCACTCCTGACTGGGGATTCACAGCCGAGGTCAAGAGACTCAGCAAGCCGGGAACTGCTACACCGAAGTAAACACGTCCTCCTTCATTCAGGTCCAAACAAAATCCAGCTTTCCAAGTCAACAAACCCCAGTTTTATAATCTCAAAGCATTAGACGTTTCCGAGAGGACCTCCTCTGCGCCAAGGAAACTTACTGGAATTGGCCACTCTCCATGCCAGCATTCCAAAGGTAAAAGAGTTCTCACGTATTCTTCTGCGCTCCCACATGTTCCAGCCCCTTATCTTAGTGAAGCTTAGGAAAGTACAAAACATCTCCAAGAGTACAGAAAACAACCTTGAACATGAATATCCCAAACAACTTGAGAGATCTGGGGGCCTGCCTGTGTGCGCAAAGCTCAAGCTAGACAGAGTCAGAATTCAAGATGGCACGAGGGCATGTCAAAGCCAATAGTAAAAACTTCATAAACCTTCCCAATGTACAACACAATACACATTTGTGCACCACAGCATAACACTGCACTCCAAGACAGAAAAGTACATTCCACACCTTTCTCTCTCTCATGCTTTCAAATGCACATCCCACACGTTCTGTTCCTGGCAAGGCTGTAAAAAGCGAACACACCCCTCTGAAGCTACAAGGAGACACAAAAGAAATCTTTAAAGAAAAATGCACATGCAGGAAAAATGATGTCATACATTCAAGCTAGAATAAATCAGAACACCTAAAATCAATTGAAACAATGGTAGTCAAAAGTCATTACGTGGTCCCAATACATGGGAGTGCCTCTGGCACTACAGCCTGCCTGTGTTTGCAGCTGAAAGGCAGGGACAGACAGACACAAGATGAAACCGTGTTCACAAAATGTAGTTAGAGTAAAATGAAGTTAATGGTCAATACACAATCTCACAATGTATAACTGCCTGTACCATTACAGATGGTAACCTTAACACCTATTAAAGCAAATTAAACCAAACAATCAGTTTGACTTGAATTAAATTAGCGTGTCTGATGAGCTAAAAATATTGACGCATTTAAATCCATTCACAGTGTAGGCGTTGTCCTTATTAGCTTAGCATGGTTCATTTTATTTAAGGGCATAATTTGACTAGTATGTTTTGATATGTTTGTGGGGTGAAATAAGTGGCTCAGGGTATCAGTATATCATTTTTATTAAACTCACCCACTTTGGCCAATGATTCGTCCTATGATCTGACAACTGAAACTTCCTAAGGGCAACTAATTTCTTCTATATGTAATAAAATAGTTTTGGCTTCTATCTATTTATGGAGTTTCAGTTGCCGTCACTTATGGGGAGGGCCACTGTGGCTTTCCAATGTATGACAATCATACGTTTCGCTAGTAAAAGTGTGAGGTCCATAAACCTGGAGGTGACTCTTCCAGCTGCAGGTCGAGGAAACTGTTCCAGTAGGCAGCATTCAGGATTATTTATTTATTTAGAAAGTTTTATATAGCGCGAACATGACCACCGAGGGTATCAGAGCGCTTTACAGATTATGCCACAAGAAGGGTACAAGCAAACAAAACAGAATAAACAAAGCGAAAAATTCAAAGTCTTTTAAAAAAAAAAAAAAATTTGTTTATTGGTATTTTCAAACAATGTTGCAAACATTACAAACAACATGCAAGTTCTGTTCGTTAAATAGTTGTCCTTACATTAACATGCCGTTAGATTTACAAATAATATTACAGTCGTGCACGCCCATTTGTTCAATATTCAATAAATTGGATTAGAATCTTCAGGACCTCATGCATCGTCTACCAATGGGTTGTCAATATAACACCCCTCAGTTCCCTGCATCCAGTCCAATAGCTCCTACCTGTTCTAACCGGAACAAAGGAGTATTCTGTGACCTGTATGCATTATTCTTTTCATTATCGCATTCTCCCCCAACTTCCCGGCCTACATATGTTTAACTACACCTCTACAGATGCGTCTGGCAGTCCCCCTCCCCTCCTGCTGCGCTCGTGCCCATACCAAGAACAACTCCCACATGTCCCTAGGCCTTGATGCCGCCGGCATCATCTCCCAAAAGGTGGACAGTTGTCTATGGCCGAATGTAACATCTTTGATCCAATCTCTCATGGAGGGAGCTCCCTTCCTCCCCCAATGCATAGCTACCCGGCGCTTGGCAAACAGGAGAAGCATGGCGTGTCGTTTTCTCGTTTTGGCGGGCGTATCTTTTACATATCCCAGTAAGCCTTGTAGGGGATTGGGGTCATCGATTGTACCTATTATATTATGTATCGTAGTGAATATGTGAGCCCAAAAAGAGGACAGCTGTGGACAGCTCCACGCCTTATGTAGGAATGAGGCCTGGGCGTATCCGCATCTCCAACATCTATCATCCTCCCTTAGTCCCATACGGTACAACTGAGTGGGAGTCCTGTAAAACCTGTGTATATACTTAAAATGAATTAAACAGAGTTTATAATTGGGAGAGAGGGCAGTATGTTGGTTACAGCAGTAAGCCCATTGCTCCTCAGCAATTGGGGTATGGAGTTCTTCATTCCATGCCTGAAGCACCTTCGGTCTAACCAGGGGGCTGCGTTTTGCATTTGGTTATAGATACATGTTATTAGTCTTCGAGGTGACTGTCTTTCACACATTCTCCAGTGCGGGCAATACCGGCGGAGGATGCGGGAAGGTGTCGTGGAGGGACCTGCATGTAGCCCTGAGTTTATAATATAAAAAGAGTACAGAGAATGGCACGGCGCATTCCTCCACAGGTACAGGAGGAGGCCGGACGTCCTCGCCTGGATACAGGTCTGCAAATGTTTTGAGTCCCATCTTTTGTGCTAGCATTCTACTTGTGCCTTCCCCCATAGTAGGCAGCATGGGATTGTGTGCCAGCGGCATTGACGGAGCATAAAGAATTGTGAGATTGGCCCTTTTCCTTAGTTCGTCCCAGGCCCATCGCAGAGTCTGAACTGTGTCTATGTCGTCTCGGGGCCGCTTGTAGGTCTGGTAGAGCGCCACCTGCAGAGCTATCGGCACTGCCACATCTGTTTCAACAGCTACATATGGTTGAAATGGGGTTGGGTGCACCCAATAGTGCAGGAACTCCATGCATATAGTTGCATGTCCGGGGCTCCTAATCCACCCTGATGAAGTGGAAGGGTCAAAAGTTCCCATGATATCCGTGCCTGTCCGCCCGCCCACACCAAAGAAATCAGTAACGACCGCAGAGATTTAAAAAAGACTTGGGTAAGGGGAATCGGAATATTTATGAAGAGGTACAACAGTTTCGGCAACACCACCATTTTGGCTATTGCAATCCTCCCTGCCAGAGACAGCGGTAGTCCAGCCCATGCCACTATCTTCCCGAAAAATTCACAGTCTTAAATTATGTGTATTGTTATGCCCTGTGATCAGCGACGGTGTCCGTGTAATTTGTGACCAGTATTCTGTTGTATCTGGACAGTCCCAAAATATATGTCAAAATCCAGATCGTATTGTGAGCATCTTGGCTACCACAATGTGGTATTGGGGTACATCCTAACCAGATATGCTCTATGTAGGATAGTGAACGGAATATATTTAAAAGCAGCATTTCTGGAGACACTATAGGCGTAAGCTGTTATGTCATTCCCTTCCTTGTCATTGATGCATCTTTCTAAATCATTGCTCCATTTGACGATTCTCAAACACGTCGTGAATAGTAAATATACTTGTTTCATTCCAATACTCTAAGTCTTTAATGCTGAAGTAACACCTTGTTTTGGACCGTCCTCTAAGGGGGACAGCTTTAGCGTCAGTGGCGTAGCTAGACCTAATGCCACCCGGGAGGACTCTAAGTTTGCCGCCCTGTGCAGGTAAGGGGGGTGGCAGCCGACGAATTACTTATTCCAGATGGGGGGTGTGGGGGGTCTGGCGGCCAACGGGCGACTTGTTCTCGGGGGCAGGAGGATGGTGGTAGTCGACAGACACGACTTGCTCATCTCCACTGCCCCCAAAACAGTGCCAGCCGGGGGACTGACCCCCCATTCCCCCCCCAGCTACACCACTGTTTAGCGTGTTGGACGTCATTCTGCATCTTCCCTTTAACCACTTTCCTCCAGTGAAGTGCAACCCTTAGTAGACTGGGGAGCACGCCAGTGAGTCTGTGTTTATCATACAGTCTATTAATTAATTAATGTACCATTTTTTTTAATTATTGCGAGAGAGGCTCCTGTCTCATTGGTGTTATGCCTAACCAGCAAATAGGCTAAGTACTAAAGCTGGAATGCTAGGTAATATAATTACATATCCGAGGGCCCCCAACTCCAACGTTATTTATGGGGGCTTTAAACTTGGCCGGTGCATTTCGTCTCCTTCCATGTCACTGTATCATTGTCCCCAAAATTCTTTGAATATTGTTGAGAGCACCAGCGCTGGTAAATTAGTGAAGTGGTACAGTAGTTTAGGAAGCATAACCAAGAGAAATTTGCCACAAAAACAAAAGTTTCATGATCTTGAAATGGTGCATGGCATTATCAAAAGTCTAAAATATAACGAGTTGTTGGTCTGTCTCTTTCATGAACTTTTAAAGTGATGGGACATGCTTCACAGGTATGTTTTTTTTTTTTTTTATAATTCCGTTTTACTTATAATTTAGGTTTAGTTTACTCCTAAACTTGAAGGAGTAATCAACGGGTATGGTAAGCGGGTTCGTGCACTTTTGCCCTTAGTTACTCTATAAAATGTGCACTTTATTTATGCAGAGTTTTGTGGGTCTTTGGGATTGTGCTGGGAAGGTTACAGTAATTCTACTTTATTTCAGCTGTCTGTTTTAACAGTTTTTTTTGTTTTTGACTTAAATCTGGACAGTGTCCAGGTCCCCCTGCTACATCAAACTCTTAAAATAAGATGCTTATAAAAGAATGACCTTTAACCGACCAAAACAACAGTTTCAATGAAAAGTATCAAAAGACATTTATTGCGAACTTAATAAAATCCTTATAATAAAGCTGTACAGTAGAATCCAATAAAAATGATAGGCTACTAGGGCAGGCCCTTTCTTGCAAATCAGTCACGGTCCCAAACACCCGTGGGTCCACACATGGTGAACTCAAAATGCGCAGTAAAAATATATGAGGGACATATGTAAATTCTTAGCAGATACCGCAAAGCAAGCTGTAGAAGGGCTTTTAGCACAGCAGATGTATATGCATTAGCAAATACATGGTTATTTATGAATTAGAATGCCTAGTTACGAATATTTGTGTGTGATTTAGTGCGTTTAGCAGGGGATTTTTTGTTACGTTTTTTAGTTGCTTGGTTAGGGAGTTTTCAAAACCCCTCCCAGGGGCGACTCTCCCTCTCCTCCCCCCTGCCCATTTAGCTGCGTCCCTTTTACCTTCAACTTACACCACAGACAACTTGATTTGGTGCCTTAAAAGGTCGCAGTTTATTCACATATAACATGGTTGTACATTTTCGCATTTTATTGGTCATTCATAACATCCATGATAATGCATATCCCATTGTCCTTGTTAATGTCTTGTACCTTCCCTTTGGTTATGCGCTCCCCAGGCAGTGTCTTTTGCGGGGTTGCCCCTTTTCAGGGCCTTTGTGTTCACGGTTCCAGGCTTCAACTTGCTACCAAATCTGGTGGGTGTCCGTCAGGACCTGCCCGGACTGCAAGTGCCGTTCCGCTTGCCCTGGACCCTTTGTCGGCCTCTCGCCTGCTCCTCTGGGCCCCTGCCGTGTGGCATCCCAAGGGCCCTGTGTGAGCGTCTCATGTAATCTGCCCGTGGCTACGTCCTGTTATTTCGTTCCCTTAGTAACCCCTGCTGTGAGGCATCCCAAGGGCCCTGTTGGAGCGTTACCTCTACTCTGTTTGCGGCTGTACGCCGTCCTTCGCTCCCTCAGTGCCCCTGCTATGAGGCAGCCCAAGGACACTGTGTGAGCCTTCCATCTACCTCTAGTAAACTTTCTCTCTGTTGTCTATCTATCTTGGGTTTCTTCCGCCTCCCCTCCACTTTGCGGCTGCGACGCCCGCTTTCTTTGGTGTGGGTGGGTGGGATTTCACTCCTCTATTGCCAAGGGGGGATTCTGTGTTCTCTGGGGGCCTTGCGCCCCTTCTAATCCCCCCAGCCGCTTGCCAATTCGCTCCCTGATTAGGGGGCGACAGGCCTTCCTGGGGCGACCAATCCCGGTCGCTCCTTTATTCATGGGTTTACGACGGGGGAGGGAGGGCTTCCCGCCTCCGGGCAGCGTTTGCCCCGGGCCCCATCTGGTCCGGCTACGCCTTCCCCGGCCCGGGCTTCAACACCTCCCAGGGTCGACTCTCCCTCGCCTCCCCCTGCCCATTTAGCTGTGTCCTGTTATTTCGCTCCCTCAGTAACCCCTGCCGTGAGACATCCCAAGGGCCCTGTTGGAGCGTTACCTCTACTCTGTTTGCGGCTGTACGCCGTCCTTAGCTCCCTCAGTGCTCCTGCCATGAGGCATCCCAAGGACACTGTGTGAGCCTTCCATCTTCCTCTAGTAAACTTTCTCTCTGTTGTCTATCTATCTTGGGTTTCTTCCGCCACGCTCCCTCCGGTTTCACGATCGGGGAACTCCCCTCCTCCTCCGGCCTCACGAGAAACCCACCTGCTCTGGCACCCCCACTATGTTTAGCTTAAACATGTCCATCCCTACTCCCGTCAGGTGTACGCCGTCGTCCAGATGGTACCCGGGGGACCTCAAGTTGATGAACCCGAGCCTCACGAACCCCCAACCATTGGCCCTGCACAACTTGGCCATGGTAATATTTAGTTTGCGCCTGGATTTCTCCACCGCCCCAAGTCCACGGCCCCCCTCCATGCCTTACGGACTATTATTTCCGAGAAGATCACCTCCGCCGGGCGCACCATCCTCGCTACTGCTGCAAGGCCTGCCTGCATTTTTTCTAAGAGACACCTCCTACCGATCGTTGCAAGGTCATTCTCTCCCAGGTGGACCACCACCGCATCCGGTTTGCCACCGTGTCCCATGGCTTCCCGCACCGCGGGGAGCAGTTGTTCCCATTTCATTCCCGGCCGGCCCAGGCATATTACGTCTGTGTCCCGAAGCCATATTCCTCAGAACTCGCGCCTGGCCTCCGCCCATCGCTGCGCCCACGTTACAAATGAGTGACCCACGATCCAGACTGTCTTGCGCCGCTCCGCCGGACCTAGACGGTTAGGGGGGGGGGGAGAAATCAGGCTTATTATACTGTAGGGCGGATGTATCGTCTGAAAGCGTCGGACGCCCAACGCCCTATTCCCTTGATCTGGTCAGCTCCCAACCCGAGGTCTGCTGCCGTGCTGGCTGCCCCAATTCGGAAGGAATGGGACCCGAACGCCCTCGCCGGAAGTCCCACCCAGTCTAGCGCCCTCCTCATCACTGCTATGAATTGGAACCGGCTCAGGTAGGACCCATCCTCATGCGTTAGCAGCGGGCCCCGTTTGTGTCCCCCTTGTTGCATGTACTGTCTCCTCAGACAAACGGGACAGCATGACTTGTCCCTGATGCAGTTAATCCTGGTCCACTTCCCTTTTCCTGCCTGATCCGTTTTTGACCGCCGCAGGAGGACATTCATGTGGCCCGCTCCTAGCTCTACGTCGGCCCAGCGAATGCAGGCCGCTCCCGGGTTGTCTGTTGATGGAGCCACTAACTCGCTGACCCTGTACCGCCCAAAGAATGCTAGCGCGAATGCTGCCCTGAAGAGTGTGGCCTCCAGCTCCGTGGCGCATATCTCACCCAGGGCCCCCAATAACTGCTGTAGCACTGCGAAGCTGATGGGCCGCCTACTGTCCCTCTTTGTCTGCTGTATTCTGCCCCAGCCCTTCAGGGCCATCCTACATCGCAAAGACCTTGTCGGGTCGGCCTCTGCTGCCATTTTTGAGTAGTATGCCGCGGCGTTGAGGTGTGCCTTGGCCCAGGATTTTGTTCTCCCTGTCATGAATGCCCAGTCCAGGAAACCCAGGATCTCGTCCTGACCCACCCCGCGGCGCCTTGTGACCCCTGTTACTTCATATATGTCCCCCAGCAGTTACGGTATCGGTTCGCTGTTTTGGGGGCCAGCGCGTTATCCAGCATCATTTTTATCCCAGGGCCACCCACGCCCAGGCCTCTTCTGGCACCGGGGTCCTTCCTTGGTCCGCGTCCGGGGCGAGCTCTCTGAATTTGCCCCACTGGAAATGAGAAATGGCATCCGCAATTGACTTATCTATCCCCGGAATGTGCCGTGCCCTAAGCGCGATGTTCGCTCCTAACTGGCAGCTGACTAGCTTCCGCAGAAGGTTGACAACTACCGGGCATTTTGCCTTCCCCGTGTTGATCGCTTGCATTACTGCATGGTTGTCTGACCATAGAACTATCTGCCTGTTGGCCAGCCGCGGGGCCCAAATGTGGAAGGCAACCACGATTGGGAACAACTCTAGTAGTGAGATGTTTGCCGTTATGCCCGATCTTTGCCAGCTTTCTGGCCACGCCCCTGCCGTCCATGCTTTGCCCAGGATGGCCCGAACCCGAGGCCGCCAGCCGAGTCTGTGTAAAGTTCGAGTTGGTTGGCCTGCACCCATGGTTCCCTCCACATGAGGGTGCCATTGAAGTTGGACAAGAAGGCCTCCCACTGCCCCAAGCCTTCTCTCACCCCTTGCGTCAAGCGAACCCTGTGGTGCTTCTGATTGATGCCCCTGGTTAACCATGCTAGGCGTCTGGCGAAAGGGCGCCCTGCGGGGACCACTCTACTGGCGAAATTCAATTTACCCACCAGCTGCTGTATCTCGCCTAGGGTTGCCTTTTTCTGCTGTCTCAACCTCGCAATGATCTCTCTCAGCTCCACCACCTTCTCAGGGGGTAGTCTGCATGTCCCTGCCACCGAGTCTAATTCTGTCCCTAGGAAGGACAGCTTCGTGGTGGGACCCTCAGTCTTGTCCTGTGCTAAGGGGACTCCCAGTTCCTCTGTGAGGCCCATGAAACGGCGGAGGAGGTCTGCACCCTCCCCTGTGCCTGCCCCCCGATGAAGAGGAAATCATCCAGGTAGTGGACCCTCCCCCTGCTGGGGCACGCACCCCTAGTTCCCACTCCAAAAACGCTGAAGGCCTCAAAGTAGGCACAGGATATGGAGCACCCCATGGGCAGACATTTGTCATAATAGTACTGGCCGTCTAGTTGGAAGCCCAGTAGGTGGTAACTATCAGGGTGTACCGGGAGGAGGCGAAATGCTGACTCTATGTCCGTTTTTGCCAAGAGGGCCCTCTTCCCTGCTTGTCTTATCAGGTCCGCTGCGTCTTCTACCGATGCATAGGCCACAGAGCAGCTCCCTTGGTCCAGCCAGTCATTGATGGAGTCCCCCTGGGGGTGTGACAGGTGGTGTATCAGTCTAAACTTGCCTGCCTCCTTCTTCGGAACCACACCGAGAGGGGAGCCCTTCAAACCCTCTAGTGGGGGGGAACTGAACGGGCCCGCCACCCTTCCTAGTTGGACCTCTTTGTCCACCTTCTGCCGGGCCACCCCGGGTTGTCCTGGATAGACTTCAGGTTCTGGCTCTCCCGGGCCCCCTGTAAGGGATGGGGAAGGCCGTCATGAAACCCTTTGCTAACATGTCTCTGTCTGAAGCTTTGGGGTACCGTCCTAATAAATATAGTAGTCTGTTCGTTTTGATGGGGGTGGGCAAGGGGTGCCCCCCGTCCGCAGCCCCATCGCCCCTTCCTGGCGCCCCCTGCTCCTCATTTCTTGGCCCCTCCCTTCTCTTTGTTGGCCCCCATACCTTGGGCCTGTCTGCACCGCATAGCGGGGTGGTTCCCCCCCGCATGACCCACAGGCATGCTTGAACCTGCAGGCGGCCCCCCATTTACATTCGTCCTTGTCGAATTTCCAACAGGTTTTCCCTGATTTGCTGCTGCTCTGGGTCTTGCCTTTGAAAGACTGCCCCCGACTTTCGTATTTCCCTTTTGCCCCATAGGGGCGAAAGGTGTGCTATCTCGAGCCTACCTCTTCCCTGGCTGCTACCATATGGGTCGTGAACCCCTCCATGTCCTGATAGTCCCATTCAATCACTGTCCACGTCTGCATCTTTTCCTTGAAACCTTCGTCATATTTCAGCCAGGCATCCCCTTTTGTATTTTAGCTGCGCATCGTGTACCTTCTGCTCATGTAGAATAAGCGCTGCTGCACTTTGGGGAATTTCTCAATGAATACACATGTCAGGGTCCTGAAAGCCCTCAGCCAGTTCTCAAAAGACCTTGCCACCCTGGGCTTGCGCCTATCCCTCCTGTCTTCATCTTTTTTGTCTTGTGTCGTCAGGTCCAAGCCTGCCTGGCACACCTCCAGCAGTGAAAAGATATCTATGTATTCCTTTCTCCAGATCCGTTCTTTCACGGTCAGTGGGATGAGATTAGCCAAGCCTAGGAGTTTTGTGGTTGTGGGGGGTCACTTGGGGATGGGCGCAGATACTCGCTAGCCGGTTTCCCCTTGGGGTCTTGGGCCTCCCCTGTTCCGCTTTTGTCCTTCTCGCCGCCTTCTGGAACAGCCCCCTTTCCCGGTGCGGTCTCATTCCTTGCCTCATCGCCCTGATCCACCCTCCGGGGTTCTCCTGCTGCTTGCCTTTTGCCCCCTTTGGGTCCCTGCTCCCTTTAGACTGCTGCTTCGGTCCCTGGCTCTCTCCCCTACTCTCCGCATTCCTTTGGGGCCCCTACCCAATGGGGGATCCCGCCCCAGGCCACTGCCACCTTGGCATCCATGCCACTAGGTGAGTCGGTCCCTGACCCCAGGCTTCCCCGTGGAATCCTTGCCGGTCCCTCCCTTGTACTGCTAACCAGGGTGGTTGGGTAGGCCAGGTCCCCTGTGTCGCTACATTGTTTACCCCCAGCTGCGTTCCCCAATTCAGTATTTGCCCTGGACCCCCTTCTGTTGACCATGCAGACTGGCCCCTTTTTCGCTTAGCCCCTGCGCTGTCTGCGAGATGCTTAACAGTGCCCTTGTCCGCCGTGTTGCTCCGTCCGCTGTGTGGCTCTTGAGGGGCCGCCGTACTGGCCACAGACCCCTCATCGCTGCTGCTCTCATCCCAGTCTGAGCTGGAAAGCACCTCAGGGGCTGGTGGTGCTCTCTCCTTAGCCCGGGTGCTGCTCCTGCCCCTGTTGCCAGGAGCCTTCGTGACTGCTGCACCCTTTGCTCCTGCCTTGGGCGCCTTACGTGGGGCCGCCGTTTTGGCTGCATGCCCCCTGCCTGGCGACTGGTGTCGGTGGGTTTGCCTGACCCGGTTCCTTTCCCTTCCGGCTGGGGCCCTCCCCGATATGCTGGTCCATTCAGGACTTCCCCTTCAATGCCACCAAGGCCCTGGCCTTCTCCAACATCGCCTGCAGATCCGCGTCCAGCTCATTCTCCCCATCCGCTCTTGGTCTCTTCTGTCCCTTCTGAGGGGCCCCGTGCCCTCTTGTGCCTCCTGGAAGCGTGCCGGCATCCTTGTCTCCCTGCCAGCTGCTCCACGTCTACCTGCCATACCCGTCCCCTTCTTCCCGTCTGCTCCCAACTGTGCTCGATTTGGACCCTCACCAGTTCCTTTGCTTTTGTCCTGGATTGTTGCGATTCACAGCCACCAAAACCACGCTGAGTAACCGGGTAAATGAATGTCTGATTTCATCCAGAGGTCCTTCCTGTTTATTCAAAGCTCTTTGAATGCTAGCTCGCCCAAAATGCACCGTCTCAGTTGTCCGTGGCCCTAGCTCGCCACTTTGGAAGCCGGTATGCCTCCCGGTAACCAACACCCTGGGTCACAATGTACCCCCAGCTGCTCGCGCCGGTTTCTTCAGGTCGCGGCAGCAGCGTGCAACTCCCTGCTGCTTCCGGCGTTGTCCCCGGTGCCTGCAACAATGAGCGATCGCAAGGAAACTAATTACAAAGGTCCTTTCCCCTTTAAGCGCCTTTAAGGCCGGCCCCGCCCAGCCCGTGCCGTTCGCCGCTCTGCCTCCTTCCTGGTTCGAGGCAGCGAACCCTCGGCTGAGGAGCCGCCGATGCAGTGCGCCTGGAGATGGGGACCGTCTGCTGACAGAGGCCTCCCCTGTCTGCTCCCTGGATCTTCCTCGATTCGTTGATGCTCCGCAGGTAGGCTGGCTCCAGGCATCCCCTTGCACACGCCGATTGTCCTCCAGGCCGCCGAAGTTTTCCTTGCCCTGCTGCCGAATCTGGTCACTGCCGGTTCCTGCCGATTGCTCCGCTCCGTGATTTCCCAGCGAGGACCCTTCCGGCGTCGTCCAGGCACAATTTCACTCCTCTAGTGCCCAGGGGGGGGATTCTGTGTCCTCTGGGGGCCTTGCGCCCCATCCTTATCCACCCCAGCCGCTTGCCAACTCGCCCCCTGATTGGGGGGCGATGAGCCTTCCTGGGGCGACCAATCCTGGTCGCCCCTTTTTCGCGGGCTTCCGACGGGGAGGGAGGGCTTCCCGCCTCCGGGCGGCGTTTGTCCCGGGCCCCCATCGGGTCCGGCTACGCCTTTCCCGGCCCGGGCTTCAAAGTGTGACTTTTGCTTCCCTTCATAGGGACTATTTATCCCCCGTAGAAGTGGGCGAGCCACTGAAAGCTTGAGCCTGAAGCCTGGCTCTAGCTCAGCTCGAGGTCCTGACGCCAAACCTTCATATGGCCTCTGCTTGCCTGCCTCCCTCACTCGACCCATTGTGACATTACTGTCAGAGCTGCTGACTGTGGAGCCAGGTTTGAGTATCTATGTCGGCTCGACATCCTGTGATTCTGGGCACATCACTTCATTTCCCTCTGCCTATAAACAATGCATGTGACCTTATGTAATGTAACCTAGTGTTCATGTAAAGCTCTAAGCCTTCGGGTCGAGTTCGCGCTGTATTTCAAAACTGCAGAAAATGAGTTAAGAGGAAAAGAAAAAAACATTTCCTTGCCGATTTGACTTAGTGAAACCAAATAACCTGGATACATTGTGTTTTCCCCACTTAAATTGCATACTCTCTAGAAAATACTTTATTTCCCCAAAACTCTTTTTTTCTTCTTCATTATCGTGTATGAAAACACTTTCAAATATGTGAGCTCAGACCAGAGATCGAAGTGGGCGGAATTGGAGGGGCACGACGTGCCTATACTTTTTTAATTTATGGAAAACAGTTAACCGTCCCAGGACGGGTTAATTCCGATAGTTTAAATGTTTCAGCAGAAGTGTCAGGCAGGGAGTCTCCAGTGCTGTGAAACTGAAGGCGGGCGAGACAGCTAAACAAGCATTGGTAATGCATTGGTTTCGCATATGTAATGAATAAAAAGCTATTTTCATCAATCATTGTCCAGGAGAAGGAAAGAGCTCCCTGACAGATAACACAGGAGTGAAGACGATGTGGCGCAGCGGCTAGAGCTGCTGGCTCGAGAGCTGGGGATCCCGGTTCGAGTCTTGGCGGCACGGCACACCATTCTATGACTCTATTCAAAGCACGTAATCTCTCCGGGTGATAAATTGTTATATAAATATGCTGCAAGAGTAAAAGGCAAAACTTTATGAAAATATAGTTCCACCAAAGTGGATGTTAACAGTATTTCGGCAGCGGGAAACTGATAAGAGAAGCAGATGAGGAACAAGCATTGGTAAATGCAGGAAAATATGCTACAGCCAATAAAAATGGAGGAAAGGTAAGTGGCACGTACAGGAACCAATGAGAAGCCAGGAAAGAGAGGAGGCGGAATGTAAATCCCTTTTAAGTTTATATTAAAAACAATAGATTTCTCAAACAGTGCAAGCGCTGTGCAGGCGAAACCTAAAAGCCTTTTTTCCAGGGTGCCTGCTTGCCTGAAAGAAATGCAAATGTGCCCAACTAATTAATCTGCAATTGTAAAGGGTGCTTGGAAGCTGGTATTGGCTTTAATTAATGGAATCACTTGACACTTTGTGATAACAAAGATTTATTCTTTTTGAGTGGTAGTGCAAGGGAGTTACCAGCTGAGCTGTGAAGTGCATGCTTTTAAGAGACAGTTATATACAAAAAATGCACTTCGTACAGTCTGGGTATTACTAAAATATAAATTTTGGAAGCACTATTTTATCTTAAACCTTTTTCTGCAATTTGTAGCAGTCTATCTTATACTTTGTGAAATGCAAGTATAAAATAATGTCTTACCTATTCACAGTGCTTTGTCACAGGCTTGGACCTCAAAGCACTAAAAATACACAAGATATTATTCTCCACTGATCCAACTAGGATTCACTGCTGTGGCTCGCTGGTTAAACCCCAACCCTCTGCAGTGTATTTTTTTATAACTACACCTTTGACCCCGCCCCCACACTCACTGACCCCGCTGCCACGCTCACTGACCCCCGCCCCTATTGCATGCAGCATCATCGTTCCCATACTTCTTTTTAATGCAAATTAACTGCTGGTTCAGACTACCAGTTGTACAAAACGATCACTTTTAATAAGTATTTCTCAGTGCAGTGCTATAACGTGCTTTTTAAATGTTAAAGTTTCCAAATGTTAAAGAAGTACACTTTTTTTAAATTTTGAATAGACTTTACCATGTTTTATATGGTGTTTGTTGTATGATGTACATAACACATATTTTTAAGGCTCGGTTTATGCTAAGATCCGATCCGAGCCAGATCCTTAGCTCGGGTCTCCCTGTTAATTTGTTGGCTAGCCCACCTCTAATCCCCCGTTCACGTATCTTAATATATGTCTTTTTAAATTGTTTACCCCCACGGCTTCCATATGAACTATTTCATCTTATTGCTAAATGTTTCCTCTTAAGCGATCTAGCACTGACTTTGAGTTCCTTCTCTTCAGGTTCTGTCTTATTTAGTTTTGTATTTGTTCTTCATTACAGCACTAGTCCGTGTATTTGGCTGCAACTCAGTCCACATCCTGGTTTTCATCTTTGTAGTTGTTATTTTCAGGGTTGGTTGGCAAAAATCCAGTTTCCATAATTACATGAACTTGGATTGACGGTCTGCAGGCTGATTTTAAAAGTGACACATAGAGTGTGCCATACTTATGAGTGTGTGTTTTTTCACTGGCATAACCCCGATGTTATGTTACCTAACATTTGTATATTGCTCATCTGACCATAGAATGTATTGTAGGACACAAAATTGTCCATAACGAATACAGACGGACCTGTACGTTCGGTTGGAGAGTGTCAGGTTGTACTATGTCCTGAGGGAAGAGTTGTAGGTGTACACGTGGTCAGCTCATGTTAAACCAAACTTGATGGGGGTGCTCTTTATAGAGGTGTGTTCTAGGATAAAGCTTGCGTTGTGTAGCATTTATTCTATACTCATGATGAATCGCGTCAGTGTTAGCTGTAATGACGCAACCCAAGGACCAATGTGTGAAGTACGTATTGGCTAAAAGTGTTTGTTGAACACTCATTTCTTTGCACGCAGCTGCACTACAAATAAGCACAACCTAATTATTTGTTGATGGGTGGCAGTCATCCTGGAATTACCAGGGCAGCCCCATTTCATTGGACTTCTGTTCTGACATCTAAACACTTTCCCCCAATCAAATAGTCTACCGGTGCAGAGCGAGAGTGAGCACGGTCACTACAGTAAAAATGTTGTGCATGCTCACTCTAACCGTGGTGTTTTCACATTGGATATAGGCGGAGTAGGCAGGCAGCCAATCTCCTCATTGGAGCAGCTGCTGCGTTCTCACTCTCTGATCCGATAACAGTGTAGTCGGACGTGGCATGTCAGAAATGTCATAGCTTTGCAAATGTTTGTGGCATGCGCCAGAGCGAAAACATTGTTGCTTTGTGACATGCTGATTGAGCGTGGCATTATTAGACTAGATGTCTGGAAGGTCGGCATGCATTAAATAAAGTCATTTGGTAACAGAAGCATAGCAGTGATGTCATGGGCCCTGGGGCAAGCAAGCAAAATGGTTCCTTTGACTGCTACGAGGATAGTAAAATCCACCAAAACACACTAACCCTAGGGGAAGGATTCACATTAGGTATACATCTAAGCACGGCCCCCTGTGCTGGTGGGAGTAATAGGGAGTATATTAGTTTTAATTTGTTGTTACATGTATGTTTCTTTGTAGATATTGAATGAATTATTTCTATATAGAGGGAGACTTATATTTTATGACATTGTCCTGAAGAAGCTGGTTGATTTTTTTCCTATTCTACCAAAACGTGTCGATGAATCTCCTACGCTGCATCTGTCTACAACGAGGAACGATAGATGAAGGACCTCAACTTCATCAGGAATCGTGACTGATAGAGATAACGGATTAGCACATATAACAGATGCAGTAGTACCGTCCTTTAGGGTGCTCCCATTTGATTTTTGTATTTTTAATCCTTTGATTATACATCTTTGAATTGCTTGTTGTGCCGTATGGGGGTGGGGGGTTGGGGGTTCAGTCAGTGAAGGGTCTTTTTAAAATCGATGTGATATGGTACTGCTTTTTAACTACATGGATGTATGAAATTGTATTATGCTCTATGGTGATATGATGTAATTGTGGGTACTTATATGTGATTTTATATTATTAAAGCTTTATGTAACTTTATACCTTGGTGCTACTTGTTGAGGGAAGAGGACCCATAGTGTTTGGGGGAACGATTGGTGGAGTGTTGTGAATGATTGAGCCATTATTGATGTGCGATAAAGTGTCTCCAAGGGGAGCTTTTATCCTACTGTTTTTGTAGTGCCTTGTCCCCTTGGTGTGAGGGGCCCCTCTAATTTTCTATTGAATTGACTATTGATAGTAAAATACAGCAATTATCAGGGGCCCCAGTGCTGTGCACCAATGGTAGCCACGCCTCTGTTTGGTAACACCAGCCAAGCAGACAACTATGGCCCAGGTTCACCATCATGGCCTGGTCTTCATTCAGCAGTCGTTGTCATGTGTGTGTCTGTGCCAAATTATGCAGATTTAGGTAATGGATCACACATTTGCATGCCATTCTGCCTGTTTGATTTGTTATTGTGAAAGAGGTATATTGCAGTTATGTTTAATAGTTAAGCGTACATTACATTGCCTCAAGAGCTCTGTGTTATTACAATCCTTATCTCTCACAAGGGTCTGTACCACTTGGCACATCGGCTCTCCCGGCTGTTTTGCTTATTCGCTAACTTGTAAGATTGCTGAACGTTCTCAGGTGGGTGGCCTACCGGGATATAGGTGCGCATCCTTTCACGCCTCGCTGCTGATGGCAAGGGCTATGATGGGCTCCTTGTGTCGCCCTCGGACATTGCATAAGATTTAGAATTGTGAATTGTCTGGAATGTGTGCTTTTTGTTGTGGTGCATTGCTTGTATGAATTGATTAGTGAATATTGATTCATTTCAATCTTGTGAACATTCGTGCATTGCAATAAATGTGTGCATCTTTAGAGATAAGTTTGTATGCGTCCAAGCTGGTTAAGTGTAGATTTTGCTGGTCAACTACTCATGTATCTCGCTATTTTTCATTACCAAACTTGAAATGAATTTGATGAAAAAAGTCTGTCTCCTGACGGCCCTCTAAGCTGAATTCCTCATACCACCCACTCAATTGGAAATACTGACACATCGCATTAGGGGTAGGACTCTCCCGGGCCTCTTAAAGCCTTCGCTCTGCCCTGTCCTTTCTTACTTAGAGATGTGGGGTATAGACAGGGCACTGGTATTGGGTATTTATGGCACACTACTTTCTGAGCTTATTTCTAAGCTTGTGGAAATGGCAACAAAACCCTGTTGGCAGACAGTCTTGGTTTGTTACCGTGATGAGAAATGCGTCTCCTTACTAAATGGACATGAGAGACAACCAAAGGAAGCCAGGTTAAAATGTGCTTATTTCATAGCACCACGCAAATGGTGCTGGACACCAGCCGAATTGCATAAAGCAGCACTGGCATTGGATAGTTCCTGCTGGAATTGTAAAGCCATAGATCGCGATTTGGTGCATATACTCTGGTCATGCCCTACCTTAGATCAGTATTGGCTGGAGATATGGCGTACACTGACTTCCACCAGCGTTTACACATTCCACCACACAGCTAAACTTGCTTAACTGCCTGACACTCCGGATCTGTTATGTTATGTTAAAGAGATTTATAAAGCGCTCAGCTACTCAAGAGTGTTATGGCGCGCTATACAGTAAAAGTGAGAAACAAAGAGAAATGACAGTTACTGTGAAAAGAACCAGGTCGTGAGCTTTTTCTTATAAACAGATTCATTCTTTATTTGACGCAAATCTGAAGGAAGATTGTTCCAATCAACCAGACCCAGAAAAGAAAAGGAACGGCCACCTGCAGTAGCCTGGCAAACTCTCTGGATGTCGGCCAGATAATTATTCGATGATCGTAACACTTTAGCCGGGCTGGAAAAGGCAATCCTGGCAGAAAGATAGTCAGGTCCAGACTCATGGAGAGCTCTATGCATTAAGAGAGCAGATTTTAAAAAAGACAGACATCTTGTCCTCACACTGGTGGAGAAAGATGACTGCAGCGCTATCCACAATGAAAATATGTATCCGCATAGATGTTGGAGGTCAATCCTAGTACCCACCCATACTGAAGAGTGCTCTGAACTCTTCCGACTGGCCTCTCATGCGTGCATCTGTAGGTTGCAAAATCAGGTACACATTTTACCGACTATGAGGCCCCAGCCTGAAAGAGACAAACATATAAATTGAGAAGACTGAGCTGTCCACCTATTGTTTTTTAACAAGTTTAGAGTGCTCTCTAATCCACCCTTCCACATTAACCTCACTGCCCCCCCTCTTTTTACCTCGCCATAGTAATTTATAGTCTGACAAGGTATCGTTATGGGTGTGCCGGTTCATTTTTCCACCCCCATTGACACGCCTTTGGCTTCCCCTTTGATTGTTTATACAGATGTAGCCTTCATTTTCTTTTATAGTTCTGCACTACTTGTTAGAAAATGCTGTGGGTGGGGTATGAATCTGGAACATTATAAAGATCAGCTGTGCCATTCACCGCATATGCCATGAATTGACTATATCATCTCGTGTAATACAGGATTCAGAAAATGCAGAATTCTCAAACTTTAAAAAAAGAATGTAATAAAAACTAATAATGCCTGCGCATCATGGTATATTTAGTCCATTTTAGTGCACAGCACTCAACTAATCTGTGTGTGCCAGCATCCTTGAACAGAATAACAGATAGCTCTTGGGCACATCTATGCTATTGGTCAATGGCACAGCAACACTCATTCACAGGAAAAGCTTGGCTGCAAAACTGAAATGCTTCATAGTGTGAAAGGATCAACAATCATCTCATAGCATGCCTCCAAAGGACACCACAGTGAAGAAATGCAACAAAACTGGTAATTTGTTGTGTCTCCTCAGGTGGATAAAACTAAAGTAAGGCAGGCTTGTGAATTCAGACCTCTTTGTCAATTTGCTAACAAGAGCGTTTTATGCCCATTAAATGAGATATTTAGTCCCATTTAAACCACAGAAATTTTCCTCACCATGCCTGCACACCATTTCCAACACATTTCTGGGACTTTCTTCTAGGCCCACTGCCAGTCGATTCTACAGCTTTTCCACTTCTGTCCTCTGGGGCCTGGGAGGGCCTTTCATAATTATTACGTCAGGCCACAAAATCTCCCTTCAAAAGTATTAAATACGTTCACTGACGGTTATTCTGGAAGGTCAGACGTCCTTGTTCTGATTGGAGTCAAAGTGTCTTGTCAAGCTACTAGGCAAAGCTTCCATGACTACTCTACAGTTCTCAAAACCAGTGGCCGTCTCTGGCATAGCAGAGACCATGTTTACATCTCACTCTCACAAACTGAAACTGGGCACTTTGATTTGGCCATGATCTTCCGCAGAAGAGCGGAGGGTGCATGTTGTACTAAGAGCGATCCTTTTGCAATTTCCGATTTCACCATTTACCCCCAGGGTATGGCTTCTATAATCTTTACCAACGCACTCTTTTTGACAATGTTGAATTGAAAATAGGGCAAATCCATCTACCTCCTGAAGCGGGCATTTAATGATATAAGCATAGGGAGTAGGGAAGGAGGTTTGTAACCAGCATGGGGGATAATATTAATTACATTTGAGATTGAGGCATTATGAAATCTAAAATACTGGATTTGTTGCAGCAAAATTATTGTCTCATTGTGGACTCTTTATTGTACCAGTCACATATATACAGTTTCACATCTACCGAGCTTTGTTTTGGCTGCCACTGTATGCGTTTTTCTGTGGTGTTTGTTTAGGTTGAAGCCTATCAGATAGCACAGCTGTCTGGTTGCGAAGGACTTCTTGCCAATTTTAAGTACTGCTGGGCCTGCCTGAGTCCCAAATGGACGTGGCACACTTGTATGGGACCAGTGTTGGTGTTTCACTCGACGGTCCTGCCTTCAGCCAGCCATCTTGCCGTTGCTTAGATTACTAACTGAAACCACCCAAAGCAGACACTCTAGTTTTGTGAAAGAAAAATTGGTGACCAACAGCCAAAGGGCACATATAGACTGCTTTATGAACAAACAGTGGAAAATACCAGATTCAAGGCAGAATCACTGGTCTGGACAACAGGCACCATTTGGACAGGGCGGCTGATTCATTTGTCACTGTCCAGTTTGTGGTAAAATGCTCATGTGGCCTGAAACAAATAGTGCCCTCGACACCCGTAAACCTCACATACGGTGTTTGGTGCTATACATGCCCATCCTTGGATTGGTTTCGATATACAAACCTCTGTGACAACACATTTGCCATTGACGGTTGATCACCTTCGAGGGTAAGAAACATAAACCAAGTAGTTGGTCAATTAAATAACAAATCTCTCACTTTTGGAAAATTGAGCAATGCTGCGAATCACCGAAGACTAATGCAAGGTGAAATTGTTATCTTTAAAAAAATAACTAATGGAAGTATCCAGTGGAGTCAAAACCTAGCTTCCACCGTTCGGTTTTAGTCGGTGGCCAACAGCTTCCTTCCGTTTTACGTGAAAACCGCTGGACTTAGTGATTTCCCAGTTGCCCGCTCCTGCTGTCCACTGTTTCTTGAAAAGGGCGAGTGCCCGGGGACATGGCCGATTTTCTCGGCCTCTAGAATGTGGTGCTATAATTACAGCAGGAGCGCCTCTGAAATGAATGAATGTCTTGTAATCAGAGCAAGACAAACGCATTAAAATACTTGAGCCTTGCCTGGAATAAATATCGATTTGGTGGCATGTTGTTGAGACTCATAATTACACATCCGGTACTACAGCAGATTCTTCAACCTGTATTTTTTAAGACCCTTGCAGAAACTGCAATATTAAAATGAATCAGTTTTAGAACAAGCACAGTCGAGCATAAAAACCGCAAAACTCCTCTCTAGAAAGAGTTTGTCTTCCTTAGGTCTCCCCTACTAGACAGAGCAAACTGTCTGTTTGCGAAAGGCCTGTTGTGAACTTGCAGTGGGTTTACACCGGCCCATTGCTTACCATTAGTTGGCTTTATTTTCATTTTAATTTTCATTTGCTTGCTACTTATTTAATGGCTTGCCTTCCTCTTCTCTTGTTTGTCCCTCCTCTGGACCATATCCTCTTTATAATTTTTTTGACTGGATGACCTATCCTTCCACTGCTCACATTTAGGCAACTATTTTTTTTCTGTTTCATTCAGCACTCCATAGGAGTTAATGCGTTTTCTAGCTATCTCCCTCGTGTGCTGCTCCCCTTCCCCCAAATACTCTCCCACCGTGCTGTGTTGTTTGCCACCCCACCCAGCTTGTCTTTAAAAGCACAGCAATATGGATGTTCTTGTTGGGGGTACGGCTGAAGGTCAACGGGGTTATTTTTGATTTATCTCCTGCATTCCACACATTGCATGAAAGCGCAAGTTTTGGCGCAAAAGGCTTTTATGGCACCGAGAGAAGGGTCATCTGCTTCGGCAGGGACAGACTGGGAACCCAAAGCAGCCCTGGCAAATTTTGTCAGACCAGCCCCCGTACGGTGCATAGCAAAAGCAGCGAGCCTAACCACTACAAAGGGGGTTTGGGGAGGTTCTCACCCCAAGAACACTTGGGACAAAATGGTGGATTCTACAACACATTTGTCATTATATATTCAATTGTATTAGCTTTTAAAGCCCTGTAAATGACGACCTTACTGTGCACCAGGATACAATAGTCTTTGTTGGGGTCTTCAATGATTCCCTCACTATCACCCTCCAGCAATGCCTCTCATCTCTCCAAAACCTTTCTCTCACATGTATTTGATTCATTTTAATGCACCGCTCATATTAGTGTAGGAGCACTTTACATCACACACATATGCAGAGACAGTGAATCATACATGCGTAAATCAGTGTATAGAAAATGTTACAAGAGGCAAAGGGGACCACAAGGTTTAGGATTCACATGCCAGCTATACTGGTAGGCACTTTTTAAGAGTGCTTGGTATGGAGACGCACAAACTCAATATTCTGAACATAACACAGTGGTTAGGGTTGTCTTTAATAATAAGAATTTATTTCTACCCAAACAATGCTTTTTTAGCAACATTAGATAATGAAAGAATGGGGAAAAACATAACTTTCTAACCTGTATCATGCAGCTTGCATGCAGCTCTTTGATGGCAGTTCATTGCTCACTGTGCTAGATTACGATTATAATTTATGAACTACAAAGTAGCAAAAGAATCTCTGTGACAAAAACAGTAACCCCCTGAGCTATACACATAAAATATTGCTCCTTGGTATGCATGATACACATTCTTTGCAGCAGGTATATTAACCCTCTGCACTAGCCTTAGATGAATCAAAACTGCCACTAGACAAAACTTCCATCTCTCTCCAGCAGGTACATTAATCGCCAGGGTTAACTTGACATTTTTATTGTTGCCTGGAAACAGCTGAATATACAAGGACTTTGCAGTGCTTTTAAAACTGCTGCACTGCTACAAAACCGGCCCCATCCTTCCAGCCTCCTGGTAAATCCCCTGATGCCCGGTACAGCCAGTACAGCCTTGTGCTTCACTCACTTAGCTGGCATCTAAGGAAGAAGGTGTTCTAAGCGGTGGGATTGCTATAATCTACAAAGATCACTTGATCTGTAGATTACTAGAGAGTCTACTATCAGACTGTGAGAATGTGCATTTTTCAATTGAATTTACCCCCTCACTGTCATTCTCGGGGATTCTTATTTACCGCCCACCTGGGTCAATAGGCCAATTTGGCAAATCCCTGATGGAGTCTGTTATGACCCTAGCAAGCACTTCGGCTAACTTTACTCTCCTGGGAGATTTTAATCTGCACTTTGACGATCCGTCAGCGTCATTAGTGACCGAATTAACACAAGACCTGATGGCATGTCAACTCCATCAGAAGATCTCCCATGCAACTCACATCAAGGGCCACCTTTGGATCCAATTTTCTCTAACTTGATGGACCTCAAAGCCAAAGCTCCCATACCCATACCATGGTCTGACCATTTTCTAATCTCCACAAGATGGGCCCCATCTACCCCCGTACTGCACCCACACTCAAATCGTACTCTGGCACGACCCTGGTCCAAACTCCCGTTGAAGGAGTGGATTCGGGTAATGGAAAATACTGAACCTCATTTAGAACTCAATCCTATCTCAGATTATCCGAAGTTCACACACTGGATCGAGCAATCACTGAACACAGTGCTTCCACATAAATTAATCCAGAAGAAAGTAGGCTGCAATAAGACCGCATAGTTCTCCCCTGAGCTGCGGGCACAAAAACAGAGATGCAAACATCTAGAAAGGATATGGAGGAAAGATTTCTCTGTAGCTAAGAAACAGGAATATAGGATAGCCATCGGAAATTATAAGACGGAAATAAAACGAGCTCAAGCTTCCTACTATGCGGAAAAGATTTCCGGAGCAGCCAACTCCTCCAGAGAAACCTTTTAATCGCAAAAAACTTCTTAAAACCCCGGATCCCCCGGCGGCCCCGGATCCGTCAGGAGACCGCTGTAATGAACTTGCAGAATTCTTTGCCACTAAGGTTAACAACATTCTTAAGCATCTCCCACAAAAGACAATGACTCCTCTCAGCCGATGGCCACGGGCCAGTCTGGAAATAAATACAATTTGGAGACCTTCGCACCGCTGACGCAGGAATCATTCCTAGCTACCTTAATCAAGGTAAAATCAGGGTCACCATTGGACCCTGCACCTCTTAATATTCTAAAGTTAGCAGCATCTACAATGGCTCCCAGTATGACCAGCCTGATCAACTCGTCCCTCTCTTTAGGGATTGTCCCCCCGAATGGAAGAAAGCTATGGTAAAAGCCCTGCTTAAAAAGCCTAACCTGGATCCGGCAGATTTGGGCAACTATCGTCCCATCTCGCTGCTCCCGGCAATCGGAAAAATTGCAGAGAAAATTGTCAACCTTACTCTCACCACGTTTCTTGAATCGAACCATCTGCTTCACCCCTCACAAACGGGCTTCCGCCCACGCCAAGGCACCGAGACCGCCTTATTGGCGGTTGTGGAGGAAGCAAGGAAGATTCTGGATTTGGGAGGCACAGCTGCCATAGTACTCCTTGACCTTAGTGCGGTCTTCGACACGGTGAACCACCAGATCCTGGTTCACCGTCTCAGGAATTTAGGAGTATCCGGCAAGGTGCTATCTTGGCTCCAATCCTTCCTGGAGGATAGGTGTTTCCAAGTGTTTTCAGGGGACACCCTAACTAAATCTGTCCCACTTAAGTGTGGAGTGCCACAGGGCTCATCACTAAGCCCAACCCTTTTTAATGACTATATGCAACCACTGGCGGAGACTGTTGCCCCCTTTGGGATCCATATAGTCACCTACGCTGATGACACCCAGCTGGTGGTGGCCTTGACCCAGACCAACCAGACCCCCCGGATCTCCTTCACTGCCTTGAGGAAGTCACCAAGTGGATGAGTCTGTCTCACTTAAAACTCAACTGTGACAAAACCGAGCTTATGATACTTGGCAACCAGCTAAATTTCAAAGCCAACACTATGTGGCCAGCTTGTATGCGAACAGCACCCATCCCTAAAACAGAGATAAAAAGTCTGGATATCTGGTTGGACCAAGATCTTTCATTTAAAGTCCAAGCCAGAAAAACCACTGCGCTCTGCTATGCCCTGTTAAGAATGACTCGCAAAGTCTTGCCACTTCTTCCTGATCAGGCAAAAAACTTTGGTCCAAGCGCTCATCCTATCAAGAATAGATTATGGTAATGCCCTTTATCTGGGCGCTCCCAACCATGTCATCTCAAAATTGCAGACCGTGCAGAACGCTGCGGCAAGACTGCTCACGGGAACCCAGAAACGTTGTTCTGCTAAACCGGCTCTACGCATGCTCCATTGGTTACTGGTGCAGGAAAGGATCAACTTTAAGGCCTTGTGCATTGCCCACAAGTCACTAGGTGGAAATGGTCCTCCTATTATCAAGTCTCTGATCCACCCCTATAAGGCTAATAGAAGCCTTCGCTCAGACGAGATGTATCTTGCAGTGGTCCCAAGGATCAGGAGGGCCAGAAGTGGAGGCCGTCGCTTCGCGTACAATGCCCCCAAGCTTTGGAACAGCCTGCCGCTGCAACTGCGCTGACAATCTGACCACCTAGCTTTTCGTAAACAACTTAAAACTTGGCTCTTTCCATAGAGGGTAGGCCCTACTCTAGTGACCGCACAGCGCTGGGATGCTTCCGGGTAGCCATGCGCTATACAAAAACCCTTCTATTCTATTCTATTCTAAGCATGGTACTTCACCAGGAGGCTCAGAAATCTGTTCCCTGTGCTACTGCAAAGGACCAGATGTCTGAATTGTATGAAACCTTGACTAGGCCTTGGCAAGTATTTACAGTTTGACACTTAAATTCTGTTCAGAGTTTCCGGAGTAAAAATTATTTGAAAAATAAACCATGCCATTGATAAAAATTGAAAACAATGAATTCAGTGTACATTTTTGACATACCACAAGATATGCATTTGCTTTTCCTCTAGTATTTAAATGTTTTCTTTTACTTTATTAAAACAGTGCTTTACAGACAAATACTGGCAAAACTAACAGATTGTCACCTTCATTATAAAGGTGAGAATTGTTGGCTTTGCCAATGCTTGTTTTTTTGTAGTACTGAGGAAAATCTAAAATATATTGATGTGCACAGAAAAAGTATGTCATGAGGAAACATTTTGCGAATGAAGATTAGATGGAAATATTCTGATATATTCCATTTGCCAATCACATTTTAGTTAAAAGACAACTTAAGTGAAAGGGTCAATTTAAGGTAGGTCTAAGTTTTAAAAGGGTCCACCTCTTTGCAACTCTTCAGATTGTACAGCTTAACATTTTTATAAGAAGGAAGTTTGAGATTTCAAAGTGTATTATTTACAATAATAAATAAAACACGTATGTATTTAAATACAATGTCTTTGGAATACCGAGATGCATGTCAGTATTTATGTTAACACCAACTTATCTTATTGCGTGCAGAGGAAAATCTTTGAGAAATAGTTTCTCTTTAAAATCCTGTATGAACATTACAAATGGATACCACCAATCCAGTGGACGTTGGTCTCAGGTGGGCAGTAATTTAATATATGAGCATTTTCAGAAAGGGTGGCTTTTCAAATTATTTCTAGACCTAAAAAGTGGATATCTCGGAATTGTGAAAATTATTTGCACAGTGCACTTCAAAACCCTCGCTAGGGTGTGATTTAGTCAAACAGGTGATTCCATTGGAGAAACCAAGCTGCTTGGACAAGAGCATCTTTTGTTTTGTCCTGGAAGGTCCAAGGTCTGACTGTATGTCCTTGTCAAACAACATCCTTTAACTGCATAATTACATACCTGACTGATGACAACTACTCAACAGCCTATCCCGGTCTTCATCCAACAAATTCACCCACTCACTCTTGCCCCCATATGCCTCCGTCCGCAGTAGGTCAATAACATGGCACTCACCACACCACACAGCTGTCTCACAGAAAGAAAATTACAGCTCATGTTCTTCAGTGCCCAATCAGCCACTCTCCACTGCGCAGCCATCACTACATCATTGCCACACAAAACGTTGATGCACTGTTTGTCAAGGGTACAAGCCACACACCTCTATGTGGTCACATGCTCTTGACGTTCTCTATATAAAACAATCAGCAAACAGCACAGTGGCTAAACACACATGGTCAGCGGCAGTCTAGTAGTCATCTCAAATGAAACATTACTCTCCACCTTCAAGAACTACTTTGTCAACCGCTCTTCCCCTTTGTGCCCGCACACGTACATTTCCTCTCAGCTACACACCAGTGGAAGCCAACAGCTCCTTTGAGGACTTCATAGACCACATCCCTCAACCACACTAATAGCATTTACCTCAACTACATTCACCTCCTGTGGAACTATACTACAAAGAGCATAAAATAAGTCCTCCACAGCAATCTAAGTACATCTGGTCAACAAACCATCAACATAACTCACATTATAGGCAAAAGTATGAGACCAGCCATTCCTGCTTACCATACCTACACGTTGCTCCTAGTTCAAACCCTTCAAGCAATATTCTCACCCTCATTAGAGTTTTCTAGCAGAAGTCCAACAAATACCTCATTGACCAAAACCCTCTGCCCCTGTGCTCGCAGAAACAACACAAAAGCAAAAGGCTCTTCCACAGGTAGGAGAAATTAAGATACAGATAACAAACACATTTCTATAAGTGATTTTAACATAATATAACATAACATAACACAACAAACACATTTCTATCAAGTAGCACTGAAACCCTTACACCTCCCTTAGAAAAGTTCACCACCTAATGAAACCATCTCTGTGGAGGCAAACCGCATAAGCAGAGCTCCGTTTGAGGCAGCAAAACAATATATGAATCCACTGTAAGACACCCTAATTGACTTTCCTATTTTTTAATTGAAAATGGCACTATAAATTCTGCATTGAAAATGCATCAGCAAATTAGTTAGGTGTTTGTGTGTAGCACACACCACAACTGAGTTACCTAATAGGCAGTGGTGGCTGCTAAGGACCAGAAGTGGCGGGCACTGGGTTGGGGGGATGGGGGAGAGAGGAGGGTTAAAAAGAAAAAGAAAAGCTCACTTATCTGCGTACGATACAGCCGCTGGCTCTCCTGCATCCTCTTCTGTTCCTGACTCGCGGCTGCACACAGGCTCCCAGACTTCCCTAGCCAGTCACAACGCACGATAGTATTACCAGCATGACAGTTGCGTCGTGATTGGTCTGAGCAGCCTGGTTGCCTCTCAGACTGTGTCTGGGACTGTTCTGTACCCGGCTGTGCAACACAGCCGGGTGGAGAAATGCTAAATGCGCGTGACGGTTTGGCCTCCTAAGACGGCCGGCCAAACCATCATGCGCAATTATGGTGCCCACCACTCCCTGCTGGCTGCTGCTGTCCGCCGGGATAGCACAGCCCGCCCGGCTCAGTACTGAAAAATAAAATGATAACACAATGTTATTATCATTTTATTTTGTCATTTTGCACTGCTCAGAGAGCAATGGGGCGACGCTTCTCCTACTTTTTTTAAACATACTTTATTGAAACACCTCGTCAGAGTAAAAGCAGGATCCTTCGATACATAAGGTATTTTGTTTTTGTTATTTCCATCATATATATAATACATATTTGACCATGATATAACTTCTGGTTACAAATGCAATTCGTCAGTCGTCCGCCTGTGCGGTATGAGAGGTATGGTCATATAAGCGGCCAATAATATTACATTGAGATCAGTAATATCAAGCATATTTATGTTTAAACTAACTTTAACTATCTAACTAGTCCTCACCCCCTCCCGTTCCCTCCCCCCTCCCTTCCTGGTCAACGCTTCTCCTACTTAACGGAGGAGCCTTTGCTGCTAATAGACTAGGTTGTACGCCCATAATAAGACACCCACACAGTGTTTCATGTATACTGAATAAGTAACTAATGGCGTGCACTGCTTTCTGGGACATGATTTTGCTCAGATGCATTAGTGACGAGTCTTGGCATTCGATTCCGCGCATGATTATGAATAAATAACCCATCTGTATCTTGGGTAGTTCCCAAGCAGTCAGGAACCTGTAATATCGAGTTGAGCAGTGACAACAGTTAAAATTGAGTTGTTTTTATTGCAACAAGAGTGCATATTGAAAGTAGCACACACACAGCTGTAACTAAACTGTAATAGCCAAATTTAGTTTAAAGTAAAACGTTTGCTTTTAATCTAAGTTTGGTTACAGAACCCTTAGCAAATTGAGCCAGGCTAAGAGATAAACCTAGAATAATAAATCTCTTCTTTGCTGGCGCCTAGTGTCTTAGTTTGATATGGAAACACAAAATGTAGTACATTCCATCCTGCAAATATATCAGCGAAAATTATCCTTCAGAGTTGTTTTATTATGTCTTGCGTTAGCCAAGGCCTTTGATTTTACTAACTTTAAATGTATAATATGCGTACGTATATGCCAGCCATATTCAGTCACTGCTCTGTTATTGTGTCATTCACATTTGTGTTCCGCTCACTGTAACATACTGCATGACGCATTGGGTCAGCACACTTCAGCCATTGGCTACCTTAAGTGGGAATTACAGCATGCAACCCGTTCACAAGGCGCACATTCACAAACAAAGAGTTCCCTTCAGTGTCAGGGACTACGGCAATGTTTTTTGAGACAAAAATATATATATTTTTAATATATTGATGAGGGACCTCCAGTTAACCTAACAATAACGTTTTGCAAAATTCATCTCGAAACAAACAACCACAAAGCCAAAAAGGAAGGCCGTGAATACCAGACCTCCTGGCTTTTCCAATGATTGTTGCACCTGGTGTTTGGATTTCATGCATACTTTATTTTCCTGCTGCCCGTTTCGCATGCTATGTCTGTAACATAAACATTTCTGATGTGTATTTTTCTATTTGTTTATGGGTATGTTGGTATGTAGCCAGTGATCAGGGTGTTGTTGCTATGCACATGGGGCGCATCATAACGAGGCTGAACTGAAACAAGAAGACAACGTTGTTTAAGAATTTTGCTAGGGAAGCAAATTCAGAAGTTATTTGTCCGAGCGTCTCTTAAATGCTGAGTAGTATGATGGAGGTGTGGTGGTATTAAGCTGCCATACAGCACGAGAAAGTTTTTTTATTTTTTTTTATTGGAGCTTACAGTATTACAAAAAGAGAACTTCAGTGTCATCATATATAGTTACCACTACTTCACTGTGGACGTTAATTGAGTGTCTTCTAATTGATTTGGCATGTTCTCTACGTTTGGGGTTTATCCTGAATTTCAGAAACAGTTATCTAAAATCTAGACCAAGGTCCGAAATTAACGTTGTTCACATGAAATGAGACTGAGAATCGCAGAAGAAACGTAAACTAACACCAGTAAAATGAGCTGTTAAATTTAAAAGTAAAAAAATTAAAAGATTTCATATCACTAAAAGAATATTTATGGAAATCATACCCATATAGACCTGAAGTAAAAGAGGAGGTTCCAAGCATTTGCATAATACTTTGTAGACTTTATTGCTTTGGAAAAGGTAAATCCAAGTGCTTCCAGGTTTGCCTTTAAAACAGAGCTTCAAGTTCATGGCCTTGTGGCTAACGCTGTACAGTCTCCTTTGAGACCGGGGCACCATATCATTTCCTGGTTTGTCTTGCTTTCATACGGTTGGTCAACTGTGCCATTGTGCTATGTGAATATTGACCTCTGCACAGAGAAATGTACTCCCATGCCCCAGTGGCGTAACGAAAGTATAAGGGGCCCCCTGCAATGTACACGGAGGGCCCCCGCTCCGGATTTTATCCGGAGCGCTCAGAACTGAGTGCTGTGCTGAGGGGCCCCCTGCAGCTGGGGGCCCCCGCACCGCGGGGATGCGGGGGCCTGTGTTACGCACCTGCCATGCCCGTGTGATGATATTTCAACACAATCTACTATGCATATTATTTTATTTTGTAAATTTTATACACTACCTAGAAAAAGGTTTTTAATACCAATTCTGAAGAGCATGGATTTAAGACAATGTAGAATAGCTTATCTGAAGCTGCAATCTTTGGAAAATCAGCTGATTACAAGGGCCATTGTCTTATTTTTAAAAAGCGTTGTTAGGTATAGGAATACTATGTAAAGACAATATTCATGTAATTTGCAATTTTTTATTCTGTCTGATATGTGTACTGTGTGCATATTTTATAATGTAAGTGATTGTGTTTATTAACTGTGCTTTTATGATTTTTATGGACAAAAAAAAAATCGAATAAAGCTGAATTTGAATTGACCTCTGCACAGCTTTTCGTAACATCAGTAAAAGTTGCCTGTGGAAGACGCTGCACTTTTTATGCGCTAAGCCTATAATGCGAGTTCCATGCAGAATGGATGGTTTGGAAACCAAAGTCTGCCGTGGCAAAAATGTTCAGTCGAGCCCCATCTCCAGGAGGCCGAGACTAGGCCAGGGCCGTGGAGACTTTAATGGTTGTGTCCATGGCTGCCCATGCGTCTTTGAAAGCAGCCTTGTATACCACAGCGCACTGGGAAAATGCCAAAGTGGTTGAATAGACAGTCCAGCCTTTCAATGCAGAACCGCTTATTTGTGGACTAAACAAAATATGGCTCAGACATAGGCTGCATAGAAAGAGGCAGGCTGCAAGGAGCCGGCACACACAGTTTGTAAGCATTTGCTTAGGTTTCTGTTTGCATGTGTTAGCACATTAAAGCCAGAGCTATTGACTTGTTTAATGACAAAGGAAAAGTAACACATAACTAATATTGTTGTAAAATAGTAAATGTTTTTACTTTTAAGTATTAGTCATATCTTTATGGGTTGGAGAGACAGGTTTGAATTTCTCATAATTTGCAATAGCTAATGCTAAGCAACAATCCACAATACAGCTGTAAAGGCTGTCGCTGACGTTTGCTGGTTTGATTTTTGTGACCTCAAAGGTAATGAATACACTGATGTATAATCAGGTTATGGTTAAACAAAACAGTTTTTAAGAGTTTAAACATATCTTTATTTAAACAAAATGGAGAACCCTATAAAGGCATGAGCAGTCTTGCAGTTTGTCTTCGTAAGGGTCCGGCACAGAGGGTTTGAGCCACAAATATCACTTTCCTTTTGAATTTATATCTTAAACTTCCGTCTATGTGAACAAGTTGGGAAGGGCCCTGAAGTAGATATGCACAAGCTTTCTAGAACTTCCAAATAAAGTTTCTGGGAAGGTCCTGCTACTTTAAGGGATCACATATTGATAAATATTTGAGACTGAAGTGGAAATTTGCCACTTAAGAGTGAGTGGCTGTGTTCGTTGCTGATCTATCCAATTAATTCTTGAAACACAGATGTAGGCTTCCAGTTTGAATGCTACACCACACACTCCTCAGAAGAAGAAATCTTTTACTGAATCATGAGGTCTTTCCAAATGCCCAAATTCCTATTGTCTCATGCGCAAACGTAAGGAAAGCAGCAGATCGATACTGACAGGGTGCTAGCCATAATTATTACTGAACAAGGTACTTGAAAATGATCACATTCAACTGCGTTGTTGGGGCTGGATGATTGAAGCCCAAACAAACAGCTAATGGCGACCCGTGTGGACATTTCTCAATTACTGTTCAGGAAATCTTTGCCCTTGTCATGTGGTGTGTATCAGTGAGGTAGTTCAGTGCAGAGAAAATAGAATTTGCCAGCATTCACATTAAATTCTGGGCTATCACTTGGTGTGTACTTTGACATATTTGAAAATAATTACGCATGTCTTATATTAAATAATAGGGAAAAAAGAACAGATGATGGATTTAACACAGATCTGTGACTAGGGGTGAATGTTTGATTTGTTCAGCATTCCGTCTATCATCTGTTCTTCTTAAAATTAAATAAAGGCAATCTTCCGCTCTGACCACCAGGTGAAGATGACAAGAGGCCTGGTGTTGGTACACTTAAATTACTGTAACAAACTTTACACTGGGCTCCCAAAGAAAGTCACCAAGCAGGTGCAGCTACTTCAAGCGCAGGCCATTAGAATGTTGGTACACTAATATCTCTGCAGCAGGTGACTTAATTCATAAAATATTTTAAAATGCAGCCTGTTTGTGTCCAGTAAAGTAATCCAGAAGAGATGTAATTTCACATTTGTCCTTGTTGCTAATTTCTTTGAGGGCAGAGTTTTTCAAAAGTAAATTTATAGGTTGACTATCCGTCTCTTCACCTTATGACCCCATCCCTTGTGACTCTGCCCACTTGTTACTGCCATCCCTTTACTTACAATTTACGGGACTCCTGAGTAAATCTTTTCCAATTCCAGCACTTCTAAGAGGTTACAGACGATCAGGGTCGGACTAGGACAAAAATAGGCCGGGGCACCAAAATGAAAGTTTCCCCATTAGTGGATTAGAACGCTAAAAAGCGGCCCATTTTTGCAAATTGGGACAGTTTTGAACTTGTAAAGACAGCTGTATAAGTGTTTTGTAAGGTGTGGAAGACTGGTGGATGTCAGCTTGCAGGAGGCAATGCTTGTTTTAACACCGGGGATATTTACAGGAAAAACCCGCCCAGCAGACCATAACACAGGCCCACAGACAGACAAAAAACAACCCACACAATGACTTTTCCGACCACTGCCTGATTGCCCTATATGGCAGCCTGAAGGCAGCTGCAGCTATGGATGACGCATGAGAAGTAATAGAACAGCAATACGTAACTGAACGAAGTAC
>CAWUFW010009029.1:600000-824710 GCA_963921515.1 Calotriton arnoldi
CTGCTGGTGCCATTGTAACTCGAAAAGGACCAGTCTCTCGGCCCAAAGCGTGGAGAGGTTAACCATGATCAAAATGAATCAGCACTTTATACCACCGGATTACAAAATACGTGAATCACAGCAGGAAGAGGAGAGCGACTTGGATGACGTAAATAGTGCGTTACAGGACCTACTTCTGTCCGAACCACCAGAGTTTGAGGACGAGCTCCTCTTCCCTGACAACTAGGCTTTCAAATTGTTGCTTTCTTCCTTCCTTTATGTGTCTGTGTATCTGTCTTTCTGGTTCAAATCAAATCACAACAAAACCATCACCACCGTCTTCTCTTTTTATTTCCCTATTGGAGTTGCACGTCTGTGCATTTAACTGTCCACTCTTCAGAGTCCTGCTTCATCTTCCTGTCTCGCACAAGTACATTTCCATCAAGCCAGACATTAGTACAAGAAATGTTGCCTTTACCAGTCCCGCCTCCATTAGAAGTGAAACGTGACTACTATAGCTATCCTCCGTTTTGTTTTCGAGCCGAAACTCATCAGTTTCCGAAGGCTACAGCCTCAGCAGGCATCCAAAGGTCCTCACTGTCAGGACAGAAGGTACTTGGCAGAGAAAGACAAGAGACTCTTCGAAGAAACTTGCTGACATTTGTGCAAACTCAAATGACCAGCAATGAGCACTACACAGGCCGCGGCCCATCATCACAGTGCTGACCATGGGAAGCAACTTAAACTGTGACAAAGTGCCACAGATGAATAAGACGAAAACCGAAACAGCGCCTAACACTCAAAATGAATGTGGACTGGAGTAATGATGAGGCCACTGCCACGTAAAAAAAAAAAAATGTCAGAACTAGGCATCTGATGATCTGACAGCCAAAGAGAAGAGCAAGACAGGTAATGATGGAATGCATTGGATGTTTGCAGACTCTGAGCGATTGCTGTTGTTTGTTGTTGATGTTGTGCATGAAGTCGAACTCTACTCTACTAGTTAATCTACAAAGTGACTCAAGTAAGTCAGTGACAGTCAATGTTTCCCTTCTTGTTGTTTAATAACCAAATTGTACTCCTACTACTGCAGGTGCAGGCCAATATCTGTTGCAATTTTTTAATATGGAATATGGACTTAATCGGAGTCAATATAGACTGAGTTGTAGTTGGACAACACGTACCACACCATGATGATGACCATACTATCTTTTTGCGCGCAGTCATTCAGTTGGATCGGAGATGATTCAAGGACTAACTGCATTTCATGAAGTGGCATAAGGTAAACATAAACACAACAATTCAACAAGAAAGTAGTAAACACAGCAGACCTACATGTCCATGTAGTGGTGTAGTCGAGTGTAGTGATGACTGACAGCGGCGCATTGATTTTGTCACTTAATTAGGAAAATGCTAAGTTGCTGTGTATGCCTTTTGTCTGGCTATGTCAAAAATTAAGGTAAATGGAGGTTGGGTCACGGGCTGGTGCTGTGGTGGGCCTGTTCTGTCCTGTTGTTGTTGTAGCTTAATGCTGTAAACAGAATCTACACGATATATCCAAGCCGCCTCACTCTGAAAGTGTTCTCTCTTCTCTTCTTGGACTCCACCGTAAATGATGTTTTTTTTATTCATTGATTTCTCAATACCCCTTTTGTTTTTCCATCTAGACGTTACATGCCGGCCTTTACCCTGTGCTTGCTATACTGGGAGACACAACTCACATTTACCTTACCAATCGGCATCAGGAAGGCCACCAAGATTGATGTGCGGAGCGTCCATGGAAGATAGGACCAAGAGGAAGGACGAGATTCAACTCCACAATTTTAGCATGATAATACAGTAACTTTAGTATCATTCATCATTCATCTTTTAATTAATTTGAATCCTTTTTTCTCTGCAATCATTAGGACTGTGTGTTGTGTGTTTGTTTGCTAATTGATCCCTACAAATGTTTTTTAATTGTCTTTGCTATCTTTACAAGTAAGCCCAGTACAACATGGAATTTGGGTCTCTGAGGGCATATTACAGGCAAGGCAAATTGCATAGAATATACTGGTGCCCTGTATTGTCTACTTGTCTAGTAGGAGTTATTAAGTACTACTCATTAACCATCAAGTTATCTAATCTTCATCATCATTAACGCATGCATTTCCCTTTTCTCCCTTTATTGATTTTTTGGATAAGATCATGGTCGTCTGCCAAGATTGCGCTTTGCTTTTGTTGTCCATGCGTACTGTTTTTCATTTTCAAACCTTTCCCCAAACCCCCTTCCCATCCATTCATCAAACCCTAACCCTCTTCCCCGGGCTGTGATTTATATTGAGGTGTGATGTGACTACATAAAATGTACACCAATTGATCACACGCTTGCTGGGGCAGATGTGGTGAAAGCAACACTAATTCAATTGCAAGGCAGGGCGAGGAGCTTCTTCTGCTTGCCCACCCATGCTCAGTCTATGTACATTGTGCAAGCCGTCACCGGCTAATAGTAGTACATCATAATTAATTGCCGTCATTGATTGGATTAATCATCAAACTCCTACCACACAGCAGTAAAGGTTACGAATTACGATTGTGTTAAGTTAAGTGACTCACTCGACAGCACAACTGCAGTTTATAACTTCTTGTACTAGGCTGTCCCCGCCACCATTATGTTTAATTTGACTTTAGCAGTTGCAACTGCAATATTGTTTGTAAATTGTTTGGCAGTCGTCTTCTGTACTGTATTTTACTTCGTTCGACTACTCCTCCCACAGTTTTTCTCAGGCAAGTGACTGTCTCTTTTTATTTTTTAGCAAATGCTACTGCCAGTGTCTACTCTACTACTACCACCACAACCATGGCATCTTCTACATTCTCTATGGAAACCATGCAGCCATCGCTGTGCCGAACGTAGTCATCATCAATCACAGGTAAGATAAGTTTGGTGGGAGGTAGAATACTAGTAGGACAAATAACTCAGTGAGGGGTACCGCATCTATCTGTTTGTTATACATCATCGGCAGATTATTTAAATCAAACACTGGCTGCGGCCCTGCAGCAGCAAGGAAACCAATGTGACGTTAATTCGTAAAACAGTAACCCCCACAAAACATTAACATTGTATGTTTAAGTATAAATATAATTTATTACCCTAACAAAAATAAACTATCCCACACCTGACCCACCCCTCTCCCTAACCCCAACCAATGTCCAAAACGAAAAAGTCCAAAGAATGTCCCGAAACCCCAATGCCCAATTCCCACCCACCAAAACAAGGAATAAAAAGGGGCAAAGCAACAGGGTCCTCGATGTTATAATCGGCGGGCTTTGAGGTGTTTGTCCACCAGGATTTTCACCCGCTCCTCCATTTGCTCCTCTTGCCGTGCCATCCGAAGGAGAATCTTCCTGCGGAATGCCCTGCAGTGGCATCCACAATGGGGGACAGCAGTGCTGGCTGCTAGTGAATTGCGGCAGGTGGCTACCAGACCGCGGCGCCGTACCGCTGGAGTTGGGGCCTGGCTGGGGCCCGGGGCATCGGACGAGGCTGCAGCTGCTGCCGCCTCCTCCTCCTCCTCCGCCTGAGCCACCAGCCGCCGGTACTCCTGGCATATGGCCTCCAGTTTCCGGCGCCGGGCCCTGACTGCCAACTCCTTCCGCGATGGTTTGTCTTGGGAAAAGAAAGAAAAAAATATTGTTGTAACCAGTACTCTTACCTAAACAGTAACACAAAATTAATTCAACACATAATGGCACAGTAGCACTAGCAAGAAGCACAGTATATAACATTTGTGGTAATAATCTATCTATCCTCCCACTTCCTCGGCCTCTAACATTTGTGGGAGTTTCAGGCATTATACTAGCACTATGGACTCCAACCAGTACACAGTACACCAGTGTTCTTCTTATCTCTAGTTTAGCGAAATGACATAACCTGGTTGTAGCCGGCATTGCCAGCTCGGTCATCTATGCTTGAACCCAAGACAAACATACGAGTCATGACGCAGAGTCACATTAGTTTGATTTACTACTGTTTGCAGGTGGGGAAGCTCGTATTTTTCTATTACGGGTGGCACTGGCCATACTCTCTCTGTTACATGGAGGGCAATTGCTCAATTTCACAGTGCCTTGGCTACTACAAAAGGCAGATTATATATCTGATCCAATGATCGTTGCTTTTATATGGGACAACGACATAAGGTCAGTAGAGGTCGGTGGTGGGACTCGGGGAGTTTGGCCGGGCGGTGACGTGGGTAGGGGCAGGATGGGGGTAGTAAACTATGGATTACGGCCAATTACAGGTAAGTAAACATATAAATAAATGAAACTAATTTGGTTGCGCACACTGCATCGCATTTGGCGGTGCAGTGCGCACAATGAAATTCACTTTATTTATTTGTATGTTACAGTAAAGTTACCTGTATTTGCCCGCGTAATACATTGTTTACTACTACCCCCACCCTGCCCCTCCCCACATTGGCTTTGGTACGCTGGCGCGGTTTCTTTAACATTCCCTAAAACTGTGCATCCCGTGACAGTCTCCACCTATGCTGTCTATGATGAATACATACAGGCATCCATCCATTCTAAGTAAATGTCAATCATTCTTCTTAATCTCTCCACAAACGTTGCTTTGTTTCACCAACAACAACGCATGCGTCCACTCACTCCGTTGCTTGCCTTGGCTTTGAGTTTCACCCAAACACCGCTGATGATTCTTGCTATCCACAGTATCCACCCATACTGTGTCTTCCACCCAGGCAGGCATCCATTCTTCTTTCACCTCCCACCCATCCTTCAACAACACATGCATCTGATTCCTATCAGCCACCTATCCATGCTTCCAACGTATCCTTCTCTGCCAGTCGTCATATTAAATCTCGTCCGCCCTTCCTCCTTCCACCCTTCTTTCCCTTTTTGTTCAACACATTCATCAAGGTCATCTGATCTGACTTTTAGTCTCCTCCATAAAACTTTCACAGCTGAGTTGGAGTCAGATATAAGAGGCCATTGGTTAATGAAGTCACGCTGGTAATGCTATTGCTACTGCATTGCTCATGCTAAGTAAAGGGTGTCTTCTTTATTAACCGTTGTATAATGTTCACTACAACTTCATACCTAATAAGTCTCAACAACAGTACAGTGAGTGAAGTCCACTCCACACACCCTTCCAGCTAGTGCAATGTCAATAAGTCATGAATATAACTTACCACCGCCCGCCACTGCTGCTGGCTCACCCCTGTATCTCCTGCAGGTGCTGCATCTCCTGCCCCCTCCGGAATGGCCGCAACGCCATCGCCGCTGGCCCCACCGGCACTGGTGGTCGGTAGTACGCCTAGAAAAACATGACACATTTTTAGATGCCTGTACACCTCCCCTATTTATTCTTTTTCACTAGCAAGATTGAAAAAAAAGTTAATACATACATATTATTATTATAAATCACATTCAATAGTCCAAATCGGGTACTAGAGTACAGTCAGTAGACAGACACTAGTAGTGTTATTATGGTCCCTAGGGTCATTATTATACTATACTCTACTCTTTGCAAAGTTAGCCTGAGCCATGCAACCATTTTTCGCTTCATGTCTTTTGCGCATGTTACCTCGCAGCTTGTTGTGCAGTAACAGTAAGACGCCTTTTGAGCCCACATGAGCACATACAGCTACTGTCTGAGCGTTGCGTACAAGAGGTCGAAAAACAAGCCACTTTGTTATGGAGTTCCGTTAGTCCGTATTACTTAGCCATAGGTAACATGTTACAGTTTTTTGGCAGGACTGACAAATGCTTGCATTAACACGCACCATTTTTCTCAGGCAGAGGATTCCCTTCTACGAACCAGAGATTTGCAGAGCTTATGAATGATGCATGTAACCAGTAATTCTACGTTCTACGGTGAGGAGTCGCCCAGAATTCACACAGATCTTTTGTCTTATATCATCATGCACTTGTTGCAACAATTTTTATTGTTTTAATCTTATGCATTTTGCTGTTGGAGCTGGCTGGAGTACACTGAATTTTATAGAACAACAACATACAGAGGTTGTTATTTGAAAATAAACCTTTTGAACTTACACATAGACTCTGTGGTATTTGGTGTGGTGGTGGTGGTGGACTTACACGAGTGAGTGAGCGAAAGGGTGTTATGTTCTGGGTTGTGGAATCATAATCATTGGGTATCTTCTGTGGGGGTTCGGGGACCTAATGAGACACTAGCTAGTCGTTCAGGGGATTGTGGGTTCACTTCTGACTGAGGTGTGAGGAACGTCCAAGTTCCAAACTCGCATCACCAACATCCTATTTCATTGTGCATAGTTCTGCATGGGGCTGTGCAGAATCCAAGTAGTATGTACTATATCCTATCAAAAATAGTCAAATATCTGGTTGTGCATTTTGTTTGTGGTAATTGTCAAAGCCTCAAGATTAAGAAGCCTAGAAGAGGACAACCGAAAGGACTGGACTCAGTGGCTAGAGCTATTAGTATTGGTCAATCTGAGTTTTATTCAAAACCGTACAATAAAGAGTGGCAATGCAAACTGGGCAAGCTTAGCGACAGACTAATAGTAGTAGTACACAGTACAGACATTCATAGCAGAGGCAGTTAGAACTTAGAGGCAGGGATAACCAGAATTTAGAAACAGATAGTCAAGTCAAGATCAAAGAATCTTTTGTAAAAAATATAATTAGGGAGTGGAGCCAGAATTAATAGTTCTGAAAAAATAAGGTCCAGTAAAAGTTAGGGCAATATAATTGTTAATATAACCACTGGAGGACTTACTGGGACCAGCAGCAGGGCCCTCGGTAGAGGAGCGGTCCTCTGGTGGTTGTCCCGCCGACTCGGACCCCGTCTTCTTGCCCCTGGGTGCTGCAGATCAGTGATCATGTAAGATATAATAAAGAAAAAGAAAGACACAAACATTAATGATTGCTGTGAAACAAATAAATTATCTAAAAAACGCTCAAAAACGTTTTAGGAAACAAAAATTGCAATAAAATTGACCTATCTAATCCGATCGACTACTGGCTTGCGGGATTCACGGACAGTCTACTTATTTGGGAACACTAATTCAGTGTTCCATTCTGATTGATTCAAATAAAATCCAAAACACTAACTAAGCCTAAGTACCACCTGACCTAGCCCACCTATTCCAGGCGGGCCAATTGTTCATTAAGCCTGCATTTCCATTTTTTTTTCATCAAAAATGCATAGATGAGAAGGAGGACACATGCATAAAGTCAGTGCATAATGCATACACCAAATTGTTGGTTGGTTGCGTCTGATGTTCTGCAGCTGACTGACACTGCTAAGCTAAGCTTACCAGTACCACTCACTAAACAAACTACAAAAGGTTCTACTAAGGACTGGGGTAAGCAGCACTCAGTGACAGAGGATGCGTCACGCAGACCGCTCAAAAATTATCAACTAATAGTAACTAAACCTAGTATCAAATCCATCCACCACTATTTGACAGGAGGACAAAGGAAGGACTACAGTCTCTCTAGCAATAGCATTACCTAACTGAAGTTCTCTAAAGTAAACTCTTACATAATAATGACAAGCGAGCGCAAAGTTGCAAAAAGTAAGAGTACCGCCCAGCACCTGTGTCTTACAATCACAGAAGATTTTGAAACGTAATTTACCTGCAATGTAAGCAGCATTATTCTTGTTATTTGTAAAAATGTATACACAAATCACAATACTTATACTACTATATATATTGGCTACTCACCAAGCCCCACGACCTCGACACCTAGCAGGTCCAACAGGTCCTGCTCCCGGTCAAGAATGTCTGACCACCGGTGGGCCAGCTGGTTATGGGTGCGCCAGACCGCGGAGCAGCGAAACACTGCCCGACGCACCTTCGCCCACCGGCGGTGACGCTCCTGGGTCGGGTAACCGGAGCCTGGCCTGCCGCCTGCTGCCAAGGTCAAGGGGAGGTGGCGCTGAATAAAAAAACAAGGGCGGCCACCTCCTCCTCCGTAAACAGCTGGCGGGCTTGCACCCCTGCAGGGCGCAGTCTGCCGCAAGGCAGGCGGCGATTGGGCGCACGCGCCTTGCCCTTTGAGCCGCTGCTGCTACCCTTCGCCATGGTTCTGGGGTGGGAGGAGGTGAAAAAGAAAAGTTAGAAGGGAAAAATAAAGTTAGGGGAAGAAGTAGGAGCTTAAAGAAGAAAGTTATATAAAACAGTTGAAAAGTAAAAAAACACAGTAAAAAGTAGAAAAAAATGCAAAATATAGACTTAGGCAGAGAGAGAGATAGGTAAGAAATAAAGAAAAATTGAAAAACAGTGTAAAAAACTAAGGATTGCAAAGATTGAGGGAGGATAGAAAAGCAGGCCCAGAACCATAGCATAGAGTGGTAAAACAAGATGGCCGCGCCCATCGCGACCGCATGGGTAAGTTCGCGCGATATTTCTCCCGAGCACGCAAAAACGTCGCGAACACGTACAACGCGTTCCCGAACATGGAATGCGCATCGCGAGCACGCTATACGCGACCCGGAACAGGAAATAAGGGATCGCGAACGGGCGGGACAAGTGAAAAACAAAATGGCCGCGCCCATAGGCGACCGCATGGGTAAGTTCGCGCCCCGAGCACGCAAACAGCGTCCCGAACACGAACAACGCGTTCCCGAGCAAGAAAAACGCATCGCGAACGGGCGCGCCAAGCAGCTACGCATGCTCGCGAGCTACGCGTAGCTCGCGTAGCGCTCCGACGTCTTCGCGTAGCTTCGCGTAGCGCGACTACGCGAACTACGCCCAGGGTTACTCAACATGGCTACCACTTTCTACGGAAGACATGCTAGCCTGCAGACAGCAGGCACTCACGGCTACATGGCTGGGCATGTACCCTTGACTTGATGGCACATTTGTAATTAGAGCGCAGAGAAAATGAAGTGGTAGTATCTGTCACCGGGAAGGCCTCTCTGCTTTCTTTTCTGTTACACTCAGGTGCCATAAGCAATTCTGGTTTTCTCCCATGCAGTCCACAGCTACAGAACCAGCCACTCGGGAAATAAGGAGCACAATAAAACTGCATCCCATCCAGAAATGGGCTCTTGATGGGAATAGACAACTTATTTGTCCTAGAAGAAATGCAGAGATGGTAAAGAAGAAAAGGAAAAGCACTTTGACTCAGATGCCCAAACAGACACATCTGCCACACTTAGAAGGAGCATAGCATCAAGAACTAATTCTGTGCGAGTCTTTGGGGGTACATTTCCCAGCAAACCACAAAAAGGTAGGAACAGACAAGGTACAGAGACCCTGGGTCGAATCAATCAACTCCTACTGTATGCAGTGTGGGACCGTTTGAAGTGGGAAGGCCATCCTTAGTGGAAGAGGATGCCTCACACACATACTAGTGACATGCTTCATCATCAGCATCCTCTCCCCACCCTGGTAAGATGGTACTACCAGGGCGGACTCAACCTCCATGAAGACTCGGCGGTAGGAGGGAGTTCTTACATAAAACCACTGGACAAGAGTGGGATCCAGACAATCTAAAATTACCTTAGGGTTCCTTGGTTATCATCTTTACCACTATTAAAAACACTTATTTTGACGGGTGTCATAGAGTACAATGGCTCAGGCCAGTCTCTTACTCGCCAACATGTTTCTGCCCTCAATGATTGGCCTAATAGGGCTGGGACATTCTTCAGGGCTAGTGGATGCCTATATTGTTAGCCTAAGCATCAAGTAGACCCTAGGTGGTGATGCGAGTATCCCCAGGTGAGTCCTACCCGGGCTTCTAACTTCCTGGATTCTGTTGATAACCTATTTAGGGGGAAAACAAAAAAACAAGACAGTCTGTGTATATGTGCGTTTCAAACTGGGATATAGCATAGGAACCTCTCATGCAAGTAATGTCAGGGAGGGAGGGAATCTACTGGTTACCTTCCCAAGGTATGTCTATCCCAAAAAGATGCCACCCAACACATGTAAACACACAAGGTGGCATTGACTAATGTCTAAAGTCAAATGGTATAGTGGGTCCCCACTGGTGTGACAGGAGCAGCTTACACCGCATGCACACAACAAAGGTGTATTTACATTTGATATGTGATTTTTTTTAAAAAAGGAATGAGTATTCTATAGATATTTATAATGCCTATATTACTTAGTATAGGCAAAGTACAGTATTTGTAGATCCTACACCTTACCCTAGGCTTTAGGGGATACCGGTAGACTGGTCAGGGAGTGGGTGGTAACCTTTGTAGTCACACTCTGAGGATTCATAAGTGGGAGAGACACAAGAAAAACAAAAAAAGAATAAACTTAGGAGAAGGTCATGCTTACAATCTTGTAAGGAGATAAACGTCCGATTAAAGGTTACATAGTATTCCATCTGCTCATAAGCCCGTTTCTCGCAGTGAGGCAGTTTGTGCCTAGATGGACCTGGCTATTTTTTCAATACATGACTGACCCGTGCATTCCGACAGAAGCGTTACTTGGGACATGTCAGATAAAAATGCATCTCATTCTGAGTGCTATGCGCCGTCATAGAATCCATATTAATAGAACAAATCCATTGTTATTAGTGTAGGTTTTATATTAATGGACCATTCAAATACTGAGCGATGGAGGTGATCCGGAAGACATACATTACATCAGTATGTCAAGCTTGTACTGTCCCAACCACTCGTCCCTCGCCAGTAATTTCAAGTTGGTAACACAGATGCCAAAAAGCACCTTCTCAGAAAATGCACATACCCTTGTATTGGTGTACCAACTGACCAAACACAATTCATGTATAGAGATGTAGTCCAAACATGTTCCACCTTCAACGCATTTAATTCACGGGCACAATACCAATGTAATTGGTTGCCGGCATTCGGTTAGAGTTCTGCTGTCGCAGGAGCCTTTCAAGCTATAGAGGCTCGAAGGTGGATGAGACTGGAACAGAAACAAGCTCCCCCGGGGGGCCCGCCTATTACTCCTTACTTCATCATTTCCCACTACAATAATGGTACTAGGCCTAGCCTAGGAATTACTACAAAGATATTTATAGAGACAAAGTGGAAATTCAGGTCAGAACTCAACTCTGATCCCATGAGTGAGTACCACCAAGGACTAGCCCATCATAAATATGTACATTAGTCCCAAAGGGTTATGCAAAGACTTGTGCCTCACAACTTCACCCAACTTTTTTCTGAACGTCACCAGCAGTGGCTGCTCCTCTGCTAAGTTGGAAGAGCCCCGCCCCACTGCTCTCAGAGCAGTGTAAATGGAAAAATAAAATGATAATAGAAGTTATCATTTTATTTTTAGTATCTTCCAGCAAGGTTAGGGTGGGTAGGGCCAAGCTCCCGTGACGTCGCGGAAGGAGGAGTGGTTGCTGCTACCAGGGCCGGACTGGCTACCGGGCGTTTTGGCATGCTGCCGAGCTGGGGCTGATGTCACTGCGGTGGGGGCTAATTTCGTTGATGGAGACCTGCGTGTGCTACGAAATAAACAAAGCAAAACGAATTTCGTTCAGCACACGCAGGTCCCCATCAACGAAATCAGCCCCCAGCTCGGCAGCATGCCAAAACGCCCGGTAGCCAGTCCGGCCCTGGCTGCTACATAAAGTGCGCATGACGGTTTGGAGAGCTGTCTTGGGTGGCCAAACAGTCATGCTCACTTTGCATGTTCTCCACCTGGCTGTAATGCAAGGCTTGGGTGGAGAACATGCACAGGCTGTTAGTCCCCGTCTGCGTGCCGAATTAACTAGGCTGCTGTCATGGTGACAGCAGCGTCGTGATTGGCTTAGGGGAGCCAGCAGAACATCGAGGAGAATAAGAGGCTCCGGCTGGTTACCGGCGACGAGCAGGTATGTATTTTATTTTATTTCTACCCCCACCCCCGCGCGTTACATACAAGCCGCCACTGTTCACCAGGTTTGAAAAGAGTGAAGCTGGAATATTGTGGGTTTTTTTGGGTTTTTTTATAAAAAGAGGTGCAACCACTGCCTCTTGTGGGACCTGCTTTCGTGCGGTCCGGAGCCGTAATGGGTAACTTAGGCTGCTTGGCAAGATAGATGTCCTGGTACACAGCTATATCTACGCGCCGAACTATTCCCTGCCAATAGCAGTTGCACCCTTCTGGGGAGGAACAAAGAGATGCAGTAAAACTTCTGGAGCCACAAACCCTATGAAAAGGCATCGAGCTGGGTTTTTAAACTTTCTCTCTGGCAATTTCAGGAACATTGCCCAATTCCGTGGAGGGTGGAGATTTATGACTATGTGGGTGAAGTTTAAAACTTCTTTTTCGCTTAAATTGCTCCTTTTGCTAGACGGTACATGTGAGAGCAGTTTCTGTAATCAGTGATAAAATGTTTTAGGAGACAGAGTGGACTTAGTTTACGTCGCTTCGTGGGATGACTGTCAGTCGTTCAAGACTACTAGAGCAGCACATTCTGTCCACTTGTCTAGTGATTTAAATAAAATCCTTATCGTCCTCATAAATGGTTAAGTACCAGGCAATGTGATTACAGCCAGTGCAGATTTCTTTGTCGCTGTTTAGGTTATCCCAGGGAAGCATCCATCTGCTACAGCCATGGGAATCTAAAATGCGGTGTATATTTTTATCCAAGTTTCAAGTTCTGATGTTGCTAACGCCTGCATAATCTGCCTCATTTACTGCTGACTTGTACCACGTGTTCATTTATGGCCCATGTATGTTTTCTGCTCAGTGTCGTGCTTCATAGAATCTTTCCTTCAGGCCCTCAGCTCTTTCCCAGTGCGAATACATGCCTTCCATAGGGATCACTGGTATTTCAATGACTTCGACTAGAAGGAAAGCAAAAGCTCGTTTTCATTGTTGAGCGATGTAAAGATGAGGCTCGATCTGAAGTTACAAATCCAATTAATTCTACCCTTTCTTCTCCGTGGCGGTTGCTGTGTATTCAGTGCGTGTCTTTCTATCAGTGTGTCTCTGCTCGAAATCCCGCTGAGCTGAATGCCTTCCATGCACAGATGTGGGAGGCGGGAGCAGCTAAGCTGCGGCTCGTTCATCATCTTCAATAATGCATGTCTTACAAATCCTTAAATTCAAAAACTAAAAAACGATATGATGTGCTTGACAACATATATACCGATTGGGTTATTCACAAACTATAGAGTATACAATCTGAACGAGGGTTTATCTGCACATGGATATTGACGAGATGCAGCTACGTTTATTGACCTTGAGATTGCATTTAGCTTGTCTTAAGGTCTCGGGCAATTTTGTCCGAGATATTAAGGGGCAGATTTACAAGCCCCTTGCGCCACTTTTGCGTCACTTTTAACATGGGAAAAGTGACGCAAAGGTGGCGCAAGGGGCTTGTAAATCTGCCCCTTAGTTCTAAAGGCTCCTGTTCCACTGTCTGTTCAACTGTGTTGAGGTTTCCTACTGGGATTCGCGTGGCGTTGAGAGGAGGTAGGTGGTGAAACATTTCCCATGTGCACTGCACCGACACTGATTTCTCACAGACAGGAATGGTGCACACAACAGAAGCTGTTCGGCATCATCAGACACTTCTGATAGTCCAACTACAAACATCAATATGTGGTTCAGGCTAGGGCAACAACAATATAACTTAGCTTACAAAGGACTCTGGGAAAAATGTAGAACCTGAAGCTTTCGATTCGGAGAGGTGTCTAAATGTAATTAAATAAAATTTCATTCGAGCATATAGGCAGAAATATTGCATGCAATAATGTCTACTGACCCTTACCTGTTCCACAGAATTGGAGTAAATTGTCAAAATAAGAATGCATATTTAAAAGACTAAAAAGGTTTTAAAATTATAACAAGCAGAGGACACAACAAGCTCAGAACAAGCTTATCACACAAGAGACTGATGAAATGTATATTATTCTAGCATGCTACTGTTACATCATAGAAATTACACCAGTCCAAGTGAGGCACAATCAGGAGGTTTTGTAGTGGTGCAAGGGATTTAGCTGGGATAGATTCTTCCTCTTATCTTTTCAGTTTATGATAATATCTTCTGTAACCCATGTGATAAATATTCTTGAGGCTGTAGCGTACATGCGCTGTTTCTCCAGAACAGGGCATTGGGCAAATGGGGGAGCAGCACAGACCACATACTCGCGTCTTTGGGTGTGAAAAAGGCTGCTTTATTGAAAACAGGTGCACATTACAGCATCCTAGACTTTTACCTAACAAAACTAGGCCTCACTATACAGCCAATCATCTATGGTCACTACCCTCCTACCCTAATAATCCTGCCTCCCCCTCTACGTTTTCTCTTGAAACTTTGTAACTACTAACCTGCTGTTGAACTGATGACTTTTAGGGGTATAATCACAAGAACGTGCGCTAAACATCTCCAAAAAATGTTAACGCAACTTTACACATCGCAGCCTATCGCAGGAAAATAACCCCGTGTTAACCTGGAATTCACAACACGGCGGTACCATGCGATAGTCCGCCGAAAACGCGGCCAATGTCCGCGATACAACCACCTCGACGGAGATAAAAACACAAACCACAACACAAAAAAACGTGCGATGAGCCCATTCGCGATGAGGAAAGCAGCGATAAGCACCTCCAGGCCCGCGACACACACACGGCAGGCGGGAATAAGCACAACAAAAGCAGGAAAAAGAAAGACAAACCAAACAGAAAACAACAGCCAAGCACAATGGAGCAAGACCACTGACTCATTGTCAGTGAAATTGCTCTCCCACCCTCGCAGCTCCACCATTAAGTGAGGCCTGCCCCTGCCCCTGCACTCTCGAGTGTTGGTGATCGAGGCCCTCCTCCACCCGCAAGTTTCCCTGCGCCTCATCCCTGGTGGTCCAGTGGACCTCTGTCTCCTTCCTCTAACTCTGCTCTTTCACTCGTTTTTCTACCCTTTTTTATCTTTCACCGTTCTGCACTTTTCTGCATCTCTGCTCTTTTGTGCCTTATTTCTGCTCATTTTCCCTTCCTCTCGCTCTGCCCTTTCACTTGTTTTCACTCGTTTTTCTACCCTCTTTTATCTTTCACCTTTCTGCACTTTTCTGATTCTCTGCTCTTTTGTGCCTTATTTCTGCTCATTTTCCCTTCCTCTCGCTCTGCCCTTTCACTAGTTTTCACTCGTTTTTCTACCCTCTTTTATCTTTCACCTTTCTGCATCTCTGCTCTTTTGTGCCTTATTTCTGCCTATTTTCCCTTTTTTCTTTATCCCTTATTTCCTCCCTTTACCTTTCCCCGCCGCTGCTGCCCCCACCGCCCCACCCCCCAGCGCGACCGGCCCAATCCAGCTCCCCTCCCCGCTCCCGCCTCCCAGCTGTCCAGCCCTCCCCGACACCTACTTAATGGCGGCCACTGCGGGGACAGGCGAGCAAGACCACTGACTCATTGTCAGTGAAATTGCTCTCCCACCCTCGCAGCTCCACCATTAAGTGAGGCCTGCCCCTGCACTCTCGAGTGTTGGTGATCGAGGCCCTCCTCCACCCGCAAGTTTCCCTGCGCCTCATCCCTGGTGATCCAGTGGACCTCTGTCTCCTTCCTCTCACTCTGCTCTTTCACTCGTTTTTCTACCCTTTTTTATCTTTCACCTTTCTGCACTTTTCTGCATCTCTGCTCTTTTGTGCCTTATTTCTGCTCATTTTCCCTTCCTCTCGCTCTGCCCTTTCACTTGTTTTCACTCGTTTTTCTACCCTCTTTTATCTTTCACCTTTCTGCACTTTTCTGCATCTCTGATCTTTTGTGCCTTATTTCTGCTTATTTTCCCTTCCTCTCGCTCTGCCCTTTCACTAGTTTTCACTCGTTTTTCTACCCTCTTTTATCTTTCACCTTTCTGCATCTCTGCTCTTTTGTGCCTTATTTCTGCCTATTTTCCCTTTTTTCTTTATCCCTTATTTCCTCCCTTTACCTTTCCCCGCCGCTGCTGCCCCCGCGGCCCCACCCCCCCAGCGCGACCGGCCCAATCCAGTTCCCCTCCCCGCTCCCGCCTCCCAGCTGTCCAGCCCTCCCTGACCCCTACTTAATGGCGGCCACTGCGGGGACAGGCGAGCAAGACCACTGACTCATTGTCAGTGAAATTGCTCTCCCACCCTCGCAGCTCCACCATTAAGTGAGGCCTGCCCCTGCCCCTGCACTCTCGAGTGATGGTGATCGAGGCCCTCCTCCTCCCGCAGGTTTCCCTGCGCCTCATCCCTGGTGGTCCAGTGGACCTCTGTCTCCTTCCTGTAACTCTGCTCTTTCACTCGTTTTTCTACCCTTTTTTATCTTTCACCGTTCTGCACTTTTCTGCATCTCTGCTCTTTTGTGCCTTATTTCTGCTCATTTTCCCTTCCTCTCGCTCTGCCCTTTCACTTGTTTTCACTCGTTTTTCTACCCTCTTTTATCTTTCACCTTTCTGCACTTTTCTGCATCTCTGCTCTTTTGTGCCTTATTTCTGCTCATTTTACCTTCCTCTCGCTCTGCCCTTTCACTAGTTTTCACTCGTTTTTCTACCCTCTTTTATCTTTCACCTTTCTGCATCTCTGCTCTTTTGTGCCTTATTTCTGCCTATTTTCCCTTTTTTCTTTATCCCTTATTTCCTCCCTTTACCTTTCCCCGCCGCTGCTGCCCCGCGGCCCCTCCCCCCAGCGCGACCGGCCCAATCCAGTTCCCCTCCCCGCTCCCGCCTCCCAGCTGTCCAGCCCTCCCTGACCCCTACTTAATGGCGGCCACTGCGGGGACAGGCGAGCAAGACCACTGACTCATTGTCAGTGAAATTGCTCTCCCACCCTCGCAGCTCCACCATTAAGTGAGGCCTGCCCCTGCCCCTGCACTCTCGAGTGTTGGTGATCGAGGCCCTCCTCCACCCGCAGGTTTCCCTGCGCCTCATCCCTGGTGGTCCAGTGGACCTCTGTCTCCTTCCTCTAACTCTGCTCTTTCACTCGTTTTTCTACCCTTTTTTATCTTTCACCGTTCTGCACTTTTCTGCATCTCTGCTCTTTTGTGCCTTATTTCTGCTCATTTTCCATTCCTCTCGCTCTGCCCTTTCACTTGTTTTCACTCGTTTTTCTACCCTCTTTTATCTTTCACCTTTCTGCACTTTTCTGCATCTCTGCTCTTTTGTGCCCTATTTCTGCTCATTTTCCCTTCCTCTCGCTCTGCCCTTTCACTAGTTTTCACTCGTTTTTCTACCCTCTTTTATCTTTCACCTTTCTGCATCTCTGCTCTTTTGTGCCTTATTTCTGCCTATTTTCCCTTTTTTCTTTATCCCTTATTTCCTCCCTTTACCTTTCCTCGCCGCTGCTGCCCCCGCGGCCCCTCCCCCCCAGCGCGACCGGCCCAATCCAGCTTCCCTCCCCGCTCCCGCCTCCCAGCTGTCCAGCCCTCCCCGACCCCTACTTAATGGCGGCCACTGCGGGGACAGGCGAACAAGACCACTGACTCATTGTCAGTGAAATTGCTCTCCCACCCTCGCAGCTCCACCATTAAGTGAGGCCTGCCCCTGCCCCAGCACTCTCGAGTGTTGGTGATCGAGGCCCTCCTCCACCCGCAGGTTTCCCTGCGCCTCATCCCTGGTGGTCCAGTGGACCTCTGTCTCCTTCCTCTAACTCTGCTCTTTCACTCGTTTTTCTACCCTTTTTATCTTTCACCTTTCTGCACTTTTCTGCATCTCTGCTCTTTTGTGCCTTATTTCTGCTCATTTTCCCTTCCTCTCGCTCTGCCCTTTCACTTGTTTTCACTCGTTTTTCTACCCTCCTTTATCTTTCACCTGTCTGCACTTTTCTGCATCTCTGCTCTTTTGTGCCTTATTTCTGCTCATTTTCCCTTCCTCTCGCTCTGCCCTTTCCCTTGTTTTCACTCGTTTTTCTACCCTCTTTTATCTTTCACCTTTCTGCACTTTTCTGCATCTCTGCTCTTTTGTGCCTTATTTCTGCTCATTTTCCCTTCCTCTCGCTCTTCCCTTTCACTAGTTTTCACTCGTTTTTCTACCCTCCTTTATCTTTCACTTTTCTGCATCTCTGCTCTTTTGTGCCTTATTTCTGCCTATTTTCCCTTTTTTCTTTATCCCTTATTTCTTCCCTTTACCTTTCCCCGCCGCTGCTGCCCCCGCGGCCCCTCCCCACCAGCGCGACCGGCCCAATCCAGCTCCCCTCCCCGCTCCCGCCTCCCAGGTGTCCAGCCCTCCCGACCCCTACTTAATGGCGGCCACTGCGGGGACAGGCGAGCAAGACCACTGACTCATTGTCAGTGAAATTGCTCTCCCACCCTCGCAGCTCCACCATTAAGTGAGGCCTGCCCCTGCCCCTGCACTCTCGAGTGTTGGTGATCGAGGCCCTCCTCCACCCGCAGGTTTCCCTGCGCCTCATCCCTGGTGGTCCAATGGACCTCTGTCTCCTTCCTCTAACTCTGCTCTTTCACTCGTTTTTCTACCCTTTTTATCTTTCACCTTTCTGCACTTTTCTGCATCTCTGCTCTTTTGTACCTTATTTCTGCTCATTTTCCCTTTCTCTCGCTCTGCCCTTTCACTTGTTTTCACTCGTTTTTCTACCCTCCTTTATCTTTCACCTGTCAGCACTTTTCTGCATCTCTGCTCTTTTGTGCCTTATTTCTGCTCATTTTCCCTTCCTCTCGCTCTGCCCTTTCACTTGTTTTCACTCGTTTTTCTACCCTCTTTTATCTTTCACCTTTCTGAACTTTTCTGCATCTCTGCTCTTTTGTGCCTTATTTCTGCTCATTTTCCCTTCCTTTCGCTCTGCCCTTTCACTAGTTTTCACTCGTTTTTCTACCCTTTTTTATCTTTCACCTTTCTGCATCTCTGCTCTTTTGTGCCTTATTTCTGCCTATTTTCCCTTTTTTCTTTATCCCTTATTTCCTCCCTTTACCTTTCCCCGCCGCTGCTGCCCCCGCGGCCCCTCCCCCCAGCGCGACCGGCCCAATCCAGTTCCCCTCCCCGCTCCCGCCTCCCAGCTGTCCAGCCCTCCCCGACCCCTACTTAATGGCGGCCACTGCGGGGACAGGCGAGCAAGACCACTGACTCATTGTCAGTGAAATTGCTCTCCCACCCTCGCAGCTCCACCATTAAGTGAGGCCTGCCCCTGCCCCTGCACTCTCGAGTGTTGGTGATCGAGGCCCTCCTCCACCCGCAGGTTTCCCTGCGCCTCATCCCTGGTGGTCCAGTGGACCTCTGTCTCCTTCCTCTAACTCTGCTCTTTCACTCGTTTTTCTACCCTTTTTTATCTTTCACCGTTCTGCACTTTTCTGCATCTCTGCTCTTTTGTGCCTTATTTCTGCTCATTTTCCCTTCCTCTCGCTCTGCCCTTTCACTTGTTTTCACTCGTTTTTCTACCCTCTTTTATCTTTCACCTTTCTGCACTTTTCTGCATCTCTGCTCTTTTGTGCCTTATTTCTGCTCATTTTCCCTTCCTCTCGCTCTGCCCTTTCACTAGTTTTCACTCGTTTTTCTACCCTCTTTTATCTTTCACCTTTCTGCATCTCTGCTCTTTTGTGCCTTATTTCTGCCTATTTTCCCTTTTTTCTTTATCCCTTATTTCCTCCCTTTACCTTTCCCCGCCGCTGCTGCCCCGCGGCCCCTCCCCCAGCGCGACCGGCCCAATCCAGCTCCCCTCCCCGCTCCTGCCTCCCAGCTGTCCAGCCCTCCTCGACCCCTACTTAATGGCGGCCACTGCGGGGACAGGCGAGCAAGACCACTGACTCATTGTCAGTGAAATTGCTCTCCCACCCTCGCAGCTCCACCATTAAGTGAGGCCTGCCCTGCCCCTGCACTCTCGAGTGTTGGTGATTGAGGCCCTCCTCCACCCGCAGGTTTCCCTGCGCCTCATCCCTGGTGGTCCAGTGGACCTCTGTCTCCTTCCTCTAACTCTGCTCTTTCACTCGTTTTTCTACCCTTTTTATCTTTCACCTTTCTGCACTTTTCTGCATCTCTGCTCTTTTGTGCCTTATTTGTGCTCATTTTCCCTTTCTCTCGCTCTGCCCTTTCACTTGTTTTCACTCGTTTTTCTACCCTCCTTTATCTTTCACCTGTCTGCACTTTTCTGCATCTCTGCTCTTTTGTGCCTTATTTCTGCTCATTTTCCCTTCCTCTCGCTCTGCCCTTTCACTTGTTTTCACTCGCTTTTTCTACCCTCTTTTATCTTTCACCTTTCTGCACTTTTCTGCATCTCTGCTCTTTTGTGCCTTATTTCTGCTCATTTTCCCTTCCTTTCGCTCTGCCCTTTCACTAGTTTTCACTCGTTTTTCTACCCTCTTTTATCTTTCACCTTTCTGCATCTCTGCTCTTTTGTGCCCTATTTCTGCCTATTTTCCCTTTTTTCTTTATCCCTTATTTCCTCCCTTTACCTTTCCCCGCCGCTGCTGCCCCCGCGGCCCCTCCCCCCCAGCGCGACCGGCCCAATCCAGTTCCCCTCCCGCTCCCGCCTCCCAGCTGTCCAGCCCTCCCCGACCCCTACTTAATGGCGGCCACTGCGCGGCCGGCACACCTGCAGCACCGCCAAGAACACGGATCCAGCACAACCCGCCCACAAGAACACAACCGAACCGAAGACCCTGCAATGCATCCTCCTCAACGTCCGATCCCTCCACAAACACGCCACAGAAATCTGGGACCTCCTCGACAGCACCACCCCGGACGTAGCGTTCTTCACCGAAACCTGGACCAACACCACCTCGGGACCGGACATCGTCATCGCCATCCCCCAAGGATACAAGATCTCCAGGAAGGACCGCCCCACCCGCCCAGGAGGAGGAATCGCCATCGTCCACAAATCCAGCCTCCGCCTGAGCACACTCCCTGACGAGCCCACAGAACTGATGGAACACCTTCACTTCAAGATACTGGCCAGCCCCACTGCCACCCTCCGAGGAACCCTCATCTACCGACCCCTGGACCCCGCAGACCCTTCGCCAACTCCATCACGGACATTATCTCCCCGCAGGCCATCGCATCCACCAACTACACCCTGCTGGGAGACCTCAACTTCCACCTCGACAACCAACTGGACCCCAACACCACATACCCTCCTGGACAACCTCCACAACATTGGACTGCGCCAGATCGTGACCGAGCCCACGCACTCAGCAGGACACACCCTCGACCCCCTCTTCACTACAGGAAACTCCATCACCTTCAGCCACACCACCGAACTCCCATGGACCGACCATCGTTGCGTCCACTTCACCTTCAGAACACCCACCATCCACAGACACCAGCACCTGCTTCCACGAAGAAACTGGACCAAAATCACCGACGACCAGCTCACCTCCTCACTCAACAACTCCACCCCAACCATCGTGGAAAACGACGACCCCAACACCGCAGCCCGAACCCTGCATAGATGGATCTCGGACAGCACCAACACCATAGCCCCCTCAAGAAAAACAACAATACCCGCGCCAAGAAAGCTAGATGGTTTACCACCGAACTTCGAGAGTCCAGAAGCACATGCCGCCGCCTCGAAAAGGCCTGGAGGAACACCAAATCCACAGAAGCCCACGACAACTTCAGAGCTGCCACCAACGCCCACCATCAACTCATCAGAGAAACGAGGAAAAAAGCGATTGAAGACAGAATCTCCACCCACGCGCACAACAGCAAGGAACTCTTCAGCATCATCAAGGAGTTCGCCCAACCCACTAGCGAGTCTACCGACATCCCTCCCCTCACAAGACCTCTGCGACAAACTCAGCACCTTTTTCCACCACAAAATCAAGAGCATCTACGACAACTTCGACGAAGACAACCAACACACTGAACCCTCACCAACCACCCCCGACACCCGGAAACCAGCGATTGACGACTGGACAGCCCTCACCACCGAAGACACACTGAAGACAATGAAGTCAATCCACTCAGGGGCCCCCACGGACCCCTGCCCCCACCACATCTTCAACAGAGCCGCCGACACCATCGCACCCATGCTCCGCCACACCATCAACCGCTCCCTGGCGACCGCCTGGTTCCCCGATGACTGGAAACACGCCGAGGTCAACCCCTCCTAAAGAAACCCTCAGCGGACCCCACCGACCTCAAAAACTACAGACCCATCTCCCTGCTCCCGTTCCCAGCGAAAGTCATCGAGAAAGCCATCAACAGCCAACTCGCCACATTCATTGAAGAACACAACATCCTCGACTCCTCCCAATCCGGCTTCAGAAAAAACCACAGTACGGAAACCGCCCTCCTCGCCGCAACAGACGACATCCGCACCCTACTGGACAAAGGAGAAACAGTAGCCCTCATCCTCCTCGACCTATCAGCGGCGTTCGACACAGTCTCCCACCGCACCCTAATACGCAGACTCTACGACGCAGGAATCCAGGACAAGGCCCTCGACTGGATCCGCTCCTTCCTCTCCGGCAGGACGCAGCGGGTCAGACTCCCCCTTTCCTCTCGGACCCCACACCTACCACCTGCGGAGTCCCCCAGGGCTCCTCCCTCAGACCGACGCTCTTCAACGTCTACATGGCTCCACTCGCCCCCATCGTCAGAACCTACGGACTCAACATCGTGTCATACGCAGACGACACCCAGCTCATCCTCTCCCTATCCAACGAGCCCAACACCGCCAGACGCAACTTTCGAGAAGGCATGGAAGCCGTCGCCAAATGGATGAAAAACAGCTGCCTACAACTAAACACCAACAAAACAGAAGTACTCATCATGGGCCCAAACCCCGATGCCTGGAGCGACACCTGGTGGCCCCCGCCCTCAGAAACCCGCCAACCCCCACGGACCACGCACGCAACCTGGGAATCATCCTAGACTCCGAGCTCAAAATGGACCGCCAGATCAACTCTGTCTCGTCTTCCTGCTTCCACACCCTCCGCCTCCTTCGTAAGACCTTCAAATGGATCCCCCTCGAACACCGAAAGACCGTCACTCACGCCCTGGTCACCAGCAGACTCGACTACGGCAACGCACTCTACGCCGGAATAAACAAAAACCTCACCCGCAAGCTACAGAACATCCAGAACGCCGCCGTAAGACTGGTCCTCAACCTGCCAAAACACTGCCACATCTCCCAGCACCTGCGCACACTCCACTGGCTCCCTGTCAAGGCGAGAATCACCTTCAAGATGCTCACCCACGCACACAAGGCCCTCCACGGCACCGGACCAGCATACCTGAACAGCCGACTCAAATTCCACGCACGCCAAAGGACCCTACGATCAGCCCAGCTCTCCTACGCCGTGGTCCCCCGCACCAGAAAGACCAGATCGGGAGGCCACTCCTTCTCCTTCCTCGCGGCCAAAGCATGGAACGCCCTTCCGCTCCACCTCAGACAGACAACATCGCTCCCCATCTTCGCAAGAAACCTCAAAACCTGGCTCTTCGACAGACCCCCTCCTTGATGGATGGAACCTGCACCCCCCACCCCTAGCGCCTTGAGACCCTTACGGGTGAGTAGTCGCGCTTTAACAAACCCCTGATTGATTGATTGATTGATTGAATGGAGGCAACCGGAGCCAGTATACAACCCCACAAGCACCATTGGCAACAAAACATTGTACATGGCAGGCCATCATGGACAAAGTGAATGCAGCCGGAGAGCCGAGGAGGACAATGGAAGAAAACCAGAACAGCCGGAATGATGCGAAACGCACAAACAAGCAGAAACATGCCAACAACCACAAGGCAGCAATGCACACCGGAGGTGGGAGTCCAGCGCCACACCAGGAGCTGGATGACATGGAGGAAATGGTGTCCACCACATCAGTCTGGAGATGGTGGCAGGACTCGGGGACCGGAAACTGCCCAAAACAACAGACACCACAGCAACAGGGAGAGGAACGACCAGGGACTGGGGGGACGGGGGGAGATGGGCACAATGGCACACATGCACAATTAAGCACAGCACAACTGCAGACAAACCGTGCCCAAGAGTAACAACACCAACCAAGAACACAAGTCACACAACCCGGCAACATCACACCACTGAACAAGCACAGAAGTGAAAACCACACTGCCTGAAAGGGAGAAGGGTGAGCCAAATCAGAGCTGAAGGGACATCTCACACACAATGCAGCACACACACATAGGAAGCAGAGCACCCCAACATCCAACACAATGTGGTACAAACACCAACATTTGTACAACAGAACACAGGACACAAGTGCACCCGCTTGTGGCCGGGAAATGGCCATACGCATCTGGCAAAGCACGAAACAGGGACATGATAATGCACAAGTACCAACCCACAGCCCTGATGGGGTAGCAATGCATGTATGGCAGGGATCCAGAGAGTCCGTGACACACACATTGGCATCAAAATCAAGACACAACACAGTTGGAGACAAGTGAAAGTGCGGAAACTTTATCAACAAGAGCGTGTCAGTACGGCCAAGAGAAGTGCCACGAAATGCAGACCAATGCAGCAACATGTCTGAATGAGGAACGTAGGAAAGCGCCCATGTCCACCCCGGGGGAGTCCATCACCAACACAAGTCAGTGCCAACCCGCGTTGGTTGTCCGCGCATGGATCAGGAGTCCAGGCCAATGCAGCCATGTCCACTGTTGTCTTGGGACATGTGACCAGATTCCCAACATGCAACCAGGCGTCGGGACACGTGCAATGGGTCACATCCAGTTGTGGCTGCAGGTACCTTGTCACTCGTCCATGAACACGAGTGCAGCAGCGTAGGCCAACATCTCCAATGAGAGATCGTTGTCCACCACATCTGACATGTCGTCGACGTAATCCATCAGCTGACCCGGACAGATGTGCTGACTCCAACCCCTGGCCCCAATGTGCACCAAAGCCCAATCGGAAGCGGCTCAATGTGCTCACTGCACATGACGACTCGTGTAATCTCCCAGGTCCAGTTGCCAGCATGCATGCCAAACATCCAGGCATGCCATAAACGGGCATCACAGTGACACTCCTGGTCGTGGGCCAACAGGGGGTGCACACACATGTCGAAATCCAGGTCAGCTACAGTAACGTTGGAGAGGCAGACATCCATGGTCCACTCGAATATGCACGAACGACAATGCAACACAGGCTGAACGCAGGTGACGTTCGCAAGGCGGAAGCTCAGTCGGTAACTTATCCGCAGCACTGCCAACGGCAGTGCCCCCAGTACATGCAGCAGACGTGCACGGTACAGGTCCATGTGACTGGAGTCGAGCATGTGTCCGGGATGCTTTGCCATTGCGTCAGTGGCTCTGCTTGAAGCGGCACTGGCTTGCCCTGCGCCAGTCCTGTGGATGAAATGGCACAGCTCGGTGCAATGAGCAGTGTCTGTGTGCAACGGGTGCAGGCCTGGGGTGAGGTGGGAGTACGTGTGAAGGCCATCTCATGCACGCTAACTATGACCAAGGACTTCTGCGTGTGGGATGTGTACACGTTGGTCTCACGTCGGGCAGTGCGTAGTGTGGGAGTCGCAAGTAAATGCTATCGTATCTGTCAGGGGGTGCTGGCCACATGCAAGTCCCAGCTCGGAGCTGCAGATGTGCCATCCGCCTGATAGTACAGACAAAGGACCCTTCATCCCTACAGTAACTTCACCATCTGCATGCTTTCAGGAGATGTACAGAGGCCTGTCGTGGGTGTGGTGGGATGTCTGCGACCCTGGGAATCATGGATGATATGCCCAGCACGTGGCACATGAGCGGCCTCACTGTGTGTTACGTTGCCTCACAGCTGCTCCTCCCTCCCACGAGCCCCCACACTTGTGTGCGCTGCGCGGTTGTATCACGTGCACTCCTACGGCACACCATTGTCATGCCTGTCCGCTCATGTCCAGCGGCATGCCAACAACACCATGACCCTGTCCTTTGAAGGTGTGCGGCCACGTGAGTGTAGGCCAATGGTCTGGACAGGGCGGACACAGGTGTACAGTCCATGGTTGGCTGTGATCGCGCTGCGAATGAGGCTAGGCAACTCACCCACGCAGCCGCAGGACTCAGACACATAACACCTGGCATGCATGTGCCAAGACCCCGAGCGGTCTTGCGCTCCTAAATTTCCCCGTACGTGCGGGCCCGCCCTCCTGGTGCATGCTACATTGCAACATCGACTACTGTGGCCCTGGTGGCGACAACACCCCAACACAGAGACACACTTACCGCACATCCTGCCCAAGGCCAGGTCCGAGCCACGCCCTGCTCCCCCTGCCAAATTAGCACACCCCTACGCTGACCTGACGTACGCCGGACCAGCACACGCCGCTTGTGCATGCAGGGGGGCGGGCGAAGCTACAAGTCCAGGGTCACTGCCAACGCTGAGGTGACATGGTATCGTCCGCTGAACACAGCACACTGTGATGTTGTAGGGCCCGTGCCCATCATGCTGACACAATGACCACACGGACACACTTGCTCAGATGGTGTGAATGGCTACGGGCACGTGCGCCCGGCCACATTTATTAGCAGGCACACATATCGAGTGACACCTGTGTTGGATGTGTGTGGGGTGTGTGCACACCAGCCGGCAAGGGCTGCCTGGTGCAGTCAGAAATCGACAACAGTGTACATCGTAAAGGACACAACCATTCAACCGTAAAGGCCCCATGAATTGTGCAGCACAGAGTTAGTGGCCCCGGATGCACAGCGTCCTGCACGGGCCTACCGCCACGGGCCGCTAACTTGCGGGGCACTGGGGCAGGGTCACGAGAGCAGGGCAGGTTTCTGTAGATGACAAAGGGGCTTGTCACGGAGTGTCTTGGTGGACAGTGGAAGGTGTACCCCCAGGGCATGAGGCAGAGGGCAGAACCACGCTGAAACAGTCACTATGGTGGAGATGAATGGAACAGACACATGTCGGACACCAAGTCCGGTCCAGCCAGATGAAGATGCAGAAAACCACCAGGCCATGGACTCAGACGCCACCAAAGTCCAACCAGAAAGTGCCCATGAGTCATTGCGCACAGAGTTAGTGCCACCAGTGCTGTATGGGGATGCCACCTGCGATGAGGCATGTCCAATGGTGTGGACCCCTCCACCTCTTACCCAAGACACAGTTCCACATGTGTGACCTACTGGACCGCAGTGTAGGCCTGAGGCAGCGGTCAGCACGGGCCATTCACCGAGTGTCGCCGGCTTAGGTTGCATGGCCCCACCGGCCTGCGTAGTTCAGGTTCAGTGGCACCACGGGACACGGACTTGCGGTGAACAGGGTTGATGGCACCAGGTCGGTTTTTGATAGTGTTCGATCACCTCCGTGACTCTGATTCGGCTTTCGTCCGGACTGAGCCGCATCTTCCTCTTACTCCTCTCCGTGCGTTCACTGGTGTGGACTCTGCCATTCATGATTCACGACTAGGTGCTGGATGTGGGACCTACTGGTCCGCAGGGTAGGCCTAAGCCCTCATCCACGTGTCGCCGGCTTGCGTTGCACAGGGTTAGTGGCACCACGTGTCGCCGGCTTGCATTGAACAGGGTTAGTGGCACCACGTGTCGCCAGCTTGTGTTGAACAGGGTTAGTGGCACCACGTGTCGCCGGCTTGCGTTGAACAGGGTTAGTGGCACCACGTGTCGCAGGCTTGCGATATGGAATTATGCCTCACTGATCGAAGGGAGTCTGGTGCTGTGGCCGCTGCCACGGACTTGGGGTCACTGCCATTCAAGACTCAGGACACAGTTCCATATGTGGGACCGACTGGAGCGCAGTGTAGGCCTGAACCCTCATCCACGTGTCGCCGGCTTGCGTTGAACAGGGTTAGTGGCACCACGTGTCGCAGGCCTGCGATATGGAATTATGCCTCACTGATCGAAGGGAATCTGGTGCTGTGGCCGCTGCCACGGACTTGGGGTCACTGCCATTCAAGACTCAGGACACAGTTCCACATGTTGGACCTACTGGGCCGAAGAGGACGCCAGTGGGGTATGTAAATGAGAAAGGAGTAATGTGGGCCAGCGTCGTGGGGGCCAGAGATGGTCTGCGGAGGCTGCAGAGGTCGCGGGACTGGTGCTTGGAGCTTTCACAGGCACGTGGGGGGCCCTCTTTGACACATGCCAGTGTAGGCAGGTGAGCGGAGCCTCGTTGGTGCGCTGGGGCCGGCATGACGGGTCGGGGGACCAGCGGCCCGGGGTGCAGCAGGCGCACAGGGACGTAGGTCCCGCCGCGCTCGGCGCAGGACTCCTGGTGGGCTGAGAGGCGCCGCCCTGGCAGACGCATTGTCCATTCCAAATGAGAACCACTCCCAGTGCGACAGGCTTTTTGTTCGCACCCCTATGCAGGCCTGGCGTACGCAGGTCCAACCCACTACGCACGCGCATGCAGGGGGGGACGTAATGTGCAACATTTCCGCGTTCTGCCCCACAGCCTGTGGGGACATGGTAGCGTACACTGGCCACTGGTTTTACTACACTCCATGCACCAGCAGTTGATCTCCACATGGCTATTTCCGTGGTTTGCACTCTGTGGTCTGTCCGGCACCTCCACGCCACACCTGGCATTGGGTAGATTCACATTCCTTGGTCACTTGCCGCTCTCGCACATGCCTGCTCCATGCCTCTCCTCGCATCCTGCTATTGTGTGTCTGTGGTGCCATGCCGTGGCTGGGTTGTGGGCATGGCAAGGCCAGATTCACAATGGAGTTGTGTTGTCGTGTCTGGTCGGTTGGCAAGTTGTGTGTCATGTTGAATGTAGTTGTGCTGCGTGCCCATTGCCAGTGTCGTGAGTTGCATGACTGTGGGCTGGAGGTGTGTGGTGTGTTCATTTTGTACTTACCAACACGCACTGCATTTCCATGGGTGCCATCCTGGGAGCGCTGGGTGATGATGGACTGTCGGGAGATGTGAGAATCATGCACTCTGCCTGGGGAGTTGGCCACGACATTGTTGAGGAGTCCCGGGCGGTCCACTGTTGCCTGCACATTCATGATATGCGTGTGCTTTCAGTAGTGGTAGTTGTGTGCAGTGTCGGCAGGGGGCAAGAGGGGTACATGTGTGCAGTTGATTGGCCCTGACACGTGAGGGAATCCAGCTATGGCCTAGGGGCCTTGCTTGGTCTCCAGCAGCTCCTGCGCAGTGTGGGTGAAGTGGAGGTGCTTGGGTACCAGGCTGTTGTTGGCATCCAGGACAGGTGTGATGACCTTGTATGGGGCTGGCTGTGTGACTCCTCCGACTCTGGCAGTTGTGGGTTGGATGGTACCAGAGGCTGACATGTACTGCGCAGCCAGCAGCTTTGTCTGCGGAGGGATGTTGGTAGTCCGCTGGGTTGGTACCATCAGCAGGTGGGGGATGTGGGTCAGGATGCGGGGGATGGTTGTCCTTTTGTGCCTGTAGTGGGCAATGTCCTCCTCTGGCGTTGGGTCTGGGTGGCAGGTGCGTTTCAGGTGGGTCCGCTGTCTTTGTGTACGCTGCCTCTGTGGTGTTCCCGGGGGGGCAGGACGGGTCCTGAGGGTGGTGGCGGGCCTGGGGTGGGTGTTGTGTTCCTCATGTGTCTCGGATCTGTATGATCATTGTCTCCATGGCATCTGTGGGTCTTCAGACGTGTCTCTTGGCTGGGCTTCCTTTCATGCTGCAGGTAGTCGTCCTGCTTAACACCAGCAAAAGGCAGGTGTTAAATCCCTGCTGCTACCGCGGCTTATCGCCTGTTTTTGGTTTGCATCGCAGATCTGGCAGTTCGTTGTGAAAGTGGTGTTGTGGGTTTTTCGTGTGTTTTTGCACGGGAACGCCTATTCTGCATCTCATTAGGGTTAGTTGGTGGTGTCCACCGTGGAGATAAATTTTGGGGCAGTTGTCGCGGGAATACTGGCGATGTCTGCAGTTTGCACCCGCTTGTGAATGGGGTGTTGAATCTATCTCCACTTTTGATGGGTTAAGGTGGGGATAAATTGGCGGTAGGTCCTTGTGAATATGCCCCTTAGTCTCTTAACACTTTAGCCTACATCTATTAAGCTCTAACTATCAAAGTATACTAAATCTTAACTTTTAATTTCGTGCTTCATTCAAGTGTAACTTTATTGCCACTCACCATTGTCCTGATTCACCTATGCTGCCAACAGTCATCTTAAGCTATAAAAAAATGTCTACTTAACCTGTCAACCATCACTCAGAAAAGCCTTCCGAGCCCCCTCCCGAAGACTGTTCTGACCCCCCCTTTAGGACTCACTGTCTCCCCTTCTCATGTTCACTTGTTGTGTAGTTCCTACAAACAAATCTATATAGGATCTGTGCGTTTAGACAACATAAACCAAGGGATTGGTGTCCAGACTGATTCCAGACACCCCCAAAGGATATGTTAGTCTGTAGACCAGCTAGCTCACAGTGCCACTATGAGCCCCTCTTACCAAGGAGCGAATAGTTTCTGGCAACTATCGAACATGACAACTCTGACCCCTCAGGGATCGTGGAAACAATACAGTACTTTTCGCTCAGTCACTCGTGCTCACTTTGTCTCAGAGAGATACACAGAATAGAGGATGGGGACGTTTTCAATAAGCATTTATTGGACCAGCGTCATTCTAGTGTAAAATACATGTGCTGCAACAACCATAAGACAGAAACAGATGTATACGGTTATTAGCACCAACAGAGTAAAGAAAAGGTAGAATTCTACCATAGTGCTAAAACAATGGTGGCAGGTCTAGGATCGGACTGCCTGCATTGTTTTTGCCTAATCCTGTACTTTCTCCCTGTGCCTAACTTGCTTTCTTGCCCAGACTTGTTTTTTTTCCCCCTGTGCCTAACTTGCTTTCTTGCCCAGACTTGTTTTTATCCTCCTGTGCCTAACTTGCTTTCTTGCCCAGACTTGTTTTTATTCCCCTGTGCCTAACTTGCTTTCTTGCCCAGACTTGTTTTTATTCCCCTGTGCCTCTACTTGTTTTCTTGCCTAAACTTGTTTTTCCTTCCTGTGCCCAGTTCTCCCGCGGCCCCCGCCCATTTTTCCCGCTGCTGCGTCCCTGCCCCCCTGCATTCCCATTCGCCGCCCCGCTCCCGCCTCCCAGCTGCTCCTCCCTCCCACATCCCCTCATATGGAGGTCGCGCAGCGGCCGCGCCGCCTGCGCCCGTCCGCGCCTGGACCGCGCCCAGTGCCAGCACCCCTGGACCCCGCGAACGCCACGATGCCCGTCACCGCTACGATTCCAGATCCCTCCACGCACTCAACACCGGACGATCACATACCTGCTTCCTGGCCGCCCCGAAGCGCACCCACGGAGCTTTCACCTGCCGGAACTGCAGCTTCACAAGCATCCGCCCCACCATGCCGCCGACCAGGAAAGAACCCAACCACCTCAGATGCATCCTTCTTAACACCCGCTCCACCCGCAAACACGCCGTTAAACTCTGGGACCTACTCGACTCAACCTCCCCAGACGTCCTGACGGAGACCTGGCTGAACCCAGCCTCGGCACCCGACATAGCCATAGCCGTCCCGGAAGGCTACAAGATCACCCGCAGGGACCGCACCAACGGAGCAGGAGGAGGAATCGCCATCGTCCACAGGAACACTCTGAGTCTCGACCAACACCGACGACACCCTCAGCACCGCCGAACACCTGCACTTCCAGATCCACACCGATCCCAACACCACCCTCAGAGGAACCCTCGTCTACAGACCGCCCGGACCCCGACCACAGTTCAGCGACTCCATCGCCGACTTCGTCAGCGACTTCGAGGAGGATGTAGTCCATCGCCCTCGCCTCCATGGACTACATCCTCCTCGGGGACCTGAACTTCCACCTCGAGAACAACAACGACACCAACTCCACCACCCTGATCAACAACCTAGCCAACCTCAGACTCAGACAACTCGTCACAATACCCACCCACTCCGCCGGTCACACGCTTGACCCCATCTTCTCCACAAGCCCCCACGTCTCCTTCAAGCACACCACTGAACTCCACTGGACAGACCATCGCTGCATCCACTTCACCTTCAAGAAACCCACCACGCACCACCGCACCCAACAGATGCCCCGCCGCTGCTGGAGCAAAGTCACCGAAGACCAACTAACCACCACCCTCGCCCAGAGCCCACCCGCCCGACCCCACCGACCCCGACACCGCCGCCCGCAACCTCAGACAGTGGATCAACGACTGCGCCAACACCCTCGCCCCGATCAAGAAACCCTCCAACAGTCACACCAACAAGAAAGCCAGCTGGTTCACTGAAGACCTCCGGGCCTCCAAGCAAACCTGCCGAAAGCTGGAGAAGATCTGGCTCCGTGAACGAACACTGGACAGCCACGCAGCCCACAAGAACGCCACCCGCAGACACCATCACCTCATCAGATCCGCCAAAAGGGCCTCCTTCAAAGACCGCCTGGAGAACAACGCGCACAACAGCAAAGAGCTCTTCAACATCGTGAAGAAACTCTCCAACCCCAGCTCCAACACCAACGACGTCCCACCCTCGCAAGACCTGTGCGACTCGCTGGCCACCTTCTTCCACCGCAAGATCGCAGACATCCACGACAGCTTCAACGCCACGACCCCCCCGACAACCAATGAGACCTCCGCCCCCACGACCACCATCCGCACCAACCGCCTGCTCTCCTGGACCAACATCAACGAGGACGACACCATCAAGATCATGAACACCATCCACTCTGGATCTCCGTCAGACCCATGCCCACACCACATCTTCAACAAAGCCAGCACAGCCATCACACCCCATCTCCGGAAAGTCATCAACACCTCCTTCGAGACAGCAACCTTCCCGGAGAGCTGGAAGCACGCCGAGATCAACGCCTTACTCAAGCAACCCAAGGCGGACCCCAAGGACCTCAAGAACTTCCGGCCCATCTCCCTGCTCCCGTTCCTGGCAAAGGTCATTGAGAAGACCGTCAACAAACAACTGTCCCGCTACCTCGAGGAGACCAACATCCTGGACCCTTCCCAGTCCGGGTTCCGCAGCAATCACAGCACCGAGACTGCCCTCATCGCCGCCACCGATGACATCAAGTCCCTGCTGGACAACGGAGAAACGGCGGCCCTCATCCTCCTGGACCTGTCAGCCGCCTTCGACACGGTCTGCCACCACACACTACGAACACGCCTCCACAACGCCGGGATCCAAGAGAAGGCCCTGGACTGAACCACCTCCTTCCTCTCCGGCAGAACACAGAGCGTCCGCCTTCCCCCCTTCCGCTCCGAAGCCACCGAGATAATCTGCGGCGTACCCCAGGGCTCTTCCCTCAGCCCAACTCTGTTTAACATCTACATGGCACCGCTCGCCCACGTCGCCCGTCGGCACGACCTCAACATCATCTCCCATGCCGATGACACCCAGCTGATCCTCTCCCTCACCAAGGACCCCCACACCGCCAAAACCAACCTCCACGAAGGAATGAAGGCCGTCGCTGAATGGATGAGGAACAGCCGACTGAAGCTGAACTCGGACAAGACGGAGGTCCTCATCCTTGGATCCACCCCTTCGGCCTGGGACGACTCCTGGTGGCCGACCGCACTGGGAACCGCCCCAACACCCACTGACCACGCACGCAACCTAGGGGTCATCCTCGACTCCACCCTCTCCATGACTAAACAGGTCAACGCCGTCTCCTCCGCCTGCTTCAACACCCTCCGCATGCTCCGCAGGATCTACAAGTGGATCCCCACTGAAACGAGAAGAACGGTCACCCAGGCCCTCGTCAGCAGCAGGTTGGACTACGGAAACGCCCTCTACGCAGGAGCCTCGGCCAAACCCCTGAGACGGCTCCAACGCATCCAGAACGCCTCTGCACGCCTGATCCTCGACATCCCTCGCCGCAGCCACATCACACCCCACCTGAGAGACCTGCACTGGCTCCCGGTCAACAAGAGGATAACCTTCAAACTCCTCACCCACGCACACAAGGCACTCCACAACACCGGACCAACGTACCTCAACAGACGACTCAGCTTCTACACCCCCACCGCCAGCTCTGCTCCGCCGACCTCGCCCTCGCCACTGTCCCCCGCTTCCAAAGAGCGACCTCCGGTGGCAGATCGTTCTCCCACCTCACCGCCAAGACCTGGAACACCCTCCCCATCCACCTACGGCAGACCCAAGACCTGCTGACCTTCAGAAAACTCCTCAAGACCTGGCTTTTCGAGCAGTAGCAGCATTCCCCACCCCAGCGCCTTGAGACCCTCACGGGTGAGTAGTGCGCTTTACAAATGATATGATTGATTGATTGATTGATTGATTGGAACAGGGGGAGGAGGTAAGTGGCAATGTTAATAGTTAATAGCCTAAGCTTCTTCAACCTGTTGCATGATGCTGCCTGATGCCATACATGCTATTGTCAATGCCGTGGCGCTGGTTTGCTACCGGTTTTCTGCCCCCTGCTGCTGTACCACTGCTGGATTTCTCGAGTGGCCTTTTCCTGGCATACCCCTGGGAGAGTTACTGATCAAAGGGAAGCAATTGTCTGTCTGATCGATTATATCTATCGGCAGAGCTTAGTCGCATTTTGACTACTGCTGGTCTACCGTTGGTCTACCGCTGGTCGGCAGATGCTAGCTCCTGGTGTGCTAAATCCTGAATCCTGAATAGAGCTGCATGCTGTTCAGCCCCCTTGGCTCACTGGTGAAATTCTCTGGACATCGACCTGGCTATTGGCTTGGCCTTGGTTTAGCTGTCGCTGTCACTGACATTGATATTGATAGCATCAATGACAAACCATTGGCAACCCTAAAGATTATTTTTACTCACTCTTCTGGCTTCTGATCTTATAAGAGATGGGTGAGAAAAAGGAGGTCAGCGGACCAAGAAGTGGAACCACCTTGGATTCTTTTTTGGCACGGGCAGTGAGTGTTGTCGCTAAGGAGATAGACCTGGCAGAGAGACGATTATCTCCTGATTTAGGGGAGACACTCAGTTTTCCCTCTCAGAGAGAGGATCTGACACAGACATAGCTGGCATCACCTTTTAGGGGTTGCACCAGCTGTCCATCACTTCCCTTACCCACTTCTGAAGCTGTAGACCATTCACCCTCTTTGACTGAGAAAAAGGGTGCAGCTCATGGAGGGGCCCAAGCCAAGGACCACAGATAAATGGGTGATGCTAAAAGGGGCTATAATCCTTGAGGACAATGTGACCAATGTGACCAATTCATCCAGCGAGACAATGGTCCGGAGAAAGAGGCAAGCAAGACAAGGTCCAACAACCAGTCAACATAAAAAGCAGAGGACAGCTGTAGGTCCCACTACACGCACCAGTAAATCAATAGTCCCAAGCACAATAGTGGCTGAGTCAGCGCCAGCTCCCACAGTGGGTGGGGAGGAAGGGGAGACGATATTGGGGAGGGACAGTGCCCGGGATCAAGTATCTATAATGGCGAGAACTGTCATTGCCCCCCTACTAGACAGGGTGCATTCCTTGGAAGGGGCAGTAAGAGACTTGTCATCTAAAATAGAGCCCCTGCTGGCAGTCGTGGTCCGTGTAGGAGTGCCGGCCGGGCGGTGACGTGGGGAGGGGCAGGGTGGGGGGTAGCAAAGTACGGATTACGGACCAATACAGGTAAGTAAACATTTAAATCAATAAAACAAATTTCGTTGTGAGCGCTGCATCGCCAAATGCGATGCAGTGCGCGCAACGAAATTCGTTTCATTGATTTAAATGTTTACTTACCTGTATTGGTCCGTAATCCGTACTTTGCTACCCCCCACCCTGCCCCTCCCCCGCCCCACATCACCGCCCGGCCGGCACTCCTACACGGACCGCGACTGCCTGCTGGCGTTCCCAGACATCAAGCAGTTTCTTAATCAAGCGCTGGATAATGTGGGCAATGTGGGGAGAAGTGCTAACATTGACACCAACTTAGGGGATCAGATATCACAATTGCCACAGAATCAGGCACTACCACCAGGTGCGCATGTAAACCCACCCACGCCGGGCTGATTGGGTCATTTCATATCTTGCAGGACCTCTGTAAGAAGGGGAAATATGGAACAAGAAGACGCTAATGGAAGAGGCAAGTTTGTGTCACAGGACCCGGAATACACAATCTCAACCTTGTCGGCCCTTGCCTTGTCGTGTAGTTCCTATATTACCCATACAGGACCTGCGCGTTCCGATAAGATAAACTGTGGGTTTGGTGGTAGACTGACTCTGAGCACCCCCACCGAGAAATGTTAGCCTGTTTGCATAAGGTAGCTCACAGTGCCACTAGTGTCTCCTCTTTACGGGAAGAGAGATTAGTCTCTGGCAACCTCAGAACATGACAACCCTGATCCCTCAAGATCGTGGAAACAATGTACTACTTTTCGCTCAGTCACTCGTGCTCACTTATCTTGTCTCAGAGATACACAGAATAAACAGCCTGGGCGTTTCAATAAGGATTTATTGAACAGTTGTTATTCTTGTGTAGAATATATGAGCTGCAACAACCATTATACAGTAGCAGAGATATATGATTAGCAGTACAGCAAATATGAAAGGATAGTACAGTTCTACCATCTTGCAATAAGCATGAATAAATACATGAATATAAAATGCATTGATAAAAGAAAGTGCGTACTCCTACGATGCCTATCTAGATGTACCTAAGTGTACCTAGCATGTGAGTAGGTGTAAAGCCAAGAATCCCTCTAGGAATTAGTCGAACCCCATTACCTGAAGTGCGAGAATGTAGGAGCCCTTCTTGGTCTCGAGTTGGACACCCCGCAAGGGATGTTCAGACCACTGTCAGCTGGAGCGTCTGCATGCAGGACCCTCAGCTTCTCTGGTCAGTGTGTTGGCCTGGAAGTCTCGGTTCCCTCTCACTAATACTAGCAAGAGGTGCTATATTTATATAGAAAGTATCTAGGGCTCCTTTGTCCCTTGTTGCTTGTATTAGCCATTGTTGGATTTGAGGATGACGTATGGGATGAACCGCGTAAGTAGATATGGGGAGGAAGGTGGTGTAGCCCCAGCCTGGTTTCTAAGAACCCTTATGAATATTCATTCATACTGTGTGAGTCTATTGATGGAGTTATAGTACTCTATTGTTTAGGAGAAACCCTCCTTCTGCACCCAGGACTAGAACTAGGTAAAGGTTCAATCCTAAAAGGCTAGTTACAGTGTAGTGTAGGGGAGGTAATGTAGATGAAGGGGTATGATGTTACCCGGGCCTATATTAGGCTACCTATATGAAACATAACAGCCTAATCTCGATCTACCCCCAGATTGGTGCCCTTATGTGGCAGTCCTGGTTGGAGTACCTTTACTTTCCTGTGACAGAGAGGAGAGCCATTGGGAATTGAAGAACGGACCGTGCCACTGGCTATCCCGGAATACCAAATTCTCCACCTCTGAGTATGATGATATCCTACTTGTAAGGAGAATTAATTGGATTGGGACCACCCCTAAAACCATAGACAGGGATTGTGTGATTATAAACTGCAGGTATCCAGGCCTGGCATATCGGTTGATTAAAACTGGGTGTAGGCTGAGTGAGTTAATTGCAGTGATTAGCACCATTCCACTTAGATTCTTTTATAGACCAATCCCACCCAGCCAGCAGAGTAGAGTAAGGTCTGAAAGTTAACAACCTAATGCTATAGGAGGATATGCTGTACCAACCAGCAATAGATTTACACTATCATCTGAGCTGGACAATAATGATTGACTCTCCCCTAGCATTGCGCAGATAACGACAAGGGAAGTTGTTGCATACCATGATGAATGTAAAGGGTTGGTTGATTTTCCACCTACATGGATAACCCTTAGTGACCACAGTATTCAAACTACCCAAGTTAACTATCTGTCCCTACCAGGAATTTTAGATCCCACCCTGATTGCTTCTGCTTCTCCATCGTATCATGGTATCAATAGGGCCTCCACTGGTGAGGACCTTATGTCAACAAGATTTTTATCCTGGAATGTAGCTGGTCTGGTATACAAATTAGTCATACCAGAATGGGGTGATTTTATTGATCAATATGACGTCTGCCTCTTGCAAGAAACATGGTCTCTGCAGCCCCTCTACCGCACAGGTTATGTGAATTTTTTAAAGGCAGCCACATCCTCAGGGGCAGGAAGGCCTTCAGGGGGTCTTACGATATGGGTAAAAACCACCATCATGGGCCTTTTGTAGGAGGTTATAGTGAATTCCCCCGACATTGCATGCATTAGCCTGGCCATACACCCGGATGCAACATATTACATGCAATATGTTTATTGTAGATCAATCAGGAATAGGACACAATCAATTGTTGTAGACCAACTGAATGAGCACTTAGCTTCACTTCCAGTTTCAATAAGGAAAATAGTAGGGGGAGACTTTAATTGTCAATTTGAACCATTGAGTACAGATTGCAATGTGTTGACAGCAGATAAGGATGCAAGCTGGTCTATACCAGAGTTGGAAATTTCCCCAATTAAGAAATGGTCCCCTTTAGCAGTCCAAATTAATGCCCTAACTTTAAATCAGGGGCTTCGAGCCTGTAATGGCAGGTCAGTCTCTGATAAATCAGGTAATCACACGTTTAACTGGGTGAATCAAACCAGCTTAATTGACTACATAATGCTGGACGTTAAGTTATGGCCATTTTTTGTGGCTATGGTAGTTATACCACAATCAGATAGCAATCACAATGCTCTGACTCTCAAGCTTAGTCTGTCATTTAGTGCACAACATAATTTATCTGGGGAGCCCTTCGATAGAAGACTAAGAGTATCTAGCAACGGACGTTGAGTCAAATGGAGCACAATAGGACGTTCCCAGGAGACCATTAGTGAGATCTACAGGACCGTTGTGGTAGATATGGAGGATATGGTTCCATTGATCAGCTCAGGGAGTACCCCAGAGTTATATGGGGAGATAATCAAAATGCACACTCGAATGTATACGAATCTGAGGAGCTCATTTTTAGCCAAAACAGGGCGTACAGTGGGTAGGAAGCGCCCCAAATCTTGGTTTAATAAAGCATGTTGAGAATCTAAGTGTGCTCTGATCATTGCGATCAAACAGAGCGATAGATAACTGATTCAGGTTGCTAGACAGAGTTATAAGATTGTGCTACTGAGGTCTAAAAAAGAATGGGACAAGGGAATTTGGGAGGCTCTCGTAGATGCCGCCAAAATGAAAGACCAACGTTCCTTTTGGAACGTGGAAGCAACAGGAAGCAGGGATGGATATAGCACCATAGAAAACAATATTGCAGCTCAAGACTGGGTGGTACATTTCACCAGTCTATATAAGCAGAAGGGAGTTCAGCAAGTTAACACGGGAGGACAGTTGGGGTAGGGGAAAACCATCAAGAGCTCAGTATACAAGGGTAGTGAAACACAAGATTGTCACCCAAGGGCCAACCACCTATGCAGAAGAAGAGGAGTCCATAGACATTACAGTGGAGGAAATTAACCTGGCAATGAGGGGAATAGTTCCGAATAAAGCACCATGGATAGACAAAATTCCGTACGATCTATTCCTGAGTGAGATTAAACTCTGGAGTGCCTATTTTGCAGTACTGTACTTGGCAATCCTGAAAGGGGCTCCCTTACCACATACCTGGGCCGGGGCCAAAATAATCCCCAGCTTTGAAAAGGGCTCACGTGACTTGCCGGCGAATTATCATCCAATTAGTCTTACAGACAGTACACAAAAGCTTTTTAGATAAGTGATCGTAGGTAGACTACAGGATTGACTTGCTGATAATGAGATTTTGACACCCCTACAGGCAGGCTTCAGAAAGTCCACAAGCACAATTGATCAAGCGTTTTGCCTACAAATGTTGTACTGGAAAACAGTTACACTGGGAGGAGGACGACTTTATGTTGTGTTTGTGTATTTGCGCTCTGCCTTTGACTTGGTACCAAGATTAACACTCTGGCAGATCCTTGCTGGAATGGGAGTGCCAAGCTATTTGTTAGATACCATAGTCATGCTACATACTAACAACTTTGCGCAGGTAAGACACGGCACAGCAGGAGAGTTAACCAATTCCTTCCCCGTAACTAGAGGAGTCAGGCAGGGGTGCGTGTTGGCACCCACGCTGTTTACACTCTACATTAACGGCCTTGTTAAATTTCTGGACCAATGTGAAAACGACGCGCCTAGATTAGCAAACATGAGGGTCTCTGCCCTCATGTTTGCTGATGATACTTTACTGATCTCCAAAACCCCTATAGGACTTCAGAGGCTTCTGGATCAGTTTGATTGCTTCTGCAGGATGAGGGTATTGGAGATCAATGTAAGCAAAATCAAGTATATGGTGCTTAATCCTGAGCCTTCGACCATGACACATCTCACTCTGGCAGGGGCCCCATTAGAACGTGTCCGTACATTTGTGTACCTAGGCCTCATACTTACAGAACACCTGGGGTGGCAAGCTCACATTACACAGCAACGATTGAAAACCGAGCAAGTAGTGGGAGGCATTCTCAAAATGTCACGCAGTTCACAGTATCGTCCTATTTCACCAGTGATCCAAATTTACAATCTTAAAGCCTTGGGGACTGCTGCATATGGTGCCGAGCTGTGAGGACATCAGGGTACTACCTCATTGGAAATGGTGGAAAATCGCTTTATGCGACAGCTGGTTGGTTTACCAGTAAGCACTCCCTTGCTCCCACTTAGACTGGACCTTGGGGCAAGAAATATTTCAGATAAATTGGCACTGCGCCCCATACTCTATTGGAGCATGGTCCGGGTCACCCCGGATCTATCTGCTTATCGACAGGGGTTAGAGGAACTCTTGTATTAAGTGGGCTCTAGCAGAATTCCACGGCTAAAGCATGTAAAGCGTACATTAATAGCCATCAGCCTTGAGGGTCTATGGAATACCCCGGTCCAGGCTGGGGCTAGTTCCAAATCACATATTAAAACTGCATACAGGCGATATAAAGATAATCGTATGTATAGCCAGTCAAGCCATGGAACCCTAATAAATGACTATCTCACATTTAAGGACTCCTTCAAGCTAGAGGAATTCCTGGATGAAATAGAACCTCCTCCAGCCAGGCGTCTCTACTTGCAGTTCCGGTATGGAACTTTACCTGTATGGGCTTTTACTGCAAAGCAAGAATGTGCACTATGGGCAAAGGAGTTGCATTGCCCGCCCTGTGGGGATCAAAAAGAAACCATTGAACACATTATCTTTTTCTGCCCAATCTAAGTGTCACAAAGGAGGTGAGGGATTGTTCCATTCTGTCAGAAACTGGGAGTTAGGGAACATAAGGAAGCGCTCAGGATTCTGAGATGACACATGCGAACCAGCGTCATTCTAGTGTAAAATACGTGTGCTGCAACAGCCATAAGACAGAAACAGATATATAGGGTTATTAGCACCAACAGAGTAAAGAAAAGGTAGAATTCTACCATAGTGCTAAAACAATGTATATATGCAGGCATATGAATACATGACAGTAATAATGCGTACTGCTACAAATTAACCCTAACTAGATGTATCTAAGTGCACCTAGCATGTATGTAGGTGTAAAGAAAAGAATTCCCTTAGGATAGAGCCAATCCCATTACTGTTGTGGGAGAGCGAAGGACCTCGTCGTGGTCTCGAATTGGACTCCCCGCGAAGGATGTCAGACCACTGCGTGCTGGAGTGTCTGCGTGCAGGAACCTCAGCGTCTTGCATCAGCGTGTAAGCATGGAAGTCTTTCTCCTCTGGTTTACCCAGTGAAGATGTAGTGCTTATATACCCAAAGGGTACCCTCAGGGGTTCTACCTAGAAGTGTACTATGGGCATGTCGGGCAAGGATGACGATAGAGATGACCCTTATACAGAAGTATTATGCAGGAGATGGTAATCCTGCTGTGATACTGAGAATCCTCATGCATAATACATGAGGCTAGTTTCCAGAGAAAACCACACGACGGTCATATAGCACCTAACTAGGTAAAAGGTCAGCGTCAGACCCGTTATGTAGAACAATGGTAGGTCAGATGTAGGTAAAAGGTCGTTTAACTACCTAGGCCTTTATTTGGGTACATTGAGGTTCATAACACCCACTCTTCATCCGACTGGACGACATAATAATAAATGCTAAAATATGCCTGTTTAAAAAAGCATAAAAACATTGCTAAAATATGAGTATAAAAACATCTAAAAACATGCTATATGATAAAAAGTAAATTATGTAGCAGTTACAAAACCCTATGAGTCCTCTAGAAAGTCAATATACTGTGAGACCAACTGAGCATTCCGAAAGTCATAGTGCTCAGTGAGAGTAGAAGAGGAAAAACAAAGCAAAAAATGATGTTATCAAATTCCAGTTTTAGTTCTTTTCGAAAAAGGACCAAATTGTTCCCAGCACACGGAGAGCCAAATGTTTATGTGCCCTGTGTGAAAGGCGCAACATCACTGTTGCCTGCATTTTCAGATGACGGTCCCTGTAACACCTCTTGGATCAGGTCAATGGAGCAAAGGTGATCTTATCCGGTTCCCACAGCCGTTGCTGAGGAAGCACCTCATGCCTGTAAGCCTGGTACAGAGCCTGTCTCCGTTCCAACAAGCAGTATCAGACTACAGGAGGTAGCCCATATACCCCAAGGAGACTAGGGCAGTAATCTGTAACCAGAGCCTGACTCCTGCCGGCCACGCCGATTTGTTCTCGCCCACGCTAACTGTTCCAAGTAATACGACCAGCAGCCCCTTGGCTCTCACAATGGGAGCGATGCCTTGCACCCCAATCTTGGACCCTTCTGACATCCATTAAGTTTCTACAGGTCCTCCCCAGACTCGCCTTGGACCCAGCCCTCTTTTTGTATCCTGACACATAAATAACTGTAACCTGGTCCTGATGATGGCCTAACATTTCTACAGGCCGAAACGCCGTCGACTTCCACAGCGGAACTCCTGGCGCCCCCATTCACGGATACCCCACTCAATTAATTTTTGTATTCTTGTACCATTAACTGGGTATCCTAAATATGTAAAGAATTTTAATCCCACTTGTTTCGTGTTGCGCCCATCACCATCGCTGTATATACCACGTCACGTGTCACTTGCGCCGTCACAATCCTTCACGAGCACTTGTGCACAGTATCTTGTAGGTTACATGCCATTCAATGTAACGCAGTGCTACCGTTCCATGTGCTTGTACATATGAAGTTTAATATGTCCAACATGTATATTTATTGAAATACAATTTATTTTCACAAGAGAATGTCTCCCTGGTTTTCTCCCCTTTTGGATTTAATTCTTAGCAATTAATTGCGCCACATGTATCTGTCTTTTAAATAACACCCCTGTTTGAGACTCCGTTCCAACAAGAGCTGAAGCATTCTGTGGTGGCTCTAGGAATGCCATCATCAGGATTGGAATACGCTGAGAACACTGCACTATATGGACCTTTAGCAGGTCTAGCAGTACATCCACATCCGGAGGCGTAACCGATGGAAGTGTTAGACAGATTTCCATCACGCATTCTTGTCCCCAGAATAGGCTGCAGAGTACAGGCCAGACGCAGTCTACCCAGACTGATCTGAACGATAGAAACTAATGCTCGCTTAGCTCCTGAAGCCGAGTTGTGCCCAGATGGAGTACCATGCATTCACGACAACGCCGCTCCATGAGCGCTTTTTCTATCTACTTGGCATTGGGGACGTCCATTGCGTAGCAGAAAAATTAAAATCAGGATACCCACTACCAGCAGCAGGATCAGCGGAAGCCCTCCAAAAATGCTTCCAAATACGGAGTGTATTTAAGATGAAATAACTCCAAAAACCGTCTGAAAGGTGCTTAATAGCCCAGAACCTATGGTCTTAAATAGGTGAACTATCCCACTCGTATCAGACATAGTAAAGATACGATGTACCATTTCTCCGAAATGGAGTGGGAAGTTAGTTTGGACTAGAGCCTGTATCTCAGCTGAAGACCTTTTAACCTGGAGATCAAAAGTATCTTGAGCTGAGGTTAAGGTCACTTTTTTCTGTAAAAATATGGCTTTTAGTCTGCTCAGAGAATCAAACCGTATAAGGGAAACATTCAATGAAGGTCATAATGGCGCCTCCCTGACAGTGTGGGTTAGTGGGCACAATACTTGCAAACAACAAGTAACCCTGGAACTTACTGTGACCAGATATGCGATGCACGGTAGCATCCCACAACAACCTTGATCATTCAGCATTAACTAACTCCCATTCGAGAGCAGTTTGAACACTGGATGAATAACGGCAGCTGGGGATCCTTTCAAGTGGCAAGATAGGTTGCAACCAAAGCATTGCAAGCTCCGTGAAGCATAATATCCTGGCAAATTAGAGACCCACTTAAGGAATTCTCACAGTCTGAACCACTGAGAAATACTTCAGTGTCCCCATTCCTGCATCTAAATCTGTATGGCAATTCCCAAGATTCATGGATGTAATCCTTTCCCATTGCTTCATACCTTCCTACCTGGTGGTATGTTAGGCAATATTGAAATTGGAATGTTGTTACAGGCAATGTTATATGGACATGAATTAACCATTCTGTGCACGGTGACTCAGCCACGGTGAAAGGTAATTGGTCCAATTTTTCAATGTGCAGCATTGTATATTTCGCATCTCTTTGTGCCATTGTTGTCTGCCTCGTTGTTAAATTATAAGCAGAAAACAGAGACGTAGTGTTAATATATCGCCAGGACACGTGAACAGAGCACCATGATTGTAGCGTCCAGCTTAACAATAGAATGGATCGCAACTGTGATTGCCCATGTTGTAGGATGGACAGATCCTGTTCCATTATATCTATAGCAGAAGACACAATGATGCCCAGTGAATAAATCCTTGATGTTAGTGTGGTCATGCCATTATCGACCACTGCCAAAGCCTTTTCTAAGTTAACCCTGTCAATTTCACACAGCTTCTCTGCAGCTTTCAGTTGAGAGATCTTCCATCCTTCGTTGTAAATAGCGCATAAGAAGGAGTTTGTGACGTGGCTTTCGCGGACCTAAAAAAAATCCCTTAAATCCATGCCATCTGAGAGTAAGGACAAGTGTTGTTTCACCTGGGACAGTCTTGAGGTTTTTAGCCAATCTAGGCATAACTTGCCAACGCTGTAGGATATCACCACCCCTGGATGTTCTCGTTGTACATAGCGTTGGTCCGGCCTATGGATACTAAACCCTTCGGTGGTACCCTTGAATCTTGATTGACACCCATTTGTGTCTATAGGCCAAACTAACTATCCCTTCCAATTGGGGTCAGAAGAATTGTATGAACCCTCATGTATGATGTCATCAAGTGTATTCTCACTATTTTGTGTATAGTTTTCCCACCCCTCAAAGTGTAAGACAGGAAGTTTGTTGCACGGTATCATTCAGGAAGATAATTTGTTGTGGTATGAGGCATGCTCTAAATAATGCCTCAGTTCCCTGAACTTGCCAATGTTTTGTCCCCCAGACAACATTTGTGTCTATAGTGTCCCTCCAAAAGGCGAAACCTTGTAAAAACAGCTGGGAAATAAAGGAAGCAGAGTATATCTGTTTTGTGTTTGTGAGCATATTTTTCTTCACAGATGTAGGTGCAACCTTATAATAATATGAGGTCGGGTCTGAAGTGTTAAACCCAGAAAAATAAGCAAACTTTTGTGCAAATGTTCGTGAACTACCTTTCGGTGGTGTCGGGCAATGTTACCATTGATGATAAGTAAAAACATTACGTGGAATACCTGTCGTATGCAAGAAATGATGACCATAGTGTTGGTAACAATACATGGTGTCAAAATCCGATGTTTCATCATACAGTTAATTTTTTGAAAAAGCAGCACTTTGTTCTAAATCAGATAGCATGCTATTCACAGTTTCAAAGTCCCAATCATCAGAGAATGTACTGGAGGTGATGATATCATTTAAAGAAATGTTACATACATGTGGTATTTTCAAAAGTTCAGTGGGACCAAATACATCATACGAAACCCTACCCCAAACTTTTCCTTCAGGAATTGGAACTGCTGTAATGTTCACAAAGGACAGGTCCCTTCTTTCACGATGAGATGACATATGTGCTTTCAGGACCAAGTTCACGTGTTGTACTGCAGAGCGTTCTGGGAGACAATGTCCATTCAGAAGCAGGAAAAAGACATTCAGTACACCTATCCAAAGGACTAGGAACAGTAGACAAATTGCAATCCAGAGCTGTAGCCAGGGAGAAACAAAGTAAGTCTCTTTCAGCCAAAGGTTGATGTTATATATATTTTCTTTGCGGGAAACAGAAGCTGGCGGTGACTCAGGTTCACTCGGATCGAGAGAGATGGTATCAAAATCGATGAAGTAGCCAGACGCTGTTCGATCTATCTTTGGTAGCTCAGCAGGTTTTGTTGAACTGGTAGATGACTTGTTTTGAGGCATATTCACATAGATGTCGGTATTAGGCTGAAATGAGATCTGTGTTTCATTTGTGCTTTGTTGTTCTTCAATTTCAATAGGCACGAGTTCCATTCCATTGTTGGCAATTCCGTTACTTCATAGAGCAGAATCTTCAAACGTTATTAATCTTTCTGTTTGAACTTCCTGTATGGTAGCGAGAGATCGACGGCTACCCAGGAGCCCACGCGGCCTGCTTTTCAGTATCGGCCACATAATGTGGTTTGATCAGATCAATGGAGACAAATCTCTTTTCTTTTTTGCCGGCAAGAGGTGGAAGAAGTACCGTTCTTGTTCCTTCGACAGCCAGGACAGGTACAAGCGTTCTGTATGATCGCCCAATTTTTTTTTGGGCCACTATCTTTTCTCTGACTAGATCCCTGATTTTTTGGACCCAGGCAGGTCTTGCCGTAACTGTTTTTACTTCCCCAGTGGTGGTGCATTTTACTTGGATGTTGCTTTGTAATGCCCGGAATTCATTGAGTTCCTGTAAAACAGCCAATCGTTCATTGATATCAAATGCTTTTTCATCCGCCACTGTGCTGCCACCATCGAGGTCAGGTACCCAGATCCTACTCCCAAACAGGTCCTCGTAAGGAGTACGGCCTCCCAGGGAGCTTCTTGGCATGTTATTAAGTGCCCTCTGGAGCCCATATAGGTGATTGATCCAACTGCCACCCAAGTCTAATACCCTTGCTGTTAAGGATTGCTTTAAGTCCCGGTTCTTCCTTTCCACAATCAAATTTCCCTCAGGATGATATGGAGAGGAGTACCGCAAAGCTACACCCAAACTTCCCATGGCTTCCTTGTAAGCCAGAGAGCTAAAAGTGGGGCCACGGTCAGAATGTAATGTGCCAATTGTATATGTCCCTATGAAGTCTTGAAAATCCTTTATAACAGTTCGGGCGTTAGCCAAGCGCTGAGGCCAAACCCACAGGAATCTAGAGCATGAATCCACTGCCACCAAGATATACTTGTAAGCCCCATCAGATTGTAAGGGGCCGCAGTGGTCTAAATAGACACATGCGAGAGGTATGTCTGAAATCAGTAGTGGTGTTTGTGGTGGGCGTGTGATGGTGGAACTCTTCATCTGCTGACAGATGTCATACTTAAGGACAAATGATTTTGTCTGTTTGGTAAGACTTGGCCACCGATAACGTTGTTTCAGCAATAAAACTGTTGCGGTGACACCCGCGTGTGCTGGGCCCAGACCCACGTGTGCAGCTAGAATTAAACCTAACCTACGATCCATGTTTGGTATTACTATATCCCCTACTCCTGCAATTTGAGCATACGGTATATTTTGTGCATCTAACTTGTTGGAGTACTTGAGTAGAAAACCTTTTGGCAAGGCTGAGCTGTTTTTGCGTGAAGTGATGACAGCTACCTTAATGCATCCATCTACTCTCATGCGAGAACAAGTGATTGCAGCAACGGCAGCAGTTCTCACTGTCGCCTTAGCTGCTTCATCAGCCAATGAATTCCCTTCAACGTGCACGCGAGCACTCTGATGACTCCGCGTATGACTCACATGGGCCCGCGGCAAGCCTTTTTTCAGCACTGCCACTTCTTCCCAAAGCAACTGGTGCTTTATTGTACAACCTTTTGAATCTTTAAATCCATTCTGGCCCCAATAGTGAAGCTATTTATTGTATGACTGAACACAATAAAATGAATCGCACACAATAAGTGTGGGGAATTCATGATCTGTATTTTTTATTACCAGTACTAGGGCTTTTAGTTTGGCCAGCTGAGCCGTGCAATCTCCTAGAGACTGCATCTGTGTATTGCTAGGACAGAACTTGCCATCGCGCATACAACCCTTTACAATCGCACATGCTGCGCTGTATTGGTGTTTACTTCCTATGGCTGGCTGAGCTGAACCGTCAGTGTAAATGATGTATTCATACTGATCTAGAGGCATTATTTAATTTGGGAGAGGATATTCTTCTTCGTACTGCAGAAATGCTTGAGTTTTTAATGTAAAATCAAATTTGGAGTCTACATCTGTTGCAGTGAGAGAATTAGCCCATTGTATCCATCGTGGATGTAGTGCCTTAGCGTTAGGAACGCTTGCTTTTGTAACAGCCTCTAAGGTTGGTACTGGAGTTACGATAATTATTTGTTTCCCCTGAGCCAGTGCTCTTTCTCTCACTACAGCAGTCTGTACTGCTGTCAGTATTTTTTCAGTTGATGCAAAACGCATTTCAGGGTTTGTGTACAAATGTGATTTGCATGCGATGTGTACCGTTTCGCCTTCATTAAAGGTGAGGTAAGTGTACCCGGATTGACCCGCGATTACACGGATCACCAAATTTGTAGTGTTTACACGTGTGTGTAAATGTTTGGAAGCTATCATGTCAGCTTGTAGGGAGCAAAGTATCTCTGTGGGTTCCTGTGTCCAATGCTGAACTGAGAAATCAGGTCTGATTAAATCGTAGAATAGTTTTACTCTTTCTGCATAATCCAAAATGTATGTTCTGTCAAAATTTAGGAATCCTAAAATGGATTGTAAGTTTTTCAGAGTCTTTGGAGGTTGGAGCAGTGAACATTTTTCCAAAAAGTTAGCTCCAAGGCTTTTCCCTTTATTCGAGAGCTTATATCCCAAAAATAGGACATTTTTTTACTTTTAAAGTTAAATTTGCAGCCCTCGGAGGCGAACCCCAGAATTATGTTGTTCACTCTGTCAAATGATCCAATAAGTCATCGTCTGTCAGATAGATATCATCTACATAGGACAGTGCCTCCTCATCAAAATTTTGAAGCAACTCTGTTACTCTTGCTGAGAACAGCCTGGGGCTATTTTATACCCTTGGGGCAGTCAAAAGAATTGATGCTGAGAGCCTAGGGCTGAAAATGCTGTCAAATGTCTGCTTTCAGGTGCTATATTCTGGCAGAAAAATCCCTTTGAGGGGTTTAATGTTGTTTTGTATTTTTTCTGCACAATATTATTCATTAATGCGGCACTGTGTGCAGTTTGTACTGCAAATGTCTTTGTGCATGTGTTAAAATGCCTGTAGTCCAAAACTAGATGATATGAATTATCGTGTTTCATTACGGGAAACAAAGGATTATTCATGGAAGAGGTGCAATTCTCTATTACACCTTCATATTCCAGTTGAACTAAGATCTCCCTGACTTGTTTTTGTGCGTCATGCTTTATTGGGTACTGTCTCTGAAGAGTTGGAGTAGTTTTTAATGGGATTACATGGTGAGGTGACTCAGCATCCCACCCTGCATGATTGTGGTATAATGCAGGAGCTAGTGCTACCACCCACTCCTGCACGTATGAATGTTTCAGTGATTTTGGAAAGAGGTCAGAGAAAGCTGGTAAAATTACGGTTTCTCCTTTTGGGCAATCCATAACAAACTCAGGCAGCCAATCTTTTTTTGCTAGAAAAATGTTGTATCCAAAGGACAGGGTCTCCCAAAAGAGACCTTTAACTTTCCTTGGTATGTCCCCCTCCATATGGAGCGTTATTTCATATAACTGGTGTGGGACACTTACCCTAGTGTCAGGTGTCTCCACCGTGACATGTTCATTCAACACCGCTGTCACCAGAAATTCCATCACGTTCTGGTGAGCTACTGTTACTTCTGCTGCACTGTCTAGCATCATCAGAGCCCAATCTCCGATCGGAAGTTGAGTCCTCAGTAGCCTGGTCATTTCTTATTTTAAGTCCTGCTACTTTCTTCTTCCTAAATTGAGCTTTTGATTTTGGTTTATCTTCTTTTTTGATATTAAAGTCTGAACTGTGTTGTGCGTCTCTTGACTTTGTTCGTTCTTCAGATCTGTAGTCTGACCGTCCTTCCCTCTTGGAGTTTTTCGATGAACCCTGAAAGGAACAAGAGGAGCGTGTATCAGTATCCTGATACCTGTCAGGTTTTTAAATATTATCACAATTTCTGAGGTTATACCTCCTTTCGGAGGGCTCCTGCTGAGAAGACCCACCCCTTGATTTTGATCTATTCTCTCAATTTTTTTGTTTTTTATTATCCCACTTCTTTTTTGAAGAATCGGGTGCTTGCTTGGTGTTATCCTTTTCAGGGCTACCCATTACTTGTGGTTTCATGGCTCTGGCTCCCAAATTATCTCTACCTAATTTGGCGTATGTATCTTCGATAATTTTGGGTAATTCTTGCTCCTGTTGTGCAGGAGTGCATTCCCTCAGGCATTGGCATATAGCCACCGCTGCTGCCTCCCCTTTTTTTGTTTGTTAACATAATTGTAGATACCTAGGAAAAATTGCCTAATAACTTAATCCCTAGGTTCAGAGCTGGTTCTGCTCCAGACTCATTCTGTATTTGTCTTAATACTTCTGGCATCACTGCTATTGAAGGGATACCATGAGTTCTGGTATAGATGGCAGCGAAAACGGTACCCCAAGTGGCACAATCTTCAATCGGGGGAGCTATTCCTATTGGCAAGTAAATTGTCAATATTCTGTGTTTTTCTTGTGGGCCTGTGTGTGAAGCACTGCCTCTAACTGTGCTATTTTTTGTGCTATCTAGAATGACATTTGCTCATGTTTCGTGGGCATTCTTCCCATAACTGCGTTCAGTGTTTGTGGGGTAATTTTAGTTGCAGTGTGGAAACTGAAATAAAGAATAAGAAATAATACCACAAATACAAGTCTCTTGTCAGCACAAATGATGGCACAATTTGTTGGAGACCAACAAACAATGCAAATACGTGCAGCACGGAGACAGACAGCATAGATACTGAATGCCCAAAGATGTGACGTTGGTGACAGCTTTTATAGGCCAAAGCCAAAAAGGATGCAGCATCATCACATACATAGCACAAATTAAGCCCTATCTATTTGACCAATTAGCAAAGGCCTAGATTGTGCTATACCTTTTACGGTCCGAAATATACTGTTGCTGACCACGTGTCCCAAGTGGGCAGCTTTGGGGACTTTCCACTGTAATGTAATCTATCAGCCTTGGTACCTTCCCAGTTAATTATTGCAACATAATAGAAAGGACCAGACATATTGCGAAATGTGCTATGCTGAAAATGTCTGTGTCTACGTGAGCATTTTCCCTGTCACGTATTTTTCTTGAGCAAGCTTTGCGTTACAAAAGCTGTGTCTCTGAAGCAAATGGAGAAGTACAAGCATTTTGTGCAGTGATTTTTATGTCAACTTAACAGGGTCTGAAGCTTCAAGCATTTGGTATCATATAAGAAAGATGGCTTCTACATTGCCCCATCTGATACCAAATCACTACATCTTACTCGCAGGGCCTCCCCAGCATCATGTTGGTACCTCAAAATTACCCCTTAGTAGGCAGGGTGTTGAAACTAGTACAGTTGTACTATGCCCAGTTAGTGCAATTATCCTGACCATAGTGCAACCCACTACTCTGAACTTTGCAAACCTCTGAGAACTAACACTACCACTGCTACTCAGCACTATCATTGGTGCCCTTTCGCAATATGTTCCCTTTCTGTTGTATTCTTTGCAATTTGTGTCCTATAACACCTAGTCAATTCTTAATTATATTTGTGGTGTGTACTTTACCAAATCTTTCCTAATGCAATTTCTAAATGTTGTGGTCTGTAACATTGGCAATGGAACTTCCAGGTGAGTCTATCTATTCTATTTATTCATTTTGGTACAATATCTCTGTTTCATTTAAGCAGTATCTCAATGCCAGTGCTAGGTATAGCGATGTGAACACAATATACTATAAAGAGCGTAGTCATTATAACGGCAGAAATGGGGGATAATATTGCTAGTAGCACCCATGGCCATATTCTCTCATTGTTCTGAAAGTCTTGAGGCATTGTTCCAGTCGTTGGTACGTGTGGCCAGTATGAATAGTTGGAAGAATGTCTTATCTTCTGTTGCGCTTTCGCTCTTTTCAAAAGTCTGCTGAGGAATAATGTAGAGCCTCAGTAATCATACCTGTAAACAGAAAAAGTGACCGTTGGTGCCTGTCTTCAAGTAATTTGAGAGGTTACTAGCACTTCTATTACTTAGGCACTTTCAATATGAAGAAAACAAAGTGATGAAGAAGATAAAGATGTCTCGTTGTCACAACGTGCAGACTGAGGGGTTGGGGCATTGATGTTCCAGACGTCTTTAGTTGATGTATCATTGGGGCCCGCTTACACACAACAGAGCAAGTGGTAGTGCATCAATCCAGGTCAGCTTAGCGAATGCACGAATCTTCCCTATCTTATTTCAACACTCCGTTCTTTCTCTCAACAACGCACGCTGCTGGTGGATGATAGGCACAATGTAGTTTCTGTGTAGCTTCTAGCCCCTTGCACAACCCCTCAATTACATGTGAGATGAACGCCAGTCCATTGTCAGAACCCAAAAGCATAGGCACTTAAAAGCGTGGAATGAACTCTTGCCGGAGGCATGCATTTGGCAACAGTTTGTACATCACAGTTCTTGGATGGATATGCCTCAGTCCATGTGCTGAAAATGCGCACAATAACCGACACGTACTTGTAGGGAGACATGTTGATGAAGTCTATTTCCTGTTGGGATGGAAGGTGGCCTTGGGCAGTGGAAGTACCCTTTCCAATGTTACCGTTGTACCAGCATTGGGAAAACAGTCTGATCAGTCTATCACGCCCTACATGTGATGGACCATGGGAGCAAAAAGTCGGGCCATGAGAGCAAGCATTATCGTTGGTCAACATAGTTTTCCATTTGGGCCTATCCATATTCCCTCTTCTGTGTGCCTATATCCTCCCCTTTTCCATTCTCCCTTTTCAACCACCCCCGCCCTTTGTGTAACATACTTTCAGTCATATTACACATCATCATCCTTTATCTTTATATCATCATGTCATGTGGAGCGGAAGCAATTTGAACCAATGTGTTCTCACAATCAGTTAATGCTATTCCTTTTATGTATCTGCATCAATGAAGGCTTTACATTTCTAGCCGGGCCCACTGTGTAAGAATTGTGCAGTGTGCCTGTGTTATTGCTGATGCATGAACCACAATTAGAGCTATATCTCCATCGGGGAACAGTGTGTTCCTTAAACCACGTTGACCATTTGCATGCTTATCTGTGGCTAGCACACATGGACTATACTTTACCAAACACTCCCTGTCTATGACCCTTTGCTAGGTGAGAAATCAGTATGGCGCAATGCATGGGCCAAATCGTCAGAAATATAAATCACATTTGCACCAGTGGAGCTTCCTAATCAGATATGAGAGGGTGAAAACATTTATCATTAAGCACATGCATGCAAACATTTCGAAAACAGGAAACCTATTACACTCTGTATGGGAATGAAGGAAAGAACTTAAAAATTATATTGGCATCCCTGTACAAAACTTTAAAAAGAAATCCATTATCTCCAAAAGCAAAAGAAGAATGAATATTTGCAGAAGCTTGAAAGCAAGATTTATTATTCTTTGCTTTCAAAAGAAAATGTTCACAGAAAAAATGCAAAAATCATTTTGCTAAACTACTGAAAAAATGTAGGTACCATTTCTTTGCAACATAAAACTAAACAAGCATTGGTAAAGCCAGTAGGTCTGAAATCGTTGGTCAGCCTTTTGGCTTTGTCAATGCGTCACATGTTTTGGCATCATTTTTGCAAAACCTTATTGGAGTGGGAGCTGCTGGGCCCTCACCATCATGACAAACATTGGCAAAAGCAAAAATTGTTTTTGTCTCAAAAAGCACACATTTCACAGTAGTTCCTGGCACTGAATAAAACAACTGTGTGTCGATATGCTCCTTGTGAAAGAACAGAATGTGGTCACTCACAGTGAAGCTAGCCGAGTGGTAGAGAGACAACATTTTAATAAACACAGAAGGTCATTGTTAACGCCAGACCTAATTAGGGGCCAAATTATGAAATAAAGTGCACCCACGTCCTTGGATTAAGTGCAGATATACAACTGTGAATTCACAAGACTTTACAGAAGTAGGCCAAGAAATAGTACTCCTAGAAAATATTTGTGAACTGCATTCAAGCATGAGCAAATATGCAGGTGTAGATCTGCTCATGCGAAAAGCTGAGTGTTTGCAAGTTCACTTTTCCTCCATCCACTTTTTTTCCCAACCCTGGAAGAAGTTGTATGTCTGCCATTGTCAGGAGTACATATCCAACCTTTCTCAGCATGGGAAAATATTAGAGAAGAGTTGGTGAAAACCCTTAAAACATGCAAGTTAGTAAGTTTGCACAGACTCAAAAGGGCATATCAGCCCTGGAACTGTTTCTTACCATTACCTTCAGCCCCTGTATGTAGATCTGCGGAAACGTGGCAACATAAGGGAATAGTTAGTATTCAAACCCTACTATGGAAGGAGCCCTGGCATAATCAGAAAGGCTATTTCAGAGCTCTTATATAATGAGATTGCTGCCACAATTTGTCGCCGCATTACATGGCACAAAAGGGACAAGTGGTTTTTGTTACAGGACACCTATTTACAAATACCCCTTAAGGCTGCACCTGTATATTAAAAGACATATTAAATCTGTACACATTGCATCCTTAAAACATCATAATACGAAGCACAGTTATTCAATGCACTACTGCATTGGCATATCCTTTGGAGGCCCTGGTGAATGCACTGCATTACAATGCATTTTAACGCATACCACCTTACAATGTAATTCGTTATAATAATATTTACTGCACCTCTGAAGAACCTAGAAATGAAAAACATTATTATACATACACATTATTTATTTTAGACACATACATAAAATAGTACTTCTCCTTGCCCCATTTAATTAGGCAAAACCCTTCCATAACGCAATATACCTAGTGCTATTCTATATGTGCTTGTGAGGATGGCGGTGTTATATGTTAGGTGGTGGTCTGTGGAGTGAGAAATGGGGAAAACAAGCCAGCTACCTAACTTTACCTAATTGTGTGATCCTGGGCATTTCATTTCCTTAATACTTTTGCAGTACTATTATCTTGACAGTGATGCTGTGCAGGGCACTCTGGCTACCTCCCTTCAACAATGTAACTTGACCTGTAAGCAAATGTTTGCTTCCATATCTTAACTTCTCCTGTTGTAAATGACTCTGGGACGGGGCCGGCTCTAGGGCGGTGTGACTGGTGCCACCGCACCGGGTGCTGGTTTCCTGGGGGTGCTGAGTTTGCAAGTTTATTATGTTTTTAAAGCACCTGCTGTTCCTTTCCTCCGGCAATTACCAGGCCTCACAAAAATGTCAAGATAACTCCTGTGATTAATTATCTTCCTGGAGACAGATCAGCATTTTGTATAGTTGGTGTTTTGACTTATGTGAAGTTAGTGCAGAGGGTTAATATGTCTCCTGCAAAGAACGTGTACCAGGTACATTACAGAGTGCATGTAATGTAAACAGATCAGCAGGTTACTGCTTTTAAAAGAGACTTCCTTTTGTTACTTTCGATTTATAACTTAAATTCCTAACATACAACAGTGAGCTATTAACTTTCATCATAGAACTGCATACACACTGCAAAGTATACATTAGAACATTGATTAATGTTGCAGAAAGGGTTAATTTGGATAGAAATCCTTTCTTATTATTAAAGATAATTCCCAACTATGCTTTTTCTTTTTCTACTCTGAGTTTGTGCTTCTCCACACCAAGCACTCTTAAACTATACTGCCTACCAGTATGGATGACATGTGACTCCTATACTTTTAGTCCTTTGGCTTATGTAACATTTCTATACACTTATTTACACACGTATTATTGATTGTCTCTGTGTAATGTGTGTGTGATGCAAGGTGCTCTGACACCCTACACTGGTATGAGTGGCGCTATATAACGGATTCAATGTATCTGAGAGACAGTGGCTATGGAGACTCGGTCACTGCTAAAGGGTGCTAGTAAGAGAATCCATGATGGAGGTGGTCATTGGGGGGGCACCAACAAACATTGTTGCACAGGGCGCCACCAGCGCTACAGCCGGCCCTGCTCTGGGAGATGGGGGGCCTGTGGAGGCCATCACTCTGGCCCTTACAATGTCGATTGACAACAGACATACCATGTAAAAACAAAAACATAAAACAGGCACATACGAGAAACAAACATCTTTTCTCCGACGTTCCTGCATCTAAAAATTAAAATGTTAGGAAACAAAACTTATTAAAGTGCATAGACACAAAATAACACTTCTCTTAGTCAAGTATTTGCATTCATTTCCATTCTCCGCTGCAAACAATACATAATTTTTTTTTTTTTTAAACCAGTTCTGTTCATACCCACAGAAAACTGTTGTAGTGTGTGGTTTGGTCTTGGCACAATGCCCAGAGTCTGTGGCAAGCCAGTCCAAAAGAGTTTTCTTTAACCCTTCAATATATGTGGACTTAAATTTGGCTACATCCCAACTATAACCTGGAGAGAGGGGTGGCTGTTCCTGTATTCCGTCTTTTCTTAGGGCCGTGGCTTGCAGCTCATACGCACAGTGGGCCTTAGGACCTTTGCCCTTTAATTCTGCACGTGCTAGCGAGAGCACTGTATCCTGGTATAATCTGAAAATACCAAGGTTCACAAATGTTTGGCCGTTAATGTGTCAATATTTGAAACGTTCTTTTGAAAGTTCTATTTCGGTAACTTCCCCAGTCATGAGTTTGTGCGCAAGAGATCTGCAAAAGGTCTGCTCATCATGGGACAGCTCGGTGTGTTGTGCCCCTGTGGCAGAGAATGCCGATGTGTAATCGGTGTTGTAACATTTGTATTAAGGTGGCTGGTAATCAGTCATTTGGCATATAATCAGCATTTGAAAAGGTCAGTTGCAAAATACTAAGAATCTCAATGAATCACAATACAGTATGTGACAATCAAAGACAGCATAACAAAAAATAAAAGCACTTAAAATAAATGCATACAATACAATAACAGTACTTCAAATGAATGCATATAATGCAATGCAACACCAACACCCTCCTTGTTGTGAGTAGGTGGACACCTATTCACATCTGGAGACCACCCTTGGTGTCCAGCAGGAGGCAGTGCACCAGAGCCGACCGCTCTCTGGCTACCAGCTCCAACACCAGGAATGTCACAAAAAAAAAACGGCAAAAACAATACCTATCAATGCATTAAAACAACCTGATGAACAGAAACTAGTTCCACACCGTAATCTTCCATGCCCCTCCTTCCAGGAGAATAATCACGGTCACAAGAAAGATATTGAAATCTAAACAAAACACAATATTCAATCCTTTGTCATATTTTCAAAAGATAGGAAACAGCAATGCAGTTGTGTTACTTGTAAGGCACTCGTACCCCAATTAATACTCTTTGTAAGTGTATGTGGGAAGGAGTCAGCTGTCCCTATTGCAGTAGACAAACTTACAGACACACTTCGGTACGGTGACACAGAAGGTAGTCAGCAGACTATTTCTGGCTGCTCATTCCTGAGGTGTGGGGGACAGATAAGAGATACGTTCAACTAATCATGCAGCGATCAAACAGCCAGCTGCGCATTGTTAAATGAAGCAGAGCAAGCGCCCATCATCAGACAACTTGACATGAAATGGCATTTGCTACAAGTTCACCGAAAATATTCATAGATAGGAAGAAAAGAGACAGAGGTAGAGTAAGACATTTTGTCCCCTTCCTTTCTCCTTGGGCCACGTAGACCCACAGAGGTGCAGCTGAACGAAATTTGTAGAATCACATAAAAGGTGAGACAAAAACAGGTGAACTCTGCACTTACACAGGCACACACATATAACACAAAAGCCGGGGTCTATCCCTAGGTGGTGCGAATCTACCTGAGCACCTTTTCCCTGTGTGTTATTTAATCTCAAAATAGCATGAGTGTAATCATAAGGAGAGCTGGAATCTGTCATTTCATAAGTAGCAGTGCACAGACATAGGGTAATGTGCAATATAAAAACAATGTGAAAGTGTCTATTTGAGCAGTCTAGCAGCATTATTATATGAAAATGGCAACATAAATTGGTGTCATTGTGTCAAAGTCAGATCATTCAAAAATGTAGATGTACAGTCAAATTGGGGACGTTTTCAATAAGCATTTATTGAACCAGCATCATTCTAGTGTAAAATATGTGTGCTGCAACAACCATAAGACAGAAACAGATATATAGGGTTATTAGCACCAACAGAGTAAAGAAAAGGTAGAATTCTACCATAGTGCTAAAACAATTAATATATGCAGGCATATGAATACATGACAGTAATAATGCGTACTCCTACAATGTAACCCTAACTAGATGTACCTAAGTGTACCTAGTGTACCTAGCATGTATATAGGTATAAAGACAAGAATCCCCTTAGGATAGAGCCAATCCCATTACTGATGTGGGAGAGCGAAGGACCTCATCGTGGTCTCGAATTGGACACCCCGCGAGGGATGTCAGACCACTGCGTGCTGGAGTGTCTGCGTGCAGGAACCTCAGCGTCTCGCGTCAGCGTGTCAGCATGGAAGTCTTTCTCCTCTGGTTTGCCCAGCGAAGATGTAGTGCTTATATACCCAAAGGGTACCCTCAGGGATTCTACCTAGAAGTATACTATGGGCATGTTGGGCAAGGATGACGATAGAGGTGACCCTTATACAGAGTTATTATTCAGGAGATGGTAATCCTGCTGTGATACTGAGAATCCTCATGGATAATACATGAGGCTAGTTTTCAGAGAAAACCACACAACAGTCATGTAGCACCTAACTAGGTAAAAGGTCAGCGTCAGACCCGTTATGTAGAACATTGGTGGACAGATGTAGGCAAAAGGTCGAGTAACTACCGAGGCCTAAATTGTGGTTCATAACACAATGTCATTTCCAAAACTTCCTTGACCTGCATCAAATAGAGCTCCATCCCATAGCGAGGCAAGTGAACCCCATCCCCCCTACAGAATTCCACAGCTTCATATCTCAATTCTGGTTGTTCTACCTGTCCAAAACCCTCATTCCTACAGAAAATGCACATGTCCCTATTAATCTTGCGCCTTGTCTCATCAATGCAGAGGGCTTTTTGGCACCTCTACATTGCCTTCTAGGAATGAATTCCATCCATATGAGGAAGCTTTCCAACAACTGCAGCTTAATTTATAACAGGTCCTTCTTCATCTCCTTAACCAAGGCCAATCCTTTACAGATCACAAAGTCACTTTCTCTCAAGCAGAGTACCAAAACATCCGGACATCTTCGACACTTCAACAAGTTATATAAAGTAACGCAGCAGTTCATGCATACCACCTTTTCAAATGTTCATCCAGTCCTACCTAGGCTGACTCCACGAACTTTCTATATTTCGGATCGCACCGCCAACTTAACAAAAGAATGTCCCACTATCCAAATAGACAGCTTGACTGACTGTGGACCAGCAACCTCACCTGGAAAAAAAGGTATGTGAGGCACAATAGAAACATGGTTACTCTGGGGGGGCGCTAGGTGGTGCACAACCAAGATGGCCGCACGCCTGTGAGGCTCTGGCTGCTTGGTGCATGATCCGGCATTTATCCTTACACCTACCTCATGAATCCTGCCTTTGAAGCTGACCGCCTGTTCATCTGAGTATCCTGCAGCAGTGTGGCGAAGATCGCGGCTTTCCGACTCTGCTAAGCGACTTCTGGCCAGTTTTCACGCCGCGGGGGGCAAACGTGCTGACACTCCTGGTAGCCCGAACGGCTGCCTCTACCAGGCGAGCCCCGGGGATTCCACGTGGCGGAGGGCCCCTTCGGCCGGCGGCGGCTGCCAACCCCTTTCGCCCGCTGTGTTACCGGCCTGCCTGCTGTCTGGACTAAGGCCCTCTACCTGGAGCGTAATTGTGGGACTCCGCGACGACTACCGGAGAATGCGGTGAGGTGCCTGTTGCTCTGGCCGAAATTGATTACATTGTGTGCGTGCCATTATTCCACCGTTGCCATCCCGCTTTGCCGGCTACGCTCCATCGCCCGCACTGCTTGATCTGCCGTACGTGTGCATTGGACATCCCCCGTTGATCGGCGGTTCCGTGTTGCTCGCAGCCTTGAGGTTTTAGAATATACTACGCACAGCGGACGCCCTTACCTGCAGTTTGGTAACGGTGCTCACTACATCGGGAGGTGCTGCGGGGGGGGCCAGTCACGCTGCTCATCGACCTGGATTTTCTCTCGGCCCAAGCGCTGAGGTGGTGGCGTGACAGAAGACCCCGACGGGCCCCTGAGGGTGCATCTACCTGCGCCCCTCGCTGACTACCGTCCCTGGCAGGCAGCCTTTGGCCACACCTGCTGTGCTTCTCGAACTGCCGCTCCATTTGTGTGGAACCATCTGTTGGGCCTTATCTCTGCCAGTCTGAACAGGGCTGCTGGTGCCCTTTACTGGCACATTCAGACCCCTGGCATCGCTGTGCGCTGAAGCTTAGGCCCCACGCAACTGATGGGATGTTGTCCTGCATGTGGTGGTGCTGGGCTACGTTGCCTGCCTGAACCCACTCACGTCCTGTTTCTGCACTGGATTCCTGATCCCTACGTAGTTGCACATCGTGCTTGCCCCCACCTGGTCTACCCCGTAGTGGCGCCGTAGCGCTGCTGGACCCCCAGCGCACTGCCTTGAGCTACCTCCTCCACCTCCCTGTCCCGGCAGTGTTATCTCGCAGTTGGACATCCTCCAGCCACACTTGTGATGTACCCTTACCTGGCACACGTTTGAGGGTACTCCACAGCGGCCTGCCTTCGACCTACGGGGCCTACTGACCTCCTATTCCGCTGCTTGCCACTCCACAGGTGGATCATTGTACTTACCTCTGGCCACACCAGCGGGTACTGTTGCTGAACGCCCGGACTTCCACTGGAGCGTGGCATCTCCTCCTCACGTTGGTGACATTAGTGCACTAGACAGCCTGGCATCATTCAACACGTCATCCAAACAGCTCCTTGGGGTGCGCTTCCCGCTGTTGTTCCTCCTCCTGCACACATATTGCGGTACCTTTGCGCAGAATGGGGAAGCCGGATGGTTATCAGCCCAGGCTCACCTTCGACACCAAAAAGGCTGCTACACGGTCTAACTCGGCTGATTCCGGACCGACTGGCAATGAACAATCGCAGGCGCAATCATCGGCCCCAGAGGATGAAGTTAAAACCTTCCTCTTGGCTATGCAGTACAGCCTTACTGATCTTTCTGGGAAGATGGACACCATGAACAGCCGCCTAGACTTTCTCGTTCAGAAGGTGGATAAGCACGATGGGCAGATCAAAGAGGCCGAACGGCGTATTTCAGACAATGAAGATGCCACCTCCCAGCTGCAGCAACAAATGTCGCAAATGAATAAGCTGTTAAAAGTCATCGCGGCCAAAAACGAAGACCTTGAAGCCCGCAGCCGCCGTAATAATATCCGAGTCATAGGTATACCGGAGAGCACTAATACCGGCCGCATGGAGGACTTCATCGAACATCTCCTGACAGACACCTTTGGAGCCGAAACCTTCTCATCGCAACTCATTGTGGAACGAGCACATCACTCCTTGGGTCCCCGACCCCCTCCAGGCGGCACTCCACGACCCATTGTGGCTCGTCTCCTGAACTATCGAGACCGAGATACCGCACTCAAAAAGGCTCGAGAGCAGAAGTCGCTACACTTTGAGGGTAATGAGTTCACCATCTATCCCGACTTTACTGTCGCGGTTCAGGAGGCACGCCGCAAGTTCCTGCCAGTCAAGCAAAAATTACGCAAAGCTCAAATTGAATATGCCCTCATGTACCCGGCAAGCCTGCGGATTACTTATCAAGGTAAGCACACTCTCTGTGCTAAACCGCAACAAGTTGAGGATTTCCTCAAGACTATCAAGAGAAGATCGCCACATCGAGATACTAGGGACCCTGCTTCCTGGTCTTCATCCCCTACAGCGAGCTATCTCGAACAATGGACACTAGCGCTTTGAGATTCATTTTTTGGACTTACCCACTTTTCACATTGTCTGCTGCATCCTACTCACGCGCCTATGGGATTTTCGTTGCCTGCTTCCTGCTGTGAGGACCATTGCATGCTTTCCTGAAGGCTCCAATTTCCTGCAGCTCGTCGTCGACAGCTAAGTGTCTCATATGCTATATATGCTTAGTATGGCTTACTGTTAGGCTTTTGTACTTTATAGGTTTATTCTGGACATTACCAAGCACCTTCCCCTGTCTCTCTCCCCCCCTTCATCCCCGTGCCACCTGGGGACTGCTCTGCAGTTAGTGTTGGGAGATGGGAAGGTTTTGTGGCCCACGAGCGCCCCCCACATGGGCGATCCCCTGTACTATTTAATTTTTTGTTGGACTTTCTTGACCAAGACTGTAATGTCAAGAGTTATGTGGGGTTTGGGTGGGCAATGTCGTACCTGCACAATTGGGGTGCTGTTGTGGGTGGGGGTGGATTTGTTTTTGGGTGGACACTACAGTACCAGCACGGTTGGGGTGCTGTTGTGGGTGGGGGTGGTTTGGGATTGTTGCATTTTAATGTTATGTATTTGATTCCTCAGCAGATGGACATGCAAGCACACGTTGACCTACTTACACACCTACCATACACTGGGACATCAATTATAACAAATCATTTCCTTTGTAATGCCTCCACATTCTGAACAGTTACGAATAAAACTGCTTACGTGGAACGTTAGGGGCCTTGGTGACCCACGCAAACGTAGACAAATACTGTCGTACCTTGATAGACATCACATACAGGGTGCAATGCTTCAAGAGACGCACACTGACCCCCGCCGTCCTAATTGCTTCGGCAGCAAATGGGCCTCTGACCGAGTGTTTTCCTCCTATTCTACATACTCACGCGGCACACTGATCTTAGTTAAGAAGAACACACCCTTCATTTTCGGTGGCGCCTTCAGTGACCCCTCAGGCAGGAGTTGCATGCTCTGGGGTACGCTGGGTACACAATCAGTTATGCTCGTTTGTTGCTATGGGCCAAACACGGACGACCCTGATTACTTCACCACTCTTTGGGGACAAATACTTAAGGTGGGATCCACTCACATCATATGGGGGGAGATTTTAACACTACCTTATGCCCTTCCGCTGATAGTTCCAACCCTCTCCCACATCATTACACCAGAACTCAAGATACCCTTTCCCGGCTGTTTCTAGATCATGGGCTTATAGATGTATGGCGTCATGTGCACCCGGCCGATATTATACTTCAGTACACTCGTCTTGGTCTCGGCTGGACTACTGGGTCTGCTCCCGGGGGGTTGGCCCTTGGATTCTTTCGGCAGAGCATACGGCCAGGACCTACTCAGACCACGCACCAGTATGTATGACGATTGCTCCTCCCAATCTGATTGCCACCCCACGTTGCTGGAGACTTGTGCCGGAGGCACTTCTGGATACTGTTTTTAGGACAGAGCTTGGTGAGGAGATTGCAGATTCTTTTATGAGAAATAAAGGCTCGGTCGCACATGTGGGCACGATCTGGGAGGCGTTTAAAGTTACTATGCGTGGCACGTGCATGTCAAAAAGCTTCGGAGTCCTTAGACATATCCGACGGAACCTGCGACGTCTTCAAAGTGAATTAAAGCAACTCAAAAAAGATATGTGGAACGAGACGTCAGGGGCCCAGAGGGCTTCACTCCGGGAAAAGCTCACTGACTATACCACCACGGCGGAGCGTGAGACCAAATTCCGGGGCAAATACTACATTGCCTGTCGCTATGGGGAGGGGGAAAGACCCGGCAGGGCACTGGCGACTGAAATTCGACAGCCTCGCTTTTCTAATTATATATTAGATGTGGTTGATAGAGCTGGGGTGCATCACAGAGATGGTCTTGGGATCTTGCACACGTTCACTGAATTTTACACGGACCTCTACAATACTCGTCGTACTGCTCCCCCCGATCTCTCTCACTATCTTGAGGATGTTGCGCTGGGTTGGCTGGGGGATCACCAGAGGGAATTTTTAGCGGCACCATTTGAGGATGATGAGCTTCGGGAAGCTATTATGCAGATGAAATCAGGGAAGGCGCCGGGCTCTGATGGGCTCCCCATCGATTTTTATAAAACGTATATTGACCAATTACTTCCAGTGCTGAAAGAGGTCTACATGGAGGCCTAGGAAGCTCAGATCCTTCCTGCGTCGATGAGAGAGGCACTCATTACCTCGCTCCTGAAACCCGGAAAACCTGCGGACTGTTGTGACTCCTATCGACCCCTCTCCCTCATCAGTACTGACGCGAAAATTCTCGCCAAATTATTGGCTAATCGCCTCAGTCTACTGATGGAGAAGCTGGTTTTACCGGACCAAGCCGGGTTCATCCCTGGTAGGGCGACTTCTCATAATATCCGGTTGCTTTTTTCTATTTTACAAAGTGTCGACCCACAATTGGCACTAGTGGCGGTCTTTCTAGATGCCACGAAGGCCTTTGACTCGGTAGAATGGGACTATCTATTTACTATTCTTCAATGCATGGGGCTTCCCGTCGGTTTTTTAGCTTGGATTCGCCTCCTCTATACTTCCCCGAAGGCGAAAGTTCTGATCAACTGTCATGTCTCCCCCTCAATCCCCCTCTCCCGGGGCACCTGGCAGGGATGCCCATTATCTCCTCTCCTGTTCGCCCTTGCCATAGAACCCCTAGCGGCCAAGCTCAGGCAACATCATCAGGAAAAGGCCCTTCATTGCTTTCTTCCCCCAATTCTCATTTCTCTGTATGCAGACGATGTTACTCTATATGTCAAAGAGCCGCAGCAGAACCTTAACCCGCTCCTTCGAGAGTTCGTCCGGTTTGGTGGTCTTTCTGGTATCCACATAAATTGGACCAAATCTCAAATCTTTCCACTTACTACTTCGGTTACACCATTTGACACAGACTTCCCCATTGAATGGTGCTCTACTGAAGTAAAGTATCTAGGAATTCACGTCACTGCAGACCGCGAGGACTTGATGAGGCTTAACTACGGGCGAACATTAGATCTTGTTACTGGCTGCATAACTAGGTGGAACGCACTCCCCCTCACTATGGCAGGCCGTATTTCCCTTATTAAAATGGTGGTCCTCCCAAAATTTTTGTATCTGTTTTTAAACATCCCGTATGATCCAGGACGACATTTCTTCTCCTCTCTACGAGCAGAGCTGATTAGACTGGTGTGGGGGGGCAAGCAACCGTGCATACAGTGGGACATACTCGCGCGACCATACTCCCAGGGAGGCGTTGATGTTCCCAACTTTGAATTATATTACCTTTGTGCCCAAGCACACTATGCCCACTACTGGTTCCACCCTCCCAGATACACACCTCATGTTGCGACTGAGCACTGGCTTGCGGACCCTATCCCGCTAGATGGGGTTATATTTGCAACAGTCACCCCTCGTGCACCCTGCCCGTCCTCCGTAGATTGCACGGTTAAAGCATGGAACCGCATTGCGTGCCGTGTGCATGCTCCCTTACTCTATTCCCCGTTACTCCCGCTTACCTATCATCCGAAGATGCCACTACTGCAAGAAGGCGTCTTTAAAAGAGTTAAAATTGCACGCCATCTCCAATGTTGGGGTGATCTTTACTTAAATGGCAAATTTCGTACTCTCCAACAGTTGTATTCAGACCCCCCCACCCTCCGCCATGGAGACTTTCCTTTATGTCTGACTACGCCAGGGACTTAAGGATTGTACCCCCGCATACCCTCTAGAACCCCCGATGGTTGCCCCCTTGCACCACACATTGCGTGCGAGCACCGCCTCTCACCTAGTATCTACACTATTTCATAGCCTATATACTGACACCGAGCCTCCTCCATGTGCTGCTCGGGATAAATGGTTGGCTGAACTTGAGCAAGACATCACAGATCAACAATGGGTGTTCTGCTGTAAGCAGACTGAACAGGTCTCCTCCAGTAGTCGGCTGCGCATCACCCACTACAAATTCTTACACCGCAACTATTACAACCCAGTTAAATTACACAAATTTGGGTTGAGAGACACGAATCGGTGTGACAGATGTAGGGCGGAAGCTGCTGATTTCCTCCACCTTATTGTATTGGCAACAAGTGTTCGCAGCACTGGATCTCATGATTTCCTCGTCCCTCCCGAGGTCCCCTCTCCTGGCTTTACTCGGATACACGGAGCAGATACCAGTAGCACACTGTAAATTTGTCTCATTTTGCTTACTACTGGCTTAGATGGCGGGTAGCCTGCAGGTGGGGTCGGGGAAGAGCACCCAAATTCAAGGAATGGATTGGGGACATGACATTTTGGCAGGATCAAACATGCACCTATGCTGACCTTCTTCCGGCCTCATCACGTCCCCGAGATATTTGGGGCCCGTTCCAATCGTATATCCTGGAGCATCCTGCAGACATCGGACACGATTCATGATCCCCACCCTAATTATTATATCTTACAGCCTGCGTACTGCCTGCTATTGTATAATGTCTATGCACCTGTGCATATTGCTTCCTTTTTAATCATGCATTGTGATGTGATGTTTCTCTCACGCGAGACCTGTGTAAGACGCCCCTGCTACAAACTGCCTATTGTATTATCATGCTACTCCTGCTATTTGTCTCATGTGCATTCATGGATTTTTTGTCGCTATGCTGCATGTCTATCTCCACAAATTGTCACTGCATTGCTGATTATCCATTACGTCTGCTGTGCTCAGTTATGTGAAAAATCAATAAAATAAAAAAATAAAAAAGAAACATGGTTACTCTAGCAATCCCTTTTCCCAACCTCACGTGGCGATGGAAACACTCCAATGACCATCATCCCTATTTTTTTTTTGTAGTCCTCATTTGTTTTTCAATATGCTTTAGACTTAAGAAAAGGGGTCTTCCGCCCATCACAAATAGCCAGGATGATTTTGAGGTAATCCGATCACTCCACAAGGGAGAGATGGACACCAAGGGGCCGATTCCGATCTCGGCCAGTAGGGCTCCGAATCGGATTCGGCTTAACCGGATCCGATTCGGAGCCCTATTTCCCGACCGATTCGTACGTGCGTCCGGACGAGCGAGTACGATGCGAAATCGCCGACCGACTCGTTCGGGCGTCCCAACTGCTCCGACCGACACATTCCCGGGTCGAACCGCACCAACCGACTCGCTCGGACACGACTCGCACCGCGCAATGGAGACGTTCCCCGGCCGGGTAAGTACGATGCGTGCCGCGAGCAGTCCGACCGACACGCGCCACCCGGCTCGAAAGAGCAGTTGGAGCCATACTTCGGGGGTCCGTGTCGGACCCCCATGTACGCCTAGCCGCGCGAGTCGCACACAGGGGGGACCCATGGGTCCCCCCTACCTGTGCGTGTACAGCGCGAGTCGCTTTGCCGCGTACACGCTGTAGGGGGCGCCCTTGTTCGCCTCGCACCCATTGAGGCAATGGGAGCCCGCGTACGCGTTGTACGACCGGCTCCCATTGACTTCAATGGGAGTCCGACCGACTCGAGTACGATAGCATACGGACGCATCGTACTCGTTCGGTCGGGCTGCATGGGTCCGATTCGGTCGGAAATCTCTCCGGGTCCGGCTCGGTCGGAGAGATTTCCGGCCCGAATCGGAATCGGCCCCCAAGTATCTCCGGATTCACCCCTGTGGCTTCCTTGTAATGATTCCAACCTCAATCTTAGTTCTTTTATTGGAGCAATGGCATCCCTGCCAATACACTCCATTAATAACATATTCTTAATCATCGGACCAAGAAAGAAAAAATAAAAATAGACAGTAGAGAGGCTTCACAGGGAGACCAAAATATTCATATAACAAAACTATAAATCTAGAGATCAACAGAAACTAAAGACAAAAAGCTTATATATATTCTTAAGCAGAGGGACTCCTATCCACCCAGTTATCCCAAATTTCCCAAAATTTAGTTTTTTTATTCTTTGTTCCAGATTGGTCTAAATTTGATATTCTCTGAATGGAATGTATCCATTCCTCTTCTGTAGGAGGGCAGGCTAAGATCCATTTAATACACAGCTCTCTTCTAGCCAGAAGAATCAGAGTGAAAAACAATGCTCTGTGTTTTTTTGTTAGGAAGCCTCCATCTAACTCCCTCGGAAGTATCCCAAAAATTATGGATACAGTCGTTAATTTTATTTCAAACCCCATAATATCTGAAATGGTCTTACCCACTTTCTGCCAATAAGAAAATATTACCGGACAACTCCAGAACATGTGCACCTCATCTGCCTTGTCTTCTCCGCATTTTGGACACTTCTTAATCTCTCGCCTTCCCATTTTCGATAGTTTCTTGGGTGTCCAGTATGCTTTGTGTACTGTGAAGAGGTGGTTCTTTTTTAAAGGTGCAACATTTACGTAAGACCATAAAAAAAGACAGATACTTGCCCGATATTTTCGAGGTCTTCATCATCCGGCAGGTCTTTCTTCCAAGTTTCATTGAACGAAGCCTGCATCTCTTCTCCGTTCTGGACTAATAACCAATACCACTCTGATACTTCTTTTGACTTTATCTGGTGAGAACATATTTTCGAAGCCAATTCCAGATTGCCTTTTAGCTCTTTACTTATAGACTTTACCCAACTATTCAGCTGATAATATTTAAACTTGGAGACTGAGTTCTCACATAACGCCGAGAGATGAGGCCAGGAAATCAATTCAGCATCGACGATTAATTGCCCCCAAGTGGTGATGCCACAAGCACGGAGAGGAGTTGCCAAGGCATCTTCCATACACATAGGCATTCCTGGGGATTCCCAAACTGGTGCTACCTCGTTGTAATACGGTATTTTTAGGAGGCATCTTACCTGGGACCAAAGCTTCATAGCTGATACCAAAGTCTTCAATTTAACCTTCTTGAAGTATTTTGGGTGTCCAAATTTTAAAAGAAAGCACCCTGCTTGTTGAGAGAATTCTGTTGTAAGAGCTTTATAAAGTGGGGAGAAAAATTCGCTTTCCAACAATAATTGTCTGAATTTTTTTATATGGAAGGCACAAAAATATAAATATAAGTCTGGGGTTGCTATGCCTCCATAGGCTTTTTTCTTTCTAAGTTTCTTTAAAGCAATTCTGGGATGTTTATTTCCCCAGATAAAACTTGAAAAAAAAACATGCACCTTTTTGAACCAAACTTTTGGGAACTCTAGGGGGATAGTATTAAATAAAAATGTATATTTTGGCAAAATTGACATTTTCAATAAATTGGATTTGCCTAATAATGAAAGTGAGAGCCCCCCCATGTTTGGAGTTGTATTCTTACTATTTTTGTAACTTTTTCGAAGTTGACCAGTGCTATTTTATCGATGTTTTGAACTATCTGGATGCCAAGGTATCTAATTTCCTTCTTTGTGTAGGTACACCTGAAATTGGTGTTCCATTTCATTAATTCAGTTTTTTGTTGATTGATAAGGTAGCCAGAAACCTTTCCAAATCTCTCAAGTTCAGACCATATCTCTGGGAACGATTTTTCTAGGTTACTGGTGTATATTATAAGGTCGTCTGCATATAAACCGATTTTTTCTCCCATCCATTGCATTTAAAGGGGATAATATTTTGGCAGGCTCTCAATTTACACGCTAAGGGTTCAATACAGATATTAAAAAGTAAAGGGGACAGAGGGCATCCCTGTCTAGTACCCCTTCCTATTTGTATTGACCTAGTTAATTTCCCATTAATTAAGATTTTAGCTGTAGGATTTTTGTAAAAGCTTTGATTGCTGTCACAAAGGTTTCACCCAGATTAAGATGTTGAATTACTTTAAACAAAAAAGACCAGTTGACCCGGTCAAAAGCTTTGGCAGCATCGAATGTCATTACTGCTAAAGGGATCTTATAAGTCTGGGCCATATCTATCGCCCCAATTAGATCATGTGTTAGTTCACTAAGTTGTCTTCCCTTCATGAACCCTTTCTGGTCTTGATGTATTAAAGGGCCTATCACTTTGTCTAAACGTTTGGTAATAATCTGGGTATATATTTTGTGGTCGCAATTCAAAAGTGAAATCGGTCTATAAGACTCACAGAGTCTTGGATTTTTATTAGGTTTTAATATAATTGTTATAGTGGCTTCTTCCCACGATACAGGGGGATTATGACCTTCTAAAAAACATGAATTAAACAGTTTAAGGAGAGAGGAGGCAAGTTTTTCTTTCAAGATAATATAAACTTCATTGGGAATAGAATCGGGGCCAGCAGCTTTCCCTTTTTAAAGAGGTGATCGTTTGAATGATTTCCTCCCTAGATATGGGACGATTTAGTTGTTCTTTTTCATTTTGCTGAAGTGAAGGAAGAGCTAAATCTGAGAGGAATTCTTCCATACTATCTTCATCTAAAGTTATCTCATCAGTATATAAGTTTTTAAAAAATTGGACAAAGGCCTCCTCAATTTCAGAATCATCTGAAATGATGTTACCAGTATTCAAGCAGCGGAGGTCTCTTATCCAGTTTCTCGTCTGATCAACTTTCGTTTTCCACGCCAGGAGCTTGCTACACCCCTCTCCATATTCGTGGTGGGCTAATTTGCTTGCATCCCATTTTTTTTTAACTATTATTTCTAGAAAATCAGCTAGCTTATGTTTTGCTGTATTTAATTTTCTCAGGGCATTGATGTTCTCCTGATCTTGCTCAAAATGTTCCTGAAGCTTATATATGTCTACTTCCAATTTTTTGGTCTCTTCTTGCACCTTCCTAGACTGATAGATCGATATAGCTGTTAAAGAGCCTCTCAAGTATGCCTTATATGTGTCCCATGTTACTTGAGGTGAAGCTGAATTAAGATTAAAATCAAAAAATTCTTTAGTTTCCATCTTCAGTTTATCTACTACTTCATTTTCTAAAAGCAGTGCTCGATTAATAGTCCACCTCCGGGGTGGGGGGCTCACTTCCATAACTAATTCAATAATGACTGCGGAGTGGTCGGACATATGCTCTGGGACATGGCTAACTGAAGTAACGTTTCTACTTGTTGCGATATCAACTAGGAAAAAGTCAATTCTGGAGCGATGTCCACATTTTTTGTTGTAAAAAGTAAATTTTCCACCAGATGTCTTAGATTTGTGGGCCATCTCTCTCCAGATATCCACAAGCCCGATATCAGACATTAGTTGTCTCAGGGCAATTCTCATTTTCTGCGTATTTACCGCTACTCTGGGAGAGGTAGAATCTTGACTTGGATCAAGAATCAAATTAAAATCGCCCCCTAATATAATACGATCATTTGTTTTAGATAAGTGGAGTAGTAGAGTATACAGAGTGGCAGGATCATCTAAATTTGGCCCATAGTAACCTACGAGGATTAACCATTTGTCATTGATCTTAACTCTAGCTATCGTCCACCTTCCCAAAGGGTCAACCATACATTCCCCTAGCATAGCATGGGCAGATTTTTTAATTAAAATTGCGACCCCTTTCACTGTACAAGATTGAGTTGTGCAAATACAATATTCAATCCACTTTTGGTGTTTTAGGACCGATTCCCATTCCTCTTTAAGCAAGTGTGATTCTTGAATAAGAAAAACATTACAATCAGACAGCCTTAAATACTCTAAAATTCTCTTCCTTCTAGAGGGGACCCTTAGCTCATTAACGTTCCAGGACATAATTCTCAAATTTTTCACTTTCTCATTTTAGTTAACCCTAATCCAAAATGCGTTAATTTCCCTGCCATCATTTATCCTTAAAGACAGAACGCCAGAGGTTACGTAAGACCCTTTGACTAAAGTTAAAAAACGAGGACATTTTTTTTTGCTTTTCTCCCACTTGCTCCCCCACCCTGTGTGTAAAAAAAATAATTTTTTATTTTATATGTTTTATGTGAAACCCACCCCCCCTCCCTTGGGGAACCCTCCATTACTATTGCTAGAGGTAAAATTAGATACCTCTGGTTTCTAGGCTCTCTCTCTAACCAGGCTTAAATCCAGTGTTTTTCATTTGGATGTGCTCTTTATTTGATTTATTAGGGCGTTTGCCTCCTCCGGATCCTTGAAGTTGAACATTTTATTGTTCCACATTACTTCAAGGGAGGCGGGAAAGCGTAGATTTGCTGTAGCACCCAGATTTCTTAATTCCTGCATCGATTTCCCCAACTCCCATTGTTTGTCCTGAGTAATGTGAGAGATATCTGACCTAACACGAAATGTCCATCCAGCTCTTTTATACACCCCTACTTTTAACCCTGCTACTAGGATTTTTTCTTTAAGTAAATACGATTTAAAATTCACTAGGATCCTTCTTGGATTTTTTTTCCCAGGCCTTTTTGAATATGGATCCCGGTGTACTCTTTGTACATCATCCTTGAGAAGTTGTTTCTCAATGTCAGGGTGTAATTCTGTGAGGAGGTTAATTATAAAGGATCTAATGTCTCCTCCCTCCACATATTCTGGTATATTCAGGAATCTAATGTTGTTCCTCCTTGCGTTATTTTCCAGACTTTCCAGTTTTTCTTTTAGGGTTTTATCCCCACTTTTTATCATCTGGATCTCACGTGCATTTTTGTCTACTTGCATGGTAAGGTCCTCCATGGCTAGCTCTACGGCCCCTACTCTTTCCGACATATCATTCAATTTAGCTTCTAGAGTCTCACAGACCATTTGTATTTTCAATTGATTACTTTCTGAGACTGCAAATTTGTCTCTTAATTCAGTGAGGAGAGTCATTAGTAGTCCCTCTGTAACAGAGTGAGCCCCTGTATTGCAAGTTGTGTTTAGATTCCTCACTAGTTCCATCTCCTCTGCTACTGGGTTGTCTCCTTGAGGGGGGTCTGGTATCTCCATACTACTAAACTGAGTCTCAGCACCATTGGGCTGGAACGCCGCATTGTCTTTTCTAGTCTGGGGAGGCGGGGGAGCATCATCACTCTCATCAACCAGTTGGGAGAGAGGATCAAAGGCATTCTTTAAACTGACAGGCTCCATTACTGTGCTTAAAGAGGACTGAGTGTCCTGGATTTTAAAGTATGACCTTAATGAGGGCGTAATGCGGGTATTGCCTGAATTAATAAATTTTAGACTGTTTCTTCTTCCCCTTACCGAGGGGGGATTTACCTAGCGAGTCCTTTATATTCTGGCCGGAACCTGTGCTTTTGACAATTTTGAAAGACTTAGGGGCCGATTCCGATCTCGGCCGGTAGGGCTCCGAATCGGATTCGGCTTAACCGGATCCGATTTGGAGCCCTATTTCCCGACCGATTCGTACGCGCGTCCGGACAAGCGAGTACGATGCGAAATCGCCGACCGACTCGTTCGGGCGTCCCAATCGCTCCGACCGACATGTTCCCGGGTCGAACCGCACCGACCGACTCGCTTGGACACGACTCGCACCGTGCAATGGAGACGTTCCCCGGCCGGGTAAGTATGATGCGCGCCGCGAGCAGTCCGACCGACACGCGCCGCCCGGCTCGAAAGAGCAGTCAGAGCCGTACTTCGGGGGTCCGTGTCAGACCCCCCTGTATGCGTAGCCGCGCGAGTCGCACACAGGGGGGACCCATGGGTCCCCCCTACCTGTGCGTGTATGGCGCGAGTCGCTTCGCCGCGTACACGCTGTAGGGGGCGCCCTTGTTTGCCTCGCACCCATTGAGGCAATGGGAGCCCGCGTACGCATTGTACGACCGGCTCCCATTGACTTCAATGGGAGTCCGACCGACTCGAGTACGATAGCATACGGACGCATCGTACTCGTTCGGTCGGGCTGCACGGGTCCGATTCGGTCGGAGAGATTTCCAGCCCGAATCGGAATCGGTCCCTTAGTTTGTATTACCGGCACCGATTCTCTACTAACAGGCTCAAGAGGGGATTGATTTTGACCCCAAATATCCCTACTTCTAAGGGTATATCTGTTTAATCTGTTGGCCCCTGTGAAAGGCCCTTCGTCTCGTCTCTCTACCCCTAGCCCCCCTCGTTCTGCCTTCAGCTTAGGCCCCCAATCTCGCCCTTTCCTCCTTACCGGAGTCATTTGAGATCGCCATACACCAGAAACTGCTCCCTCTGAAACAGGCGAGTCTCTTCCCTTATTTGCAGCCGATTTCTTTTCTGCTCCAATAATCTGTGGATCCTCAGGGGTTAATGCACTAGACAGGCACTTCCAACATGGAAAAGTGGAGGCGGAGGTCCGGCTCCCGTCGCTCCGAAATCCAACTCCGGCAGCGATGCGTCTTCCGTTTGAAATCTGCACTGCCGCCTCCGACCAGCGCCCCCCCGCGGCACCGCCTCCCCTCCAACCGCCACCTCTACCCGCCCGATTGAACCACGCCCGGGTCCGGAACACAGACGCCTCGCCGATGCCTCACCGACGCCTCCCCAACGCCGGCGTCCACGAGGAGAGCGAAAGCCGGAGAGCCAGAGAGCGAGACACCACGTAAGTCAGCTCCTCAACAAGCACTCATGCTCCGTGAAAAATCACATCCAATCTTTCCATTGTTCCAATAATCGCCTAGGCTGAGAGAGAGCCTCCGGCCGCAGCTAACCAACGGCCGCCATTTTCCCCACCAACAGCGAGGAAAGCCAATCTGGAAGCATACCCATCCTCTGAGGATGGCATTTACCGACCATCGTCTCTATTGCATGATCCTATCCCTGCCCCAGCCTCGCCGTGCCGTTTCCGTGGCCACTCTCATCCTAAAAGAATGAGTGCCATATTCCCTCAAAGGTTCCTCCAGTGTTTTCAATGCCTTCCGCCTGACTGATAGAAGCTGGAAAGGAGTCACTCTAGACCCATCAGTGCGTTTAAAGTCCACCCCCTGCTTCACAACACTAATGGATCCCAAGATTGTGGCCCACCTCACTGGGCATAGGCCCAGCGTCGAGAAGGCCTGCAATGTGACAGTCTTCTCCATAGACCTCTGATCGGTCTTAGAATGACGAAGGCACAATTCCACCCTGTCCGTCATACTTCCTACATTCTCCCATATTAATCCTGAAACCCCTTTGCACCCCAAGAGTTCTGACACTCAGAAAGCCCAGAAGAACGTGCATGACATTACCTTTTAAAACAAAATCATCTCCTCCCTGCCTGTACATATAGCCAATAGGGCTCCCAATATTTCCCCAAATATTTGTCTTGACAATGGCCTCCTCACTCGCGTTCATCACCCCAGTTCCCTTGACTACCCCTCCAGCAACCTCCTTCCCAGCTCCCTTGCCGATGGCGCACAGCCCCACAAGAGCTTGCCAAATAAAAGCAATTACCGCCAGGTTCTCAGCTAGTGTGACCTTCGATAAACATCTGTCAATCATGGATAAAATCTACTGGAGCATATTCACCTCCCTATCCCGCACTTCTAACCTCTGTGTAGCTATTCCTGCTAAGAATTCCCACCAAGCCTGCACATATGAATTTGGGTTGACTGTGCCAGAGACCCTACCACCTATTGCAGCATCCTTTCTCACTTATGTTCCGCATTCCTGCTGGCATTAGAGACTTGAGCTTGTCCACTCCATGGCCAGCCCATGGAACTTCTCCCACTGTGAACAAGACAGAGCATCCACAATGTCATTGTCCACCCCTGGCACATGCCGAGCCCTTAATATGACATCATGTTGCAAGTACCCCATCACAAAAACTCTTAACAGTTTGAGCACATGTTCATCCCTTGCAGACTGTGTATTGACCACATGCACCACAGCCATGTTGTTAATTCAGAACACAACCTTCTTGTGTGCCAGGTCTTGACCTCAGAGCGTGACTGCTGCCACTAATGGGAAAAATTCTAGAAATGTGATGCTCCTGCCCCACCCTTCTGTTCGGCCAGCCACTCCTCCGCACACCACCATCCCTGCCAGTTTACCCTGAATCCCACTCCTCCCACAGCATCGGAATATATCTGTCCTTCCAATTTCCATTCCTTCAAGGCCACCATTGACACGCCATTGAAATTCTCCAAGAACCTGCGCCACATGCACAAATCCTCTTTTGCCCCTGTTGAATACCTCATGTGGTGATGTGGCAGCGACAGCCCTGCCAATGACAGGCTGAGTCGTCTGCAAAAGGTTCTCCCTACCCTCACAACCCTACATGCGAAGTTGAGGTGTCCGAGCAATACCTGTATTTCCCTGACAGTCACTTTTTGTTTCTGTAACATAACCTTGAGCAACAGTTGCATGTTGTAAGATACCCCCTCTCCATAGAGTGTACTAAAATGAGGGACACTATGTAGAGAGTGTGCGAAATCTCCAGAGGAAGATAGAGGCAACATGTAGACAATACTAACTCTCTTTTTGTGGAAGTGTGTGTGAGTAAATAGGCTTATCAGAGGAGAGTGTTAAGCATTTGTGGTACTTATAGAGGCAAAAAATGAGACACACACTCAAGAATAAATCTGAGAATAATGTTGTAAAAATATAACAAGATGTTTTATATATTTTTAAGAAGCAAGACTTCATATCAAAAATATACTTTGCACACTTTCAATATTCGAATAAATACTTAGAAAAGGCTTGAAATATCGAAGGAAATGCAATGGAATTCAAAGTATCCAGTACTTTCAGTTCCTATGCACTCTGCAGTCAATACCGTCAAATATTTACCATCCCGGTTGGCGGTGAAGCAGTAGAGAGTATAGCTTTCAATGGAGTCCAGTCGAACACCAACACAGTTACTGCTGCGGACGCCAGCAGCAGGTCGCTAGAAGTCAATGGAATCGGAATACCGCCAACCCAGTGGTCGCAGTTGCTGGATGATGGTGTAGGTTCGGATGATGGAGGACCACCGACTCTGTTGCACCTGCGGCTGCTGGAAGGAGGACTCCGCCGCAGAGCTGTGGAGGATTCTGGTCCCGTAGATGGTCAGAAGTCATCTTCACCAGAGGGATGAAGGTCTTTGGTGGCCCAAGACTCAGGTACAGCAGGCAGAGGGTCATACCTAGGTTAGGAGTACCGGAGGTCATGGGTGCTGATTTCGGAGGTCACCGCCAGCGGTCGGGCCATAGTTGAGATTTGGCGCAGATCGTCACAGAGGAGGCAGTTGTGCCAATGTTGCTGCTTGACGCTGTCGACGCCCCTGGCAAGAGGGTTTGGGCTCTCAGGAACGGGGCTGTTTCCAACATCGGTTGTTATGCTGAGAGATCCCTTCGAGTTGATGGAGGGGTGCTAGAGTCAGTTCCACCAGGCTGGTGAATCAATATCCTTGGTTGCTGCAACGTTCGTTCTTCAGTGGTGAGTTGTGTCGACACGATGTGTGCCAGTTCTCAGCCACAGTGGTTTTGTTGCCAGCAGATGCCGAGGACTAGAGCCTTTAGTCCAAAGGGAGGTTCTTGGCAATTTCCAGAAGGCTGGAGGGCTGTGGGTTTTCTTGGAGGCCTCGCAGGTTTCAGGAGAGACAACAGGATTCAAAGGTAGAGTCCATGGCAGCGGAGGGGGTTTGTGCCAGTTTCTTATGCGTCGGATCTCAGTTCTTGAGCCACAGCGGTCTTCTTCCATCGTCTTCTTGTGTTCATCAAATCTGAAGTCAAGTTCTTGAGGAGTCACCGAAATACAGAATTTAGGGGCGTTTTTAGGGGAGGCCAGGTAGTAGCCAATTGGCTGCCTACCTACAGCGTGCCTGCACCCTCTATATGTTCATCCCACATGGGGAGTAGGCATACCCTGACTCCTAATAGGCTAGTATCTCCAACCTCACAATGGCAGATAGTAAAAAGTGGGGTCAACCCCATCCTGAGGGGTGGTAAAGGGTGAAGGTAGACCCACCTCCTACTTCACCTCATTTTCCCGCCAGTCCTCCCACCAAAAATGGAGCAGGACTGGGGGTTCCCATCTGCTTCTAACATCAGAGGGCTGGGTGCAGGGTTCAAAGGCAGCATGTCCTTTGAAGTTCCCATGTCTGCCGAGACAGGTCCTGCATGGGGGAAGGTGTGACCACCCCTGCCCAGAGCAGACATTGTCTCTGGATCCGTAGAACTCTGGCTCTCTACCCAGGGGTTCAGAAACATGTCTGGTGATAGCAGGCTGGCTAAAACTAGACAGGGACAGCACCAGTGTTTGGTAGGGTTCAGGAGACCCTCTAGCAGGGTCTCCTGTGTGGACAACATGTTTGGTACCAGACATCTTAGAAATCAGTGAATCCATTATGGAGCTAGGAAACTCGTGTTGACGAGTATTCAGCCCATGTACTCTTTTTTGCTTTTCTGCTCACTTACAACACCCAGAATGGACTGGATATTGTAAGAACCTATCTGCTTATGCTGATAGGCCCTCACATAGGATATAGTGCACCCTGCCTTACGGCTTAAGCCCTGCAGTAGGGGTGGCTTACCTATATCTTACGCAGTGTGGGGGTGGCATGACACACAGGGATGTGGTCAATGTCGACTCTTCAGTTTGTCCCACACCTGGACATGTGTTCTGCGATAGCAGCACTGCCTGATCCAGGTGAGGGGTCCCTAGAGGACCTCCTTCGGTCCCCATGCCCTGACTACCGGGGGAACCATTTACTGGGGCTTACATAGGAAACATAAGTTGTGCCAATATTGGTACAGTTTTAGAGAAAGGAGATCTGGCACTGGGAAGCTGGTTGGCTGGGACTCAGTGCACTCACAGTTCAAAATTGCATCAGACATCAAGCAAAAGTGGGGGGCTAACCATGTCAAAAGAGGCACTTTCCTACACATGTGTACTTTTTTGTCCACCGGGAGGTGCACTTCCATTGATACTGAGTCCACATCAATACCCAGGAAGGAGAGCACTGTGCCCGGCCCCACTGTCTTTTCGGGGGCAAACGGCACCTCAAGGTCACCCGTGTGCTCTTGAAAACTTGCCAGCTGCTGCTGGCAGTTCTCGTGACTGGGTTGTCCTTAAAAAAGAAATCATCCAATTAATGTGTCACTGTGGCCTTACCCATGTGCCATGTGAAGACCTACTGTAAGAATGAACTGAAGCGCTCAAACAGCGCACACGCAATGGAGCACCCCATGGGCAGTGCTTTATCCACATACCAGGATATATCAAACTGTATCCCCAGCAACTGTAAATCCTCCGGATGCACAGGTAGCAGCCGAAAAGCTGACTTGATATCACATTTTGCCATCTGGGCCCCATGGCCCACTTGTTACACCAAAGCCAGCACCACATCTACTGATGAGTATGAGACCGATGAGATCTCCTCTGATATGAAATCATTGATAGACCTAGCTTCGGGCCAGGACAAGTGCTATATGAGCCTATATTGGTCCTTTGGGGACCACACCAATTGGTGACACAATCAAGTCCGACATCGGCCACCCACTGAAAGGCTCCTCCATCCTGCCCTCTTGAATCTCCTTCCTGAGCTTCTTCCTCACCCCCTGTTTGTTGGACTGCACTGACTTCAGGTTCTTCGCCCATCTCTGGAACATCGGACCCTCATATCCCAGCCTAAAACCCTCTCTGAAACCTGCACTCAACAAAGCTTTATCTTCACTGTTATGATATTGAGCTAGTCAGCAGTCCAACTGCCCCACCTTAATTGGAGTATGAGCTTTTCCCATTTTCCCCTAGGCCTCGCACACTCCTCGTTACCTGTGACCTGATTGCCCTGTGTCCCACTGGGAGGCCCTTGGTACTTGTTTCACTGCCTTGCCTGCGGATGTCCAGTGGCCCCTGCTCCATAGCATTGCACCAGGGGATGCCTTCCTGCACATGTGGAGCACTTGTGCCGGAACTTACAATACTCTCTTGTACAAGAGCCCTTTTTAAAGTCCCAGAACGTCCCAATGCCCCCCCTTGGCTGGTATACCACTATATGACCACTCGCTGTAAATATTGTTTTGCCAAACTTCTCCAGGCCCTTCATCTGATGCCACAAATAAGTCAATCTCCCCCCACTTTGCCTCCATGTCCCACGCTATTCTCATGTGAAACTCCCTGTTGTTTTGTGTTCAAGCCTGCCCTCCGTATGTGACCTGGGCCCTCCTGATCACGTCAATATTTTTAAACAGGAACATGACCTTTCGGAATATTTTTCGTTATTTATAAACTCATGAAAATAAAAAATGCTACTGTCCAATTCTCTATGGGCGCCGGCACCTTGGGCCGCTTCAGCAGCTCATATTCCTCCTCCTTGGAATCTTCTTTCACCCTCAGTTCCCTGTGGAGCAACTTCAACATCTCCTCATACTCCCCCTTCTAGATTCTTTCATTCGCTGCTAGCATTAAAAGGGTGATAAGGGGTGTCATCACCCCCATATAGGGGAGGTTTTTAATTTTAAGCTCCTTACTCTCTTTGATTCCCGTATCCTGCACTTCGTTCTTGACCTGCCTTTTTCCCTCGCCATCTGCTTGCACCGTGACCTGTGTCTCCTGTGCCTATTGTTCCGACACCCCCACCGGCTGAGTCCCCCCAGCTCTCCCCCTTTCTTTTGCATGACCAGAGCCACTCCCATCTGGTCTACTATGCCTGCACCTCTGTACCCACTCCGGTGTACTTCACATAACTACCTTTCCTCAATTGGACGTCTCTGCAACCTCTTTACCCTCGCCTCCACCCCAATGGACACTTTTTCTGTGCCCCCCCTTTCATCTCTAACCCACTTAGTACTCTTACCTGGTGTCAAGGTCGGTTCTGCACCTGATCCAGGCGCCTAACCAGTTGCAAGGGACAGACACCAACCACAGCTTTGCGACAAGTTCCCTGATCGTCCCAAGTATCCTGTAACATACTATGGGGCCGATTCCGATCTCGGCCGGTAGGGCTCCGAATCGGATTCGGCTTAACCGGATCCGATTCGGAGCCCTATTGCCCGACCAATTCGTACGCGCGTCCGGGCGAGCGAGTACGATGCGAAATCGCCGACCGACTCGTCTGGGCATCCCGACCAACTCGTTCCCGGGTCTAACCGCACCAACCGACTCGCTCGGACTCGACTCGCACCGCACAATGGAGACGTTCCCCGGCCGGGTAAGTACGATGCGCGCCGCGAGCAGTCCGACCGAGCCGCGCACTCCGGCTCGAAAGAGCAGTCGGAGCCGTACTTTGGGGGTCCGCGTCGGACCCCCCTGTACGCGTAGCCGCGCGAGTCGCACACAGGGGGGACCCATGGGTCCCCCTACCTGTGCGTGTACAGCGCGAGTCGCTTCGCCGCGTACATGCTGTAGGGGGCGCCCTTGTCCGCCTCGCACCCATTGAGTCAATGGGAGCCCGCGTACGCATTGTACGACAGGCTCCCATTGACTTCAATGGGAGTCCGACCGACTCGAGTCCGATGGCATACGTGCGCATCGTACTCGTTCAGTCGGGCTGCACGGGTCCGATTCGGTCAGAAATCTCTCCGGGTCCGGCTCGGTCGGAGAGATTTCCGTCCCGAATCGGAATCGGCCCCTATGTAGAAGGTTAGCTGGACCCCTCCTGCATGAACCTTTGCACCACCATCGGTGTTCCTCTGCCACTAAGGGCTCATAGTCTACCACCTCTCCTTCTTCCATACTGTCCTCATCATAATCCAATTGCTGATGAGGTTCAATGCCATCCCACTGTGGGTAGCCTGCCCCCCTTGTCCTTCCGTGATACCTTTGTTGTATTGAGTACCTCAACACCATTTCAATGACCGCGAGGGACCATAATACTCCCTCCTTTTCGTATCCCATCTGCTGCTGCTCTCCGTGATATCCCTCCCTCCCAAGGGGCGTAGCAACCCATCCGGCTTGCTGCACTGCCGAGGCCTCACCGAACCTTCATATGGTAGCGTCACCACCGTCCCACGTCATCACCTGGCTTGCCGCGTGGAACCCTGCCATCTCTTCTCCTCAGGTCCATGGAGCCGCATAAAGCTCTCCCGAGTCAGCATAAGTACGCTGCTGCGTAGCCTGCAATAAAAATGCTAGGTCTGGTGTGCCAGGTTAGTGTTCCTGCCTTCCTGATCCCTGTCTTGGCCGCAACCCACACCAACTGAACCCCCGTCCTGCCCCTGGTCACCTGCTTCCTTCTCCGCACCTTGTCCACTGTTGTACCCTATCATGTGGCTTGCCCTTGCCCACACCACCTACCCTCCATGCAGGGGCTGCGCCACATTCCAATCCCTTGCATCCATATACCTTTAAGGGGGTCTGACCCCATCCACCCCCACTCCTGCTCCTCCTCCTCACTGCACTCCAACATGGCCACCATCAATGCTGAAGTGGAGCCCCCATGCTGTCCCTTGCGCCAAACTCATCCAGCCCAGGCTCCCCACCCCTCCGTCGCTGTAACACTTGCTCAGCCCCCTTTCCCCACCCAATCTCCTCTGAGCAATGGTCTCTCTGCCCCCACAGGCCCATGTCTAACCAGCCCCTTTTTCTAAGCACACTGGAGGCCACTGATGCGCCAACCAGGCCCTGCCAGCCTCTCTCTTCTTCCAGCCTGCCACTCTTGTGCCTCTGTTCCTAGGCAGCCTCTAATGCCTCTGATGTAGTGGAAATCACATTCTATTTGTAGGGGTGCATTTAATCACACGTGTAGAGCACACCCGCATATCATCCTTTGTTGTATTAACATGAAGGGGCCGATTCCGATTTGGGCCGGAAATCTCTCCGACGAGCCGGATCCGGAGAGATTTCCGACCGAGCCGGACTCCCGCAGTCCGACCGAGCGAGTACGATGCGGCCGTATGCTGCCCGACTCGATTTGGTCGGACTCCCATTGAAGACAATGGGAGCCGGTCGTACAACGCGTACACGGGCTCCCATTGACTGAATGGGTACGTCGCGAACAGGGGGGCCCCCTACAGTGGGTATACGTCGGTGCAACTCGCACCGTACATGCATGTTTAGGGGGGACCCTTGGGTCCCCCCTGTGTGCGACTCGTGCAGCTACGAGTGCAGGGGGGTCCGACAGGGACCCCCGAAGTCCGGCTCCGACAGATCTTTGGAGCCGGACGCTACGAGTGGGTCGGGCTGTTCGAAGCGCGCATCGTACTCGCTCGGTCGGAGAACGTCTCCATTGCGTGGTGCGAGTCGTGTCCGTACGAGTCGGTCGGAGCGGTTCGGACCCGGGAACGAGTCGGTCGGCGATTTTGCGTACGCTCGCATCGTACTTGCTCGCGCGGACAACCGTACGAATCGGTCGGAAACTAGGCCTCCAAATCGGATCCGGTTAAGCCGAATCCGATTCAGTGCCCTACCAGCCGAGATCGGAATCGGCCCCGAAGAGTTAGAATTTTGAAATGTACTAACCTGAAACGTGATGTGCTTAGGCCATTGAAAATTAACATGGAAAATTAACGTGGAATGTAAATGTAACTAGCAGAAAACATTAACGTGAAGAACTTGTGTTGTGAAACTGACATTTATTCATGTACTAAAAAATGTTTATTAATCGTGTTTTTACATGTAGATAAACGCATTAATGGAAAGTGCCTTGTTTTCAATGCAATTTCGTAAAGTTCCTATGATGCTTTCTTAGGTTAGCTGATCTTTGTAGGCCTGAAATGCAATTCCCTGTAAACTCTCACTTTAGAATTAACAGTTTGAATTCCATATGTTGTGGATTTCTTCTTTCTCACGTTTAGGGGCCGATTCCGATCTCGGTCGGAGGCGCACCTAACATCATTCGGTCGGGAAAAAAGCCATGCGAATGCCTGTTTCCTGACCGAACCGCACATTATTCCGAATGAGCAAGTACGATGCGCACAACATCATAGATTCCGACCCAGTCGTACTCACCCAATCCAGGTCCTGTTCCCCGACCGAGCCGGATCCGTAAACGCAGAATCGAGTCGCACGGAAGCCAAAATGCAGCCCCGTCTGGCCGGACAAGTACGATGCGCTTCCCGTACGCGCCGAACCCGTCACTACGCACGGCACGTCAAAGCATCCGGGAGAGGCGCACATAAGCTCCGATTCGCGCCACAACACGATCCACGGCTACGAGACGAACACGCCAGCGACGAGGACGAGGCGAAGCAACGAGAAAGACGAACGAGACGAACCAACCATGAATCCCATCGTGCCGATCCTACCAATATTCTACATCTACTACCGGAACAGGCACGGACGCGTACGGCGCAGAAGGTAAGTCAGACACCAACCACAAAAACAAACTACACGTACCCGACACATCACACACACACAGAGGGATGCAGAAATTACTTACACCAGCAACAGCAGCACCATAGGGGCGGGATGGCCATCACCAATGCCACATATACACATAGGGGCCCGGATGCCTACCACTACTACCACCTCTACCCAGGGGGGGCTGGATGCCTACCACTACTACCACCTCTACCCATGGGGGGCTGGATGCCTGTCACTACTACCACCCTCACCCAGGGGGTGCCAGATGCCTACCACTACTACCACCTCTACCCAGGGGGTGCCAGATGCCTACCACTACTACCACCTCTACCCAGGGGGTGCCAGATGCCTACCACTACTACCACCTCTACCCATGGGGGGCTGGATGCCTACCACTACTACCACCCTTACCCAGGGGGTGCCAGATGCCTGTCACTACTACCACCCCTACCCAGGGGGTATCAGATGCCTACCACTACTACCACCTCTACCCATGGGGTGCTGGATGCCTGTCACTACTACCACCCCTACCCAGGGGGTGTCAGATGCCTACCACTACTACCACCTCTACCCAGGGGGTGCCAGATGCCTACCACTACTACCACCTCCACCCAGGGGTGCCAGATGCCTACCACTACTACCACCTCTACCCAGGGGGTGCCAGATGCCTGTCACCACTACCACCCTTACCCAGGGGTGCCAGATGCCTACCACTACTACCACCTCTACCCAGGGGTGCCAGATGCCTACCACTACTACCACCTCTACCCAGGGGTGCCAGATGCCTACCACTACTACCACCTCTACCCAGGGGGCTGGATGCCTACCACTACTACCACCCTTACCCAGGGGGTGCCAGATGCCTACCACTACTACCACCTCTACCCATGGGGGGCTGGATGCCTACCACTACTACCACCCTTACCCAGGGGGTGCCAGATGCCTACCACTACTACCACCTCTACCCAGGGGTGCCAGATGCCTGTCACTACTACCACCCTTACCCAGGGGGTGCCAGATGCCTACCACTACTACCACCTCTACCCAGGGGGACCAGATGCCTACCACGACTACCACCCCTAACCAGGGGGTGCCAGATGCCTACCACTACTACCACCTCTACCCAGGGGGTGCCAGATGCCTACCACTACTACCACCTCTACCCATGGGGGCTGGATGCCTGTCACTACTACCACCCTCACCCAGGGGGTGCCAGATGCCTACCACTACTACCACCTCTACCCAGGGGGTGCCAGATGCCTACCACTACTACCACCTCTACCCAGGGGGTGCCAGATGCCTACCACTACTACCACCTCTACCCATGGGGGGCTGGATGCCTTCCACTACTACCACCCTTACCCAGGGGGTGCCAGATGCCTACCACTACTACCACCTCTACCCATGGGGGGCTGGATGCCGGTCACTACTACCACCCCTACCCAGGGGGTGTCAGATGCCTACCACTACTACCACCTCTACCCAGGGGGTGCCAGATGCCTACCACTACTACCACCTCCACCCAGGGGGTGCCAGATGCCTACCACTACTACCACCTCTACCCAGGGGGTGCCAGATGCCTGTCACCACTACCACCCTTACCCAGGGGGTGCCAGATGCCTACCACTACTACCACCTCTACCCAGGGGGTGCCAGATGCCTACCACTAGTACCACCTCTACCCAGGGGTGCCAGATGCCTACCACTACTACCACCCTCTACCCAGGGGGGCCGGATGCCTACCAGTACTACCACCCTTACCCAGGGGTGCCAGATGCCTACCACTACTACCACCTCTACCCATGGGGGGCTGGATGCCTGCCACTACTACCACCCTTACCCAGGGGGTGCCAGATGCCTACCACTACTACCACCCTTACCCAGGGGTGCCAGATGCCTACCACTACTACCACCTCTACCCAGGGGGGCCGGATGCCTACCACTACTACCACCCTTACCCAGGGGTGCCAGATGCCTACCACTACTACCACCTCTACCCATGGGGGCTGGATGCCTACCACTACTACCACCCTTACCCAGGGGTGCCAGATGCCTACCACTACTACCACCCTTACCCAGGGGGTGCCAGATGCCTACCACTACTACCACCTCTACCCATGGGGGGCTGGATGCCTACCACTACTACCACCCTTACCCAGGGGGTGCCAGATGCCTACCACTACTACCACCTCTACCCATGGGGGGCTGGATGCCTACCACTACTACCACCCTTACCCAGGGGTGCCAGATGCCTACCACTACTACCACCTCTACCCATGGGGGCTGGATGCCTACCACCAACAACACCCCCACTCACAGGATGGCTAATACATGACACAACAAGCACACACCAACATAAAGAATGCAACATAAAGACATCCCCCCCAACACCATGACAAGCGTGTGTAGACTGTCTCAAATGCCTACAACACTGAACATGACTTTGAACATACAATGTGACCCCCTATCACATGTGCCACACATAAATATGTGTGGCCCCCACAATGCAAGCAGGCCATGACCATTGTGGCAATGGGGTCCAAACCCCCATCATCACAGTGACCAAAATGTAAGTGTGGGGTCCATAGCTGAAGCACATTTTGAACATTGTGGCAATGGGGTCCAAACCCCCATCATCACAGTGACCAAAATGTAAGTGTGGGGTCCATAGCTGAAGCACATTTTTTGAACATTGTGGCAATGGGGTCCATACCCCATCATCACAGTGACCAAAATGTAAGTGTGGGGTCCACAGCTGAAGCACATTTTGAACATTGTGGCAATGGGGTCCAAACCCCCATCATCACAGTGACCAAAATGTAAGTGTGGGGTCCATAGCTGAAGCACATTTTGAACATTGTGGCAATGGGGTCCATACCCCATCATCACAGTGACCAAAATGTAAGTGTGGGGTCCACAGCTGAAGCACATTTTGAACATTGTGGCAATGGGGTCCAAACCCCCATCATCACAGTGACCAAAATGTAAGTGTGGGGTCCATAGCTGAAGCACATTTTGAACATTGTGGCAATGGGGTCCAAACCCCCATCATCACAGTGACCAAAATGTAAGTGTGGGGTCCATAGCTGAAGCACATTTTGAACATTGTGGCAATGGGGTCCATACCCCATCATCACAGTGACCAAATGTAAGTGTGGGGTCCATAGCTGAAGCACATTTTGAACATTTTGGCAATGGGGTCCAAACCCCCATCATCACAGTGACCAAAATGTAAGTGTGGGGTCGATAGCTGAAGCACATTTTGAACATTGTGGCAATGGGGTCCATACCCCCATCATCACAGTGACCAAAATGTAAGTGTGGGGTCCATAGCTGAAGCACATTTTGAACATTGTGGCAATGGGGTCCAAACCCCCATCATCACAGTGACCAAAATGTAAGTTTTGACAAAGAAAAAGCTGCAACTGCCAAACTGCATGGATGATTCCTGGTCACAGAACAACAAACACATCAGTGGCAAAGTAATGCTTGTGTCCCATAGCAACATAGATTGGGGGAGGCAAACACTGCAGTGCAAATAAGACATACCTTTGGCCATGTGCAGACAAACATCACACATGGGGGCTGACATTGTCAACATTCATCAATGACACAATGACAGGAGTGACCATCAGAATGCAGACCCACATATTTGCACCAAGGGGCACACAAATGCAGATACCCTGTGGAGACTGTAGATGTGAGGTGAACAGATACCATACCATGGCAGCAATGGGACACACAAACAATGATCATTGTGCTGACTGATGACCTAGGAGTCCCAGGGACAGCAGGGGAAACACACCAAACAACATACAGCCAATGGCACACTAAAGATATGCCAATGCAGTGGTGCAGATGCACAAACACAAACAGGCAGACCCACACTGCACATCAAACACAACAGGTGAGGGGGGGGTACCAGTGACCCCAGGCAACCGCACAACACATGAGGAGGCCTGAATACCAATTACACCGATGTGCATACAGTGCCACACAAAGGTAACTCATGGATCCAAATCCCCTATGTGGGCAATCAGGCATTGTCAGATGAGAGGGAGCACAAATCACACATGTCACACAAGCATGTAGGAACAGCAACTGACACAGCAAGACACAGAGACACCACAGCACTACCCCCAGGGCCCCCACAATGTGGTGACCCTGGGCTGCATTACAAACCCACTGTGATGACAAAGCTAGATGTCGTTCACACTGTGAACCACAGTCATGTGTCCTGAGCAACAAACTACCATCACACCTACACAAGCACAAATCAATCAGCACGGCCAGTAAGCCAAGGTCAACATGGAGGCAGGGGTCTAGCCGGGAAACAACTCTCATCTGCACACACTCAACACCACACACCTCGACCTCCAACAATGTGCAGCAGTGAAGCTCACATGCACTGGTGACATTGCACATGCACCCATGACAATCCCAGGGGGGTGGGAACCAAGGTGCAGAAACACATCACACATGGCCACTCAACAAGACTCCTGAATGTCTGACACACTGCACACTACGCTGTACATGGACATGACGGCAATACCACACCAACCAATGGGATCCCAGCCACAGTCACACACCAATGAAGAAGCCAAGGTCACCCACAAAGAACACACATAGACAACTACCAACACTGCAGCCCTGACCCTGAGGAGTGCCGCAGTCACACACACAACGTGTCACAACCAATGAAAGCTAACACAAACCGGAAATCACATGACAGGTGCAAACAACAAGTGCCAAGTGGAATCCTGACTGTGACCCATCAGCGTCTGCCCACAAACTCAGCCCTGACAGCAAACACACCTATGGGTGACACCCTGATGACCAGTAATGTGCCATGCACCCACATCACAGAGAACCCAGGGAGAAGTCTTTGGGGGAACATAGGTCAACTCAGCAAGCATCACAAACAGGAACAACACTAGGGATCCCAGCATGCACAGCAAAATGGAAGTGAACACACAGACATGCTCATACAACACACACCTTGGGCGCAGGCGATGTCACAGGAGTACACACTGCCATGAGGGGACTCCACTCCTGTGTGAGGAAAGCTGTGCCATATGTCGCCTCAGTAGGGCTCCATCATGTCAGCAGAACACTTGGTCACACAGTCAACAATTAGCACCAAATGAAGGCTCCCGTCACATCAGCCTGGTCATGGGAGTGTCAACGAAATCATCAGCACAGATCCAACACACATGTACAGCAAGTTGCACTGACAACACAGATGAGTCCTTCCCCATTGATGCCCAAACCTGCATGTCCAGTGGAGATGGCCACACGGTCAGGGAAGTAGACTAATTGAACAATGGCAAGCACAACAGATGTGCAGGGGTGGAAGCCACAGATGTGACATTGCTAATGTAAGTAGGAAATCCCATTGCCAAATATTGAAAACATGACACCCTCAGATGCTGCTAAGGATGACATGGATACACCACAGGATAGGACACAGTCCCCCTGGACCACATGGGTTCCTGCACAGTAACACTACATATTCATGAGACCAAATATCACCATCACTGCAGCAAGGGCATGGTTAGCATCATCAACATCATGTACATCAGAAGCAAAAGCACTAGAGAACAGAAAGTTGCTTTATTCAGCATATGTGGGTTCAAAAGTTGAAGTCATGTAAAAAATAAACAAAGGCCAATGGCCAGTCCATCATGAAAGTCAAAACAGGGTGACAGTGGCAGATGTCACCCTACGCATGCCTGCACTGATGAAAACCAGGGACAATCCCCTCGGAGGGGCATACGGGGGGCAGGCCAGGCACCGCAGGGACAGGATCAGGGCTCACCAGAAGGAGGCAGGGAAGGGGTGGTGGGTGCTGGAGAGCCACTGACAACTGCAGTGGAGGTGTCTGACATGGTGTGTGCCGGCACAACTGGGGGGCATGAGCTCAGATGGTGTGGGCGCCGGCACGACTGCAGTGGACCGTGCAGATGGAGTGGACAGGTTCGCCACTGCAGTGCCCAAGTCAGACAGGGTGGTAGTGGCCTCCACTGCAGTGCCTACCTCCAGGGGAGGAGAATGGGGATCAGGTAAGGTGGGCAGGACAGAGGGGGAGGACACCCTCACCACACCAGTGGCACAGACAAGCACAGCGGGGGGTGTGGGGCCAGAAGAGCAAGTGGCAGGGGGAGAAGGCCTGATCCTTTTGGGGATGGTGTATCTGTGGGTGGGGGAACCTGGGGCAGGGTGTGGTGGGGGCACCTGTGGAGTGGGGGCCTGAGGGATGGAGGAAGGAGACTTGGTGCCTGAGCTGCAGGGCGGCGGCGGGGTCTTGCTCTTCCGGGTCCGGGGGGACTTGCGGGTGGGGGCGTCAGTCGGTCTGCGCCTGGGGGAGGGTGTCCGGGGGCGAGGGGCACTCCGCTCCGTGTGGGTGGGCTTCCTCTTCCCCTGAATGCTGTATCAGCTGGATCGGAGGGGAAGAGGCCGAGGTCACTGAGGAAGAGCCGCTGTGTCTTTGGGGTTGCAGGTGAGGCAAGGGAGGGGGCTTTGGAGGGAGAGGCAACTGAGGACTGCGCAGTGCTCGTGGATGCGTGTGTGTGTGCCTGGGCCCCATCCCCTGTGAGTGTGGTTTCAGTCCCCTGACTGTGCGTGCGTGTGCGTCTTGTTTGTGGCGTGTGTGTCTGTGTGCTGCTCGTGTCTGTGCTGGTGTGTGCCTGTGCCGGTGTGTGTGTGCTTGGGACAGGTAAGGTGCTGGGGAGTGTGGATGGGGCAGAGGCAGGAGGGGTGAGGGACTGTCGGAGGAGGGACACTGCTGCCGTCAGGGAGGAGTCCATGGACCTATTGCCCCTCTGTAGGGCAGACATGCCCGATGAGATGCCCTCCATGAACGACACCAGCTGAGTCAACAGAGTGGTGTGGGCATGGAGGACACTCAGCATCGCTGTCTGGCCCTACATGGAGCTGGCGAAGGAGGTACACAGACTCCTCACTCAGGGCAGCAGGGGACACAGGGGCAGGGGGTGCGGTGCCTGGCCCGAAGGAGACACGCTCCCGAACATGGGAGCCTCCACGGACCTCGGGAATGGGAGCCGATGGGAGGGCGGTGGTGGTGGTGGTGGCGGGGACAGCAACACTAGCTGGGGTGTGGTGGCTGCTGACACCCGCCTCCATAAGGGAGTCATCCTCCGAGCTGCTGTGGTCCTCAGCTGAGGTGGATGGTGCTGAGGACTCCTCGGTGTGGCTCCCTCGCCCTCCGTGCCACTGGGTCCCTCCGACCACTCCTCGGCTGCTGACCCAGTCTGGCTCTGCGGCTCCTCCTGGTCCGTGGAGCTGTCCGCTCCTGTGGCCGTGGATGTATCTGCAATCAATAGGGAAACAGACAGACATCAGTCACCTGCACCGAACGCACACACCACAGTAAGTACAGCACATTACAGAGCAAGCCCTGGCATCCTTAGTTGAACATTGCTAAAAGTGCCCAAACAGAACAGGAGAAGCCAATTGTCAGTCTGATGGTCAACCATGGCACTCACATCCCACCTGGCCTTGCACCCATCTGTCTGGTGTCTGTTGGATGGCAATACCCCAGTGTGGACACATGCACCACCTACACAGTAGTTGGACAGTGCAGAGAACCCGGTTAAGCATGTGAACATGCACACATCACAACTCTTGCCACTGAGTCAGTACAGGTGTCCGGATGAAAGGGATGCCCAGAGTCAAATAGGGAATGCATGTGATGCATACCAGCGACAGACACCATGATGCACCCATGTCCTGATAGCCATTGCCACAATGGTGTGCATGTAGCACATGTCACTCCCCTGCAGGATCACTAATAGGAAGTCACATGCCATGGCACAGGCATGCCTGCTAAGTCATACATCACTGTCTCCAGTCACATGGGCAGGGCAGCCAGACAACAACACTCTGCACTGTGTCACAATAGTAGGTCATGGGGAATGCAAGTCCTGGAGCTGAACAAGTGCACATGTACATCCCCCACACACCACATCATCTGAACCCTTATCTGTCCAGGTCATACCGATTGGACATATGGGAGACCTGTAACACAACCCTCTGAACCTGAGCACCTCACAATCTGCTGTGAATGGGAAACAGCTGCCTGAACTTCACATTCGCATACCCCAGTCTGCACGGTCAGGTGATCAAACACCTATGTGTCACACAAGTATCGTCTCCTATGGTCACATCTCCGGTGGCATGCTGAGCCCCAACCGAGAAACACCCCAGCAGTCCTGACAACGAAGCCACAGCACACTGACACAGAGGCAGACACCTGAGGGGACAAATCACTGAGCACAACGTGTCAGCTGATACACAGGAGTGGGAGTACAGAGTGTATTGTATGGCCTGGAGTAGGCATGACTGTCCTGCCCCACATGAATGAGGGATGAGCCCTGGACAGTAGGCAGCTGGCTAAGTATGTGTGACACACGTAATATACACACTCCTGGGGCCCAAACATTGTTCCCACCCGCAGCATGGGTGTGTGCCAGATACCCCAGGCACATGTGGTGGATCAGCTCAGCAATTGGACCACATATCAAAGTAACACGCAGATTACATGTCAGAACACAGGCATTGTGTAAGCAATGGACCCACCCATGATGCCCACCACAGAGTTAGGGAAACAGATGCTGTCCCCCACCTTGAGTCAAGCAAACTGCAAGGACACAGTACCCAAGTGACACAATTCCCTGACTGTAAGGGCCACACCTGGGTATCAGATGAGGAGTGGGCAGTGCACAATAGAGGGACATGGGTCCTGGACCACATGACTGATGTACTGTGGAAGTTTAACCAGGCCAGAGGAGGGCACATAGCATGGCAGACATAGTTCACAATGCAGTCATGGACTCACCCCTCCTTGCTGCTCTCTGGCCTTCAGCTGCCCATCCAGATCAGGGAAGACCACCGCCAGGATCCTGAGCATGTGGGGGTCAGGGTCCGGTGTCCGCCCCTCCTGCGAGGAGGCGACAGCTTCAGCTGGACCCGTGCGATCCTCCGGGTCCAGCCCCGAAGGTCCTGCCACCTCTTCTGGCAGTTGCGGATCCGGCGCTTGTAGACCCCCACGGTTCTCACTGCCCGGACGATGGTCAGCCATATCTGCTGCTTCTGGTGGGCATCAACCTGTGAGGATGACAAAGTGAGAATGCCATTACTACACATGCAACATATCCGTGCATTACACAGTTGTATATACATGTCTCAATCACAGGGGCACATGATGTACACAGGCAGTGCAACGATGGCCATGGACAGTATGCCAGCAGTTACTACATGGTATCATTGCCTGGGAAGTAAAACCTTGTTTAAATGCACTGTCACTGCACTATACCTGTCCAGTGCATGTAACTACACACTATGGGGGGTGACAACTACTCAGTGAGCCTGCTAGCCAGTGGCGTGCAGACTGTTAGCCTTGCTAGTCAGACAACATGCACATTTAGGAAGGCAGTGGACAGAACACTCACCTGCTCCCCTGCTTTCCCATACAGCTTGCTGTACTGTGGAAGGAGGCTGTCCAGCAGGGCCTGGTTCTCCTCAGTGCTGAAGGCTGGGGCTCTCTCCACAGTACGTGCCATTGCAGGGTCCAGAGGGTGCAGATACAGCAGCAGTGGTGGTGGCAGATGTCGTCCTGGAGCATGTAGTGCAGGCAAGTGAGCTCTCAGGGGAACAGCCAGCATTATATGTGTGCTGCAGAGGCAGATACTGTCCCATGTGTCCAAAGTGATAGGTCCAAGTCGTTTGCATCTTCTGAATCTGGCCAATCCATGGAATTGCACCACTTACACACGCCCACAGCATCCTTCAAAAGTTCAACTTCATGACACCCATGAATTTGCAACATTGTTGTGGGTGACCAACTGAATTTACAGCATCAGACTCGTTCAAAATTTGAAAACGCGTCCGTTGCCAGGCCAGGCCATAGCCAATGGGTGCGCACCGATCGGTCCATTGCTGTTCAACGCGTACCTAGGATACAACGCGTACCCACACACATTGAATGCAATGGGCCGGCCGGGCACACCGATCGGTCCATTGCTGTTCAACGCGTACCCAGGATACAACGCGTACCCACACACATTGAATGCAATGGGCCGGCCGGGCACACCGATCGGTCCATTGCTGTTCAACGCGTACCTAGGATACAACGCGTACCCGCACACATTGAATGCAATGGGCCGGCCGGGCACACCGATCGGTCCATTGCTGTTCAACGCGTACCCAGGATACAACGCGTACCCGCACACATTGAATGCAATGGGCCGGCCGGGCACACCGATCGGTCCATTGCTGTTCAACGCGTACCCAGGATACAACGCGTACCCGCACACATTGAATGCAATGGGCCGGCCGGGCACACCGATCGGTCCATTGCTGTTCAACGCGTACCTAGGATACAACGCGTACCCGCACACATTGAATGCAATGGGCCGGCCGGGCACACCGATCGGTCCATTGCTGTTCAACGCGTACCCAGGATACAACGCGTACCCGCACACATTGAATGCAATGGGCCGGCCGGGCACACCGATCGGTCCATTGCTGTTCAACACGTACCCAGGATACAACGCGTACCCGCACACATTGAATGCAATGTGCCAGCCGTGTGCACACCGATCGGTCCATTGCTGTCCAACGCGTAATGCAGGATACAACGCGTACCAGCACACATTGAATGCAATGGGCCAATCGTGTGCACACCGATCGGTCCATTGCTGTCCAACGCGTATTGCGAATACAACGCGTACCAGCACACATTGAATGCAATGGCCAATGTGTGCACACCGATCGGTCCATTGCTGTCCAACGCGTCCCTGTACAAGTCACTGGCATATGTCACCATGCCTGTCACAGGTGAACATATGCCAGCCACATATACTTCCCAGGGAGTGAGGGGCACACCTACAACACCACAGCCTGTCCAAACTGTATCCTAAGGCATGTAAGGCTGCATTACCTATTCCGTGTATGGGGGTGAACATGTTGTTCTGTGGGTGTCACTTGGGGGCAGCCACCCCCAGGCTGTGCACGTGTTCATGGGGACAGAATCCTTGGTGTTTCGTGTACATGACCACTGTGATGTGCAACTGTTCATATCTGAGCATGTGGCATGGTCACATTTCACGGTGGTGTATGTGTATGTCATGTCACATACCCCCTGAGTCCCATGTGGGACGGTATGTTTAACCCAGGGTGACCCATTGGCACAATAGTGATGGTCCTCCACAGTCTGTGTGCATGTTGTGTTTACAATGTCTCTGATTTCATGTGCACAATGGGAGACAGTCTCCACATCCACGTTGTTTGTGCATGGACTTTGATGTTGTGCGTGTGTGTGTCACAGACGTCCATGTCTGTCCTGCCGAGGCAACAGGGACCACTACCTGTGGGGGTCATGGTTGTTTTGCTGTGGTGTATACATGATACACCATGTCATGCCAGTGTCCATGTGGCAATACAGGGTCCCTGGGAATCTACCTGTCGTTGAGCTGTGATGCCTGGGGCACATCTGTCCTCACATGTCACTGTGGGGTGTGTTTGTAACGTGGCAGCAGGAGATGGGAACTGTGACACGGCCTCATGATATCCAATGGCACAACCTGGGACTTATTGATGCCACTTGTTGAACTGTGATGTTAGATGTTGGCCATGTATGTGCCATACATGTCCTTACGGAACTGCACACATCATGTACTTGTGCCTCATAATGATGTATCATGTGATATTGAGTGTGTTCAATGCCACATATGTGGGGTGACTGACAATCTTTCTTTCTTCACCTATGCACTGCAGGGCACCAGCTGTCCATAGACCATTCCCTGACCTGGCAACGATGGTGGAACGTGACAGCATCCGACGGTACCGCTTCACCAGGCAGCTGATTGAGGATTTGGCAGTGCGCTTGGCACCACATTTGCAACCTGGCCGGCCGTACCCTACAGCGCTGACCCCCAAGGTGAAGGTGATGGCAGCCCTACACTTCTTTGCCACCGGTACCTTTCAACACACTGTGGCGACTGCTGGTGGGATGTCACAGACCATGTTCAGCCGTGTGCTCCGCGATGTTTTGGAGGCTATGTTGATATACCTGAACCAGTACATCTATTTCCCTAGACTCCAACAACTCACTGACGTGAAGAGTGACTTCTATGCCCTGGGGAGGATGCCGCATGTCATTGGCTCCATTGATGGGACACATGTGGCTTTGGTACCACCACAGGCCCAAGAGCAGGCATACAGGAACCGCAAACACTACCACTCGGTCAATGCACTGGTGGTCTGTCTTGCAGATATGAGCATCTCACACGTGTGTGCCCGTTTCCCCGGTTCTGCACACGATGCCTACGTGATGAGGAGTAGTCGCATCCCGAGGATGATGTCACAGATGCGGAACCAGCGTGCCTGGCTTGTTGGTGTGTACTGACTTTGTACCATTGTGTGTGTTCTGCAATGTAGTGTTCCACCCTCTTTTCCAACTCAGCTAATGTGCAATTGTCTGTATGTAGGTGACTCCGGATACCCCAACATGCCGTGGTTGCTGACGCCCTCAGGAACCCTGTGACACCAGCCCAGATGCGCTACAATGAGGCACATGGTCGGACGAGGAGAGTGATTGAGCGGACATTTGGTCTCCTGAAGAGCCGCTTCCGCTGCCTGGACAAGACAGGAGGGGCCCTCCCATATGCCCCAGCAAAGGTGTGCAAGATTGTCATCGTCTGCTGCATGCTACACAACCTGGCAGTGCGGAAGGAGTTGCCTCTCATCCTGGATGACGATGACCAACATCCGCCACCTGTGGAGGATCCTGGCCTGGACCACGATGCCAGTGATGATGATGATGATGGTGATGGTGATGTCCGCACACAGCTCATCACCAACTTCTTCAGCTGAATGTGAGTATCCAGAGATGTCATGTCAATGATGTGAGTTTGCATGATATGTGTTGGTGGTGCTCTGGTGCTGTTTGAGTGTGTCCATGGGCTACATGACTGTATGCGTGTAGCGATGTGTCCTTACAGGTAGTCTGTACTCCCCAACAGTGTTGACATGCTAACTTGGTTCTGGGTGGGTATCTTGTGACATGTATTGGGCATGAGTATTGCAGTTCTGTCCTGTTCTTCAGTGCTTTTGACTGTGTGTCATTTCTGTCCTTCACAGGGTACTTTCAGAGTCGTTTGGTCAACTGTGATCCCCGACACCGTGATTCGACTTCCAGGGTGGTAGCTGTCGTGTCCCTACAGGTGATGTGCGCCACACCCATGGACTTCCTTCCTTCTACACTTGTTGACTGTGTGCCCGCTGCCAGGTGGGATTACCTTGCATCTGTAGTGGTTACAACATGTTGCAAATGTGTAATAAACCTGTGCTTCACTTTGTGATGTGCGTTGTCTGTGGTCACACATTTGACTGACATTTGCTTACTGCACCAGTGGGCTAGTTGACTAAGACTGTGAATAGGTGTTGTGTCTGTGCATTGCACCGTATTTCCTGGCAACATCAGTGTAGGCAATGAGTCAGATGGCCTAGGTGTGTATTTGTTGTGTAGCCCTGGTGGTGTGTCTCCCTCATATGTGTCACGTTGCCATGACTCACATGCCTGTGTTGTACTTGCTGTAGCAGTTAGCATGCACAGTGTAATTTCGCTGGTCATCATCTCCATGACAGAAACCACGTTGGAATCACGACAGAGGCAGGTATGGTGTATTAGTGTGTTTATTGTCATACATGTGTGTGAATAGTGCACAGGATGGTGAGTGCTGTACATTTTGATTGCAATCCAAAGTTCCTAGATGAATTGGAAGTCCTGGTAGCAGAAATGTCCTGTATCAAGTCCACAGTCATCTGAGACATTGGTCCAACTTGTACTCCCCATGTCATGTGGGGGAGTTGTGTTGCAGTCAACAGGGTGAACAGTTTGCGCACAAAGGTGATTATCCAGAACAGGTGTTGGCTTCCTGGGGGTTGTGCATGGCCATCAGCCTCTCAGTTGTCCTTCCTCGGACGACCCCTCTTCTTTGGGGGGGACCCTCAAGTGCAGGCTGCTGCGGTGCAGGGGACTCTCCGCCAGAGTCATCCTGCCTCCCTGTGGCAGTTGCAGTTGTTTCAGCACCAGATGTTGTGGGCACACAGGGAGGTGTTGACTGGTTGCTGCTCATCTGGCGGAGGCATTGTAATATGTCCCTATGCACCGCCGTCATCTCTTGCAGTGTGTCCCACTTGGACTCCACGCGGGACATGTGTGAGTCCAAGCGGGCATGATGGGCAGCCTGCTGCTGTTTAATGTCCCTGAGGAGCCCCACTACCTGGCTGAGCTCTCCGGTGCTGGACTGGTACGCATCGGCTATGCGTGCCAGTTGTGGGTCATCATGCAGTCCAGACCCCTCTGCGAGCAGCGACCTATGTCTCCCACCCTCCCACCACCCCTGGCGACACGTGCAGTACCTGAGGTGGCACGCACAGGTGACCCTGGGCCCCCTTGGGGGTTGTTGGTGGTGTTGGTGTCCATGGCCCCACGTTGGTCCAGGGTCCCTGTGCTGGTGGTGGTGGTGCTCCTTGGTCTGTCCATGTCGGCAGGGGTGGTATGTGTGTTGACAGTCGTTGGAGGGGTGGGTGCAGGGGGTGCAGCTGGTGGTCCTGCTGGTGCTGCATGATGACTTGCTCCGGAGGTGCCAGGTGGGTCTTCTTCATCCGAGGAGGGCAGAGGCTGTTCCACACCAGTGAGCTCCGTATCCTCTTGAGCCTGGGACGGGGACTCCTCAGCGTCTGCTGCTGTGTCCCCATCATCACCTGTTTTTGGGAGACACACACAATGTATGTTATGTTTCTGCAGGCATCAATGGTTGACACACCTGACAGTTGTGACTGTGCCTCTGGATGCGGGCCTGTACATTGCATTGTCCTAAGTTGTCACAGTCAGGGGTTGATATTGGTGTAGCACATTGTCCTGCATTATTTGGGCATTTCTATGTGAATGTTGGGGTGTGTACATGGTCTGCATTGGTTGTATTTGGTTGACATCCGGCCCTCCTTCCCACCCAGCCAGATATTCCACCATGGAACGTGCTTCCATTGCAGGGAGTGCAAGTTGTCTTTCAGGATGTCAGTCAGTGGTGTCCTGCTGTTGGTTGGTGCACAGTTGCCAGCAGGGCCTTGTGCTCCCCACAGCAGTAGCCAGTGTCAGCCATCTTGTCAGTTGTTTTCCACTCCCTGTGATGTGTGCATGGTTCAGGGTGGTGTTGATGGGACAGTTGTGGGGGTGACCAATATCTGTGACTACCACTCCCATCATGCTATTGCCTCCACCCCCTTCCCAGCATGCCCATGCTTCCTTCCCTTTGACTCTGCTTCCCTGTGGGCTGGTGTGCCTGTGCTGACAAGATGTCTGACAGTGTTATCCTGGGGTTAGTTTTGCTACAACTCCCATGTGTGTCCCTGTGCTTCACTCAGCATGACCCAGGGTTGTGGTTCTTTGTGGGATATTTGATTGGAGTGTGAGGCAATGCATTCTCCCAGGTGAGTTTTGTGGAGTTTGTGTTAGGGGTGTGTGTGAGAAACGCTGCTGGTAACTATGGTCAGGGCTGTGAGTCCTCCTTCCCACCCAGCCAGATATCCCACCATGGAACGTGCTTCCATTGCAGGGAGTGCAAGTTGTCTTTCAGGATGTCAGTCAGTGGTGTCCTGCTGTTGGTTGGTGCACAGTTGCCAGCAGGGCCTTGTGCTCCCCACAGCAGTAGCCAGTGTCAGCCATCTTGTCAGTTGTTTTCCACTCCCTGTGATGTGCGCATGGTTCAGGGTGGTGTTGATGGGACAGTTGTGGGGGTGACCAATATCTGTGACTACCACTCCCATCATGCTATTGCCTCCACCCCACTTCCCAGCATGCCCATACTTACTTGCTTTTGGGTGGACTTCACTGTGTGTGAGTGTGAGAGCAATGGCAAGATGGCTGACAGTGGTGTCCTGCTGTTGGTTGGTGGCACAGTTCCCAGCATGGCCTTGTGCTCCCCACAACAGAGCACCAGTGTCAGACATCTTTGATGGGGCTTTCCACTCTCTGTGGGGTGTGCATGCTTGAGTGTGAGCTTGCTGGGCCATGTGGGTGGGGGATGTTGAGCTGTGACTACCACTCCCATCATGCTATTGCCTCCACCCCACTTCCCAGCATGCCCATACTTACTTGCTTTTGGGTGGACTTCACTGTGTGTGAGTGTGAGAGCAATGGCAAGATGGCTGACAGTGGTGTCCTGCTGTTGGTTGGTGGCCAGTTCCCAGCATGGCCTTGTGCTCCCCACAACAGAGCACCAGTGTCAGACATCTTTGATGGGGCTTTCCACTCTCTGTGGGGTGTGCATGCTTGAGTGTGAGCTTGCTGGGCCATGTGGGTGGGGGATGTTGAGCTGTGACTACCACTCCCATCATGCTATTGCCTCCACCCCACTTCCCAGCATGCCCATACTTACTTGCTTTTGGGTGGACTTCACTGTGTGTGAGTGTGAGGGCAATGGCAAGATGGCTGACAGTGGTGTCCTGCTGTTAGTTGGTGGCCAGTTCCCAGCATGGCCTTGTGCTCCCCACAACAGAGCACCAGTGTCAGACATCTTTGATGGGGCTTTCCACTCTCTGTGGGGTGTGCATGCTTGAGTGTGAGCTTGCTGGGCCATGTGGGTGGGGGATGTTGAGCTGTGACTACCACTCCCATCATGCTATTGCCTCCACCCCCCTTCCCAGCATGCCCATGCTTCCTTCCCTTTGACTCTGCTTCCCTGTGGGGTTGTGTGCCTGTGCTGACAAGATGGCTGACAGTGTTATCCTGGGGTTAGTTTTGCTACAAGTCCCATGTGTGTCCCTGTGCTTCACTCAGCATGACCCAGGGTTGTGGTTCTTTGTGGGATATTTGATTGGAGTGTGAGGCAATGCATTCTCCCAGGTGAGTTATGTGGAGTTTGTGTTAGGGGTGTGTGTGAGAAACGCTGCTGGTAACTATGGTCAGGGCTGTGAGTCCTCCTTCCCACCCAGCCAGATATCCCACCATGGAACGTGCTTCCATTGCAGGGAGTGCAAGTTGTCTTTCAGGATGTCAGTCAGTGGTGTCCTGCTGTTGGTTGGTGCACAGTTGCCAGCAGGGCCTTGTGCTCCCCACAGCAGTAGCCAGTGTCAGCCATCTTGTCAGTTGTTTTCCACTCCCTGTGATGTGAGCATGGTTCATGGTGGTGTTGATGTGCGCATTGTGAGGGTGGGCAATATCTGTGACTACGACTCCCATGATGCTATTGGCTACACTGACTTGCCCAGCATACACAGAATTCCTTCCTTTCAGTGGGCTTCACTGTGTGGTGGTGTTGTAGTGGTGGCTACATGTCTGGATGTGTTTGTTAGTTATATTTGTGCCACTGCCTAGCTGTAGTTGTAGTTGTGTTTGTACATGTGATGACACAGTTACATGTCACTATGAGATGGCATGTGTTGTGTTTATCTGACTGACATACACATTTTGGGATGATTCTGTTCTGGTTGCTGTGTATTTGCTAAGGGTGCATGGTTTGACTCTCCCCTTGACAGTGATGTGTGTGTATTGTCGCACAATATTGTGTACATTTGTTGTGTACTCACCAGGCTCTGGGATGTTTTCTAGTCCATATACGCTCACTGGTGGTAGGATGGCCCGCACCTTCTCCTCCCAGGGCCTGAGGTATACTGGCTTGGCAGGAGGGCCACTGCCGGTGTGTTGGCTCAAGAGGTAGTCCTTCTTCAACAGCTCCCTGACCCTCCTGCGCACGTCATACCACCTGTTCTGGATGTCTATCTTTGTGCGCAAACATGGTGATTGTGCGTTCACCCTGTCGACGATCCTCTCCCACATCTTGGTTTTCTGCGACATGGGTGTCTGTTGGACCAGTGTACCAAACAGCTGTGGCTCTACCCTGAGGATCTCATCTACCAGGACTTCCAATTCACTATCTAGGAACTTATGATTCTTCTTTGGGGGCATGGTGATGGGTGGTGATGGTGAGTGATGTGTGTGTTGGTGTGCAGGTGAAGGTGTGTGAGTGTGTGTTTTGCTGGGTGTATGTGAGGTTGCTATTTGTTGGGGTGCTGATGGTGTGTGGCTTGTGTGATGGATGAGCTGTGGGTGTGTGGTTGCTGTCTGTTGAGTGCTGGCAGGTAATTTGAATTTGCAAAGGATCATGGTAGGGATTTGTGTCCTTTATATGGGTGGAGTTGTGGGTGTGTCTTTGTTCCCTGCCCCCCCAGTATTTATTGGCTTTGTAATTGCTTGTTTGGCCTTTTTTTGTGTATTTTCCCTTTGTACTTTTTGTGCATGTAGGAGACGTTCTTGTGACCGAGTCGGACCCTGCAGTTGTCTCGTACGAGCTTCTCCGATTCGTTCACGCTGTGTTTGTGCTGTTTTCTATGCTGCGTACGCGTCGGTCGCGGTGTTTTGGGTTGCTTCGGCTCGCAGTTTTGTATGCGTGTCGGTCGTACGGCTTGTCCTCCGTGCGACTCGGTCGTGTTTTCCACGCGTTGCATCGTACTTGGCGGGTAGGAGTTCGCGGGTACGTTTCGTTCGGGATTGTTCCGGGTGCGTGTCGGTCGGTTCGATTCGCGTGTTTTTCCGGCCGGATTGCTGTTTTCCGCGCGGCTCGGTCGTTCGGCTTGTGTTCCGTACGAGTCGGTCGGGTTTTGCACGCTTCTCATCGTACTTTGCGGGTCGGGCTGCACCGGTACGTGTCGGTCGGAATTAATTCCGGCTCCGAGTCGGTTGGTACGTTTTCCGGCCCGAATCGGAATCGACCCCTTTGTGTTGCAAGTGAAAGAAGCGCTCTTGTTAGCTAGAAAAATTTCTTTGTTTTACTAGTCAGGCAAGGAGAGAAGAAGTTACAATTGCGTGTCTTGAGTCAATAAAGGAAGGTGATTGTGCTTCACACAGGAGAAGGCCTGGGAACCAATGACAAAATGTTGCAATGGAAGAACACCCCTGTCCATGGAAAACTACCTTTTGGATTGTATCCAGAGCAGATGGCGTGATCTGCAATGAATGGTGGGAAAGTTACCTGCAATAATGTGACAATGGAGTTAGGGAGAGGGGTCAACTTCTTCTTCTGCCTTGAGAGAGAGAGCCCCTGAGGACAAGCTCTGTCTTGGTAGCTTTATGCTACATGACCCATTGACGGTGGAGAGACTTCTTAGGAAGTCTCCACATTCTGACACCTTTTATCCTTCTTCCTGAGGACACTTAAGTAGGGATGTCACAATAGTGTTAGTGTAGGGATAGATTAATGCTTCTCATTCATCAGCCCTCGATTCAGGGAAATTTGGACTCATGCTTTCTGAAACTCTGCATTCTGTTTCTTGAACTAATGGGGTCATTAGCATGTCGGGCGGATCACCCCCGCCCGCATGGCGGCGACGATCCGCCCGACATATTCCTCCACCCGCATGCAAATTTCCCCCGCCACATTACTATGGCGGGGGGAACCCGGCGGACGGTCGCTCGATGAGTCGACTGGGCGTAAAGCAGTTAATATGGTGGCGGTGTCTAGTAGACACCGCCATCCATATTATGATGCATGCGGGGTTATGCCTTTCCGCGGCGGCAACGCCGCCACGGAAAGGCATACGGTCTTCTACATTGGGGGCCCGTAGCGGGCCCCCAGGGATTCTGGGGGGTGGGGGGTGCACATGGGGGTACCTATGGTACCCCCCTGCATTTCAATGTACAACGTGGCAGGCACCGCGCGGTGCCTGTCACGTTGTGCATTGAAAAGCACAACTTGCATTGTTGGCATTGCGGCGGGCGGTGCTTTTAGCACCGCCTGCCGCAATGCAGCATGTAGGATGCGCCGCGCCAGTGTGGCGGGCGCATCCTAATGGCATGTGCGGGACTGCCGCATGCATTGCGTGCGGTCCCATTTCCCGGGGGTATGGCGGGCGGACAAAGTCCGCCCGCCATGCTAATGACCCCCTTATTGTTTTGTTTATTCTACATCCTCTCAATTGGATATGCAGAATTGGCTTTATGCTGACTCCGCTGTATTTTTACACTCTCATATTGGGGTGTCTCTATGTTCAGTTGGTTTTGGCTTTGTAATAAATCAAACTAATCCTATGTAGTTGTCTGTGGTTACTATGGGGCCGATTCCGATCTCGGCCGGTAGGGCTCCGAATCGGATTCGGCTTAACCGGATCCGATTCGGAGCCCTATTTCCCGACCGATTCGTACTTGCGTCCGTCGAGCGAGTACGATGCGAAATCGCCGACCGACTCGTTCGGGCGTCCCAACCGCTCCGACCGACACGTTCCCGGGTCGAACCGCACCGACCGACTCGCTCGGACACGACTCGCACCGCGCAATGGAGACGTTCCCCGGCCGGGTAAGTACGATGCACGCCGCGAGCAGTCCGACCGACACGCGCCGCCTGGCTCGAAAGAGCAGTCGGAGCCGTACTTCGGGGGTCCGTGTCGGATCCCCCTGTACGCGAAGCCACGCGAGATGCACACAGGGGGGACCCATGGGACCCCCCTACCTGTGCATGTACAGCGCGAGTCGCTTCGCCGTGTACACGCTGTAGGGGGCGCCCTTGTTCGCCTCGCACCCATTGAGGCAATGGGAGCCCGCGTACGCATTGTACGACCGGCTCCCATTGACTTTAATGGGAGTCCGACCGACTCGAGTACGATAGCATACGGACGCATCGTACTCGTTTGGTCGGGCTGCACGGGTCCGATTCGGTCGGAAATCTCTCCGGGTCCGGCTCGGTCGGAGAGATTTCCGGCCCGAATCGGAATCGGCCCCTCTGAGTCCACGGGGACTATTGTTCAATTGATTGACTAATAACAAATTTTCTCCCTTCTATGCCTTCATGCTACGAAAAAAAACCATCAGGTTGTGACTCTGGAACAGGTCTAGAACTTGGTAAACAATACATAATATCGAATTTTAAATATCGATGTTATGTATATCGAATGTGAAAATATCGTTTAAAAAAAAAAGAAGAAAATATCGAATATCAAAATATCGAGTTCAAAATATTGTCATTACAAAATATCTTTAAACTGTAAAGGTAAGAAATATCGAAACTGATAATATAGAGTTAAAAATATCAAAATGTTAAAATATCGAAATGTTATTAATTTAATAATAAGAAATGTAAAAAAGTAGTAAATAATATTAGTTAACATTTATAAAAAATTATTTGTAATATAAATTTTAGGAGCGGGATGTTGGGTTATTAGGGGATAAGGGTGGGGAGTGTTTTAAAAATATAGAAAATGAAATATAAATATATAGAAAAATATATAGTAAATAATAAAGTGTTGTTTTAGGAGCGGGATGTAGGGTTATTAGGGGATAAGGGTGGGGAGTGTTTTAAAAAAATATAGATTTATAAAATTGAAATTAAAAATAAATTTTGTTGGAGAGTAAATAATTATTTATGAATGAATATTAAATTTTGAGGTTAAAATTTTGAAATATTTTTAAAATAAATATTTCATTTATTTTAAAATATTAATATAAAATTTATTTTTACATGTAATCTAATTTGTTTAAAAAATATCTTATTTGTACTGATAGGTCTTGTTGTCTTTATAATTAATTAATTAAATTTAAAAATTAGGAATGTTACAAAACAAATATATATCATTAATATTAATAGTATAATTATGATAGTTAATTTTTGGTAGAAATGTATAGTGTGCGTTATATAAAAAATTAAATATAAAAATTATAAAATATATTTAGATCTCATAATTAATAATTTACAAATTTAAAAATGTAATACCCCAAAAACTATATTCAATATATATGTATTGAGCAAATATTAATAATTTAAAATATTATTTATAATTTATAAATATATTATACTACAGAGATTTATAGATGTAATAAGGTATGGTATTTAAATATAATGCAATGGAGTACATATAATACATTATTTATAATAAATTTGTGAGTAATATGATAATCTATGTAATAAAAAATTAATATACATTAATATTTGATAAATATATTATTATTAAATATTTATAAATTTTTGGTAATTATATTTAATGTAAACAATTTAAATATTTAATAAGGAATTAAAATAGTATTAATTAAATGACATATGTATACATTTTAATGAATTAATTGTATTATAATTTATAAATATTAAATTAATATATTTATAACTATAATATGTGGGAATATTATAATAAAGAGTGTTTTAACTCTTTTTTTGTTTTTTGTTTGTATTTTGAACACAAATTAATAAATGTTTAGTAGGTAGCATTATTATTTAAGATATATTTATTGTAATAAAATTTGTAGATGAAATGTAAATTTTATAAATAGTTTTTAATTTTTGAATTTTAACTATAGTGTAAATTTCATAATATATTTGTTTAATCTCAAAATTTTAATATAAGTTAAGTTAAAGTGGAGTGGGAATAGTAAATTATATTTATTTACTAACCAACACCTTCACTGATTTAATATTAACTGGAGTGGGAATAATTATTTATATTCATTTACTGACCAATATTTTGTTTTATTTAATACTAATTGGAGTGGGAATAGTAAAATATATTTATTTACTATTTAGCACCTTCCCTGATTTAATTCTAACTGGAGTGGTAATAGTAAATTATATTGATTTAATATCCAGCACCTTCCCTTATTTAATAATAATTGGAGTGGTAATAGTAATTTATATTTATTTAATATCCAGCACCTTCTCTGATTTAATACTAACTGGAGTGGGAATAGTAATTAATTATTATTTACTATCCAGCACCTTCCCTGATTTAATACTAACTGGAGTGGGAATAGTTAATTGTATTGATTTACTATCCAGCACCTTCCTTTATTTAATACTAACTGGAGTGGGAATAGTAAATTATATTTATTTACTATCCAACACCTCCCCTGATTTAATACTAACTGGAGTGGGAATAGTTCATTATATTGATTTACTATCCAGCACCTTCCTTGATTTAATACTAACTGGAGTGGGAATAGTAAATTATATTTATTTACTATCCAGCACCTTCCCTAATTTAATACTAACTGGAGTGGGAATAGTAAATTATATTTATTTACTGACCAACACCTTCCCTGATTTAATAGTAAGTGGAGTGGGAATAGTATATTATATTTATTTAGTATATTTAAGCTTTTATTAATTAATAATAAATGTAGTGGGAGTAATAAATTATATATGTGTAGAGTTTATTAAGTTATTTGCATTAATAGTATTTGGTGTAGCTAATTTAAATTAAATATATTTGTATATATGTGAATATGATATATTTAAAAAAAATACAGTTGTTATACGTATGTATTATAATATTAATTGTCTCTTGTTTAATAAATATTATAATACATATTTAAATTGTTATTGATGTTCAACACTATGGGGCCCATTACGATGTCGGGCGGAAGCACGACCGCCGTGCTGACGGAGGCAAAAACCGCAAATTACCGTCCGCCAGCAATGGGCCACACGCCCGCCAAATTAGGATGTGATTAGTCAGGCAAACACCGCCGGCAAGCCTGATGCGCCGTCCGCCATCAAAGTGCGCCAGTCTACGTAGCGGCGCGAGCCAATGGAGACACACCGTCCGACGAAATGACGTACCGCCCGGCGTACAAATTACGATGCCACAACCAAACAGCCCCACCGGCTAAGAGACACTGCACGAGATACCAAGGCGGAGACTCGACTTTACCTGACGGAGACTAAAAGGCGGACCACCCAGAGATGAATCCTGCACTCCAGGCCATCCCCTTGCTCTACCTGATGCACCACCTAGGAGTGAACGCACCACGACGACGCAGGTAGGCAGACACACAACAAGGGTACGAAAACAATGCACACAGTGCAAGGGCGGGAAAAGTGTACATGGCCTCCCCAGACACCCCTGTGTGGACAGGACACATCCACCACTGTACCCACACACGTCCCACCTGTCAAAACTAAACAACTCGCAACATCCTGGGCACCCACGACCCGGCCCCAGGAAGTGACGTCCCCGTCACGGCACCGCAGCTTAGCGGCGATGACGCAGGTACACATGCGCACAACACAGTGGCCAACGACTGCGCAAGAATCCGGCTGCACACAAACACCACAGGGCCACAACTACACACCCCACTCACCAGCCCCGCCCTGAAGGTACATGTCACGTGGCCTTCCTGCATCAGTCATGTCCACAACCGACAACTCACAGTTGTCAACTTGACGTCACACAAGTGTCACGAACAGGGGAGTAATGTGAATGCAAAATAGGACACACCCTTGTATGTAAAACATGGATAATCACACGGCGGCTACTACATAACAGCGCAGAATATCAACAATGTCCGGAAAAGGCACGCCAGTCTCAACAAGAAATACCAAAACCATCCTGCTCGCAACAACAACACATGCAATGTACAAAATAGAAAAAACCGGCTGCCTGAGAACAGGTGTGCACAATCACAACACCCACACAGAAGCCGAAATGTACAGCGGAAACGCAGTGACCCGCCCACACACGGGAGAGCAGATAGCACTGAATGGCCTTCCATTCCTGCTCCGAAATAACATTGCTACAAATAATGCTGGAGAATGGAGCCATTGTACCAACAAGAAGCAAAACATAGCCATGCAGAGGAAAACGTCCACTGGCAGATAGCGCACAACATGAAAGATAGATAACACCACAAAATGCAATAATACCACTCCTCCATGTGGACCAAATGAAAGTAATGTGGAAAGAGTCACACACCACTGGCCTTGACTATTCATAGAAGCATGTGGGATGAGGGACTGTGTCCTCCGCCCAAGCTATACCACAAGTCCATCCGCCTTACATCCATTCCAGAATTCCCAGCATCGACGGAGGCTGCACTCTGCTGACTGCTCAGGCAGACGGAGCACGCCATCACATCACCCTGTAGCAAAATGGCTGTTGCACCACTGACCCTCAACTACGCCGGACAGATCAAGCTGTACAGTGACAGCATGCTACACATAGTGGGCTGCTCAAATCTGGCAATGCTGAATGTAAGTTACCGAGTAACTTACCGCATTGCAATGTTCAGCTGCGTCATCCCCGTATTCTACTGTCGGAGGTGTCCGTTCCACTGGCCTGTGGATTTATGTCTCTCCAACCCGGCATGTCCAAAGGCGGACTTGGTACACTTGTTTGCACCCCTGGACGAACACGACAGGATCTGTTCAGTGTATGGGGGCATGGCGTTTGTGGCTGCAATCGGGGACACACTGCAATGGGACCAGTGTACCTCCACAGAACGTCTCCTGGATCACAGTTTCATCGAATGTCATCCAACATGTCCCATCAGGATTCTACAAGGGACAACTTACGACGAACACCTTGCCACCCACCACCCGCTTCATTGGATGACATCCATGTTCACCATCAATGGGATGGATACCCTGCTGGAAGGTGTTGCATACACGTCAACTTGTCAATTCATGGGTCCCCGACTCAACATCCACAATTGAACACAGATGTACAACACCGTACCCATGCTTGGCTTTCGCACGGAGTGTGCAGGTAGCTGTACAAGAACTATACCATATAATCTGCAACTAACACCTTACCATCAACTCCACTGCCATGACAACTGACATTTCCGGGACATGCACCCTGTACCCCACCATACCCCATGTCTCTGCATGAACAGGGGGAGGCAGAGGTATGGGACTTGTGTACAGTAACCACATGGGCAATACAGCACAAACAACTATGCCATAATATGTATCCTGCGCACCTGGACACATGCACCTGTCAGTGCACACACATCTGTCTGCTGTAGTACGTGCGAACTGTCACCTCACCTTTGTCTGTACTTCCGTGCCAGGACATTTGCATGGACAACTACTGCAACCCCCTACAACATGGCCCCAGTAACAGTGTCATGTTCAGTAGCCCCCACATAGCAACAACTGGTGAGACGCTGCTGCATGCAGGTGGGCACATGCCCTGATGTCACCTCTGACGCAGGTGTGTCGGAGTCACTATTGTATTGAACCGGTACCATGGAACTGAGATGAACTGTCCCTATGAAGCCAAGCTGTCTGGTAGGCTGATTGAATACTGTCTGTGTCAAAGCCCAGAGACCATGAGTAATCAGCAAATGTACTGTAGCATAGAAAGTGCAAGGCAGCTGTAACCCTGAAGCCTCCATTCCACAGTCAAAAACTAATTAAATCCACCTGTACCCCGTTTCGTATGTGTAATCATGCTAAGTATATCCTCCACATGCATTTTGCTGCCAGTAGTGCCCGCTATTCTGCATCACAGAGGAAGTAAGTCCAAATACATGCCTCGAAGCAAATATGTGACTGTTGAATAATTTCAAGAAGACAAGTACGAATGAGAGAGGATGAGAGTGTGTGAAGTACACGAGAGCCGTGAGATGACCATGTAGTCCAGTGACCTTGGATGTCAATGCATATGAGTTTCCGCCACAGTGGACCTAGTGAAATACTACAGGTCGTGGGCCTTTGATTGTCAGACTCTGACGTGGCACAACAGTTCATCACATGAACACTGACAGGCTGGTCACTTCAAAGCACAGTCCTACATATGTGTATAATTACCTTCACAGTCTGACATCCCACTCATCAAGCAGAAGTAGGTCCCACGCAACAAGCATGCTACAGCAATGCATGTCAAAACACACACAGGGAATCAGTGTTGGTGGGCAGGTCCGCACAGTGAGTACGAACAGCTGAAAATCACAGACATGCTTAATTAAATCAGGCACAATCTTGACAGTCACACACCCTGCAGACCCACAATGGCCAAAACATATTAAGTAGGAGCCATCCTGAACTGCAAGGACACACCCACACACTGCACACTGTGCAACATACAGTACACACATGCGCTCACATTCACAGACCTGAACACGGATACAAACACCCACCATGCCCCTGGGTAACACATGTGTGTAATCGACATTGCCAGAGTGCACACACACACCAACACCACCCCAAAGTCACACACTTCACACCACACATACCTACACTTCCCAAATGCACACTTTGAAAGTAACCCATGTGCCCAGGCTCAATGTGCATCACCAGATCAACATACACCTACACTGCTGGCCACCCAGAAAGTAAGCTCACATATACCCGCACACTATGCACATGCTACCTGTCATCCTGTGGCCAGACTCACACCCCGTGCTTTGCCTGCACGCAAACATGACACGTAGACATTTACCATGGAATTCAAGCAAATACATGCAGACAATCCGTGTCACTAAAAAACTTCTTCATCACACACAAGTGGCAGAGTCTGAAAGAAGTGAAGTCCCAGCCACGTGTAAAACACATTGGAATGTGACACCAGACATGGCAATTGTTGAGGTACCATTCAAGGCATGTGCCTCACTTAACTATGCACACACAGTAACAACTGCAATCAGCAACTACACAGACACAACCGTCTACAGGAACAATAGCATCCAGTCACAGATCACATAGACAGGCGGCAAAAGTGTTCAACACCAGGGACAGTGGCCAGTCCGATGTGCAGAGTAGTGTCACGAAAAGCTGCGTATGCAATGTGTGTGAGTGTACCCTGACATGGCCACCAACACTGCCATGGCAGGCACAATAGCCATCACAGTCACCACTGTGTCACAGGTAGATGTGTGTGTGTCCCTACCATTCATACAGGATGGCCCGTTCAACTCGGTGCTGTCTATGTGCTACGGGACAGTCGGAGGTCCGCCCCTGAGAGAGAAGCACAACCGTGGAAGACACACATGTGTCATGTGAAGCGGGAGTTCCGCTTGGGCCAGGTGGGTGGGTGGCACGGGTAGGTGCACACATGCATTGTTGAAACAGACTGTGTGGGGAGGATTCCGGAGGGCTATATTTCCACTGTGTTGGGTATTTGGAAAGCACACCTGTCTGGAGATGAATGTGAACTCGTGTGGGCACAACAGGCGGGCACACGATCAATGCTGCATCATGCGTAGACATTAGCCCTCCCTCTGGGGACATGCTGGATACTGCTGTGCGTCTGCCAGGCCCTTGCCAAGGCACTCACATCCCCTGTTCACCAGGTGTACCCCCTACATTGTCCGCATGCACAGGCTACCCAGGGCACGGGATGGCAGTGGAGCTTGGTGGGTGGGAGCTCATGGCGCCCTTCTCCTAGCCACATCTCGCAGGCAACACATTCTCAGTGAGCAGCAGGGCACAAGTCTGAAATGAGAAGTGGGGGGACGCTGACGTCACAACAGGAAGTGACGTCACGAAAGGTGGCCTGCACCATCAGACATTCTGCATCCCTTCACCCACCACTTACATGCGATTGCAACAGAGAAGCCAGCGCGTGCCCAAGCAGCACCGAGCTCGCCCCAGAGGGGCCAAATAGTGAATGTGTGTGTCCATTAGCACCAGTCCCCTGGCTCGTGGTAAAATCAGTGGTGGGACGCTGTCCACCCGCGTGGTACCCTGACTCGAGACCTGGTGTGCAGGCAAAGTGTTCCATTGGCTTTACGAAATGTGTGCGATGCATGACACTCGTTGGCGGGGGATGGCTCGGAGGCCTGACACCCTGAGGCCCATGTCCCACCACATGGGTCCCTTTTCAATGGCAGCGGTTGTAATGATTATGCGCGCAGCGGCGGGTCAACCCTACGTGTGGGATTGTGTTTGCAGCCTGGCCCGCTAGGGCAGACACAGCCCCTGTGTTTTGCATGTGGTGTATCCGGACTCCGGAGGCTGACATGCATTGGCACTGTTGTCCAGATATCGAGTCGGGGTACCAGGCGGGTGGACGGCGTCCCACCACTCATGTTACCGCGAGACAGATCATTGGGGCAAATGGACACACACATTCACTCTTTGGCCTCTCTGGGGCGAGATCGGAGCTGCTTGTGCACGCGCTGGCTTCTACGATGCAATCGCATATAAGGGGTGAGCGAGGGGAGGCAATGAGTCAGACGGTGCAAGCCACCTTCCGTGATGTCACTTCCTGTCGTGGCATCAGCATCCCCCCACCACTTATTTAAGGACTCGTGCCCTGCTGTTGTCAGATGTGCCACTGCCCAGGGGGGGGAGAAAGGGTCAGGAATGTCAGCCTGATATTGGCCCAGTTGAAGGACCACCTTGACTAGGGGGGACAACCATTGGACAGTCTGTCGTAGCCCACCTACGCGTACATGTGGGCCCTCAATGTACTGTGTCACATGCGGCAAAGTGATGTCATGGGCAATGGCGTTATTGAGGAGAGCTGTCTGCCCCACGCAGAGATGGCGCATGAGCTCAACAAACCCAGCACTGAGGGCAGCAGGGCACGCAGGGGCAGCTGTGCCTGGTGTGAAGGAAACTGTACCCTTCATCCCTGTGCCGACCGGTGTTGCACCTGTGGAAGTAGATGGGAGGGCGGCCATTGGCCTCTGCGTGTCTGAAGAGGAGCCAGAGTCCACATCCCCTGTGGTAGCAAACATGGATGCATCACCTCGGTCCTCAGATGACTCAGAAATTGCCGTCTCGCCCTGTAATTCATCCAGAACACGTCTGGCCCCTCCGAGGCGCTGGTCACATCTGACACACTCAGCACCTGTGCAGCTGCTACACCCGATGCCACACCACTGCTGACCATCCCCTGTCCCTCAGCACCCACGGGAGATGGCACATGAGAGAGAGCGAGGTGGCGTCACTCATCTGGCATCAATTAAACAGACATGTGCAAGGGAAGCAGCACAGAACATTCACCAATCCACATTTTGCACGATGCCTGGGCAATTGCATACAGGCACCACATTCAACACGTAATGGCTGGCGTACAGTAACTGAAGCCGCTAATAAGTGGCACATGTGTTGTGCACATGGCACCACACCCGGCCTGTGTCACCGTGCGACCATAGTCCCAAATCGCAGGGTGCACACCCACTGTCCTGATGGGGCAAGGACGACCACTACGTAATTAGGTCAAAGACAGACATACTTGTATGGAGCAGAATGGGACACCACTCACACAGACTGCAACATGACGGGCCACAATGGCCATGAGCCCATGCCATCCACCTGTCGTTGACACGAGCATAACTGCTGTTGCACAGTGTGCCGGATGTGTAAGCAACAGAGATATGAGCTGAGGCTTCGCAAACATATGACCGAACGGAATCAGAGTAGGCACAGTGCCTCAAACATACATGTGAATTGCCAATCCAGCCCACTACAGGTTGTTCCTGGGGCATCGCATCACCCAGATTATGGTTAGGCTGTGGACACATGCTGCCTCTCACCGCAGAAGACACCATCCCACATTACTGTACACTTGCTTGCTGCTGATGCCCCTACAAACATGCATCCGGCACAGGCTGTGTGACTGTCAAGATGCAGACCATTACTGGTGAAATGCAGCGCCGTGCTGACCTGACAATACGAGGGGCATCCCCCGATCCGTTCTTGCCACGTAGTAGCTCATCCGGCAGATGACGTCACACCCTTTGTGGAATTGGCTGCACTGTCGGTCACACATACACAGATGCATCAACTTGGATGCAATGGCTCATCACAAGCCCTTGGGCTGGAGGACTTCAAACTGCAGGGATGGTACACAAGAGCCTTGGAATGTCACTCATGCACTTCTCAACATCACCCACATCCACCAATCACAGTGGCATGCTGCTGACCCATCCCAAATACTCAGAGACGTGCAACAGAGCCAGGTATGAATCGGACATGGCCCAACAGCATGTGTACACCACACGTGAATGCATGCTGCTGGGAGTGTGTACACAGTACCTGTCCATCCCATTCACATGCAGGTTGCCAGCACATTGAGCAATGTGTAGTCTGGCCACATCTACTGTCCATTGTCAGGTGGACCAACAAATAGATCACAAGGCAACACATCTTTGTGGGTGGACTCACTGTGTCCAACACTGCGCAGCCCTCAACGTACTCGCCCTGTGAATGGCTCACCACGCAATGGAGGTCACATTCAGTGCCACTATCTCTCACACACATCCCTATCACAAGGCATGGTGTGTCCAATCGACAGGGCTGAGTCTGTGCATTTCAGGAGAGACCTGAACAAAAGACACATGTGACCCACTGTACAGTCAGTGTTGTCTCCTTCTATGATTGTGCGGTCAATGTGCAGCCCAGGTCTGCTGCCACTGAGAAGGCCAGCAGGGACCCAGCCAGACAGTCACACAAGCAATGACTGCCCTGACGCCTGCATTGCCAAGTGGCTGCGTGACTGGATGTCTGACATGGACATGCCATGTACCACCACTCGTGAGGGACATGCATGGGAAAGCGCCATAGAGCCTACATACCCCTTACACCTGTAGTTAGCATGGTAAGCAGTGCATGTTGGAACCCCACAGGCTCAGAATCATAGTGCTGCGGATCTACGACGTGTGTGTCCCCCACATGCACTCCCACACACACTGTAGTTGTCTTACACACACAAGTTTTGCTATGAATAGCCTTGGGCAGTGTGCGTGGAGCTCGGAATCCATGATCTCCAGCTCCTCGCTGGTGAGTGGACCTGGACATATCTTCAGAGTCGTCGACATGTAGGTGGACATGTGGCAGCAGCGGCAGGTGTTGTTGAGGGATGCCAGGCAGCAGTCCCTGTCAGCTGTGGTAATGCCTGTCTCCCTCCCACACTCATATGGCCCCCTGGGGCTGTTCCAGTTGGTCCAAGCTGCTGCAATTGGTGTACCATGTCTGCCTGCTTCAAATGTACACAATGGCCTGCACCGAGCTGTCCCGGTGCGCTTACCTCTATCGTCGTACATGCAGGATGCAGTCGCGAGGGCCATTGGAGTTGGCCTCAAGGGCCTGGTCCATGGCGGGTACAGTCCGCTGGTGCCATGTGGAATCCACAGTTGAAGGTGCGCCATGCATTTGCAGGTGTGGCCATGATTTGTGTGTGGGAGCATGTCCACACTGGACAGGGCCACTTCATGCTGTGTGCATTGGCATTGACGGCCAGTGCTCAGCCTCCACATGTCTGTTGGCACATCATCATGTACACATTAGCATGGGTGCATGGGATGTGCATATGCACACACATGCCATTTTTCTCTACGTACATCTCCCACTTGGCACGTGCAACGTTACGTGTCACTTGTGATGTGTGTTTGCATTCACACAGCTGTGTTGTCATGGAGTTGTCAATGTGTACACCTGTCAATGTGTGTTGGAGGTGTGATACGTACAGTGCTGGACATTAGGTGGGCTAGGGACATCATTGACTGTCTCATATCCCATTGTGCAACCGGACCCACTTGTTTTGGCCGCTCAGCCTGTGTACATTGTGTTGTTGGTGTGTGCCATACTCACCCGGCCTCGGAAGCTGTGTCTGGCACAGCAGCTAGGTATAGTGCTGTGGTGTTGTCGCCTCCCACCTATGCAGTCTGAAACCATCATGATGCCTTTCAAGCTATTAGGGCCTAAATCCCCATGTGCATGCTCATGTCAATGGTATGTGTCAGTAACCATTGCTATTGGTAAGGGGACCTGTGTAAGAGTATTGTGGCTGTGCTGTCCCTACTTGTCAGCTGTTCTGTGATTCTATAGCTTTGCCAGTTATTTTTGGTATGTGTATGTGTATGTGCCATGTGGTGTGTTACATTGACATGTGTCCACTTCCATCTGTCCTAGGAGGAGACCAAACATACATCGCCCCTACCAATTGCTGTCAGACATGGAGGATGTGGAGGTCATCTGTAAATTCCGGCTGGACCGACCCACCCTGCATCGCCTATGTGCCATGTTGGAACCCCACCTTCGTCCTCGCAGGGTGTATCCAACAGCATTCACCCCCACGGCTAAGGTGATGGCTGCACTGCATTTTTTCGCTACCAGATCTTTCCAACACATGGTAGGTAGTGGAGCTGGAATGTCCCAACCCATGTTCAGCATGGTGCTACGGGATGTCCTGTCAGCCATGATGCGGTACAGGAACCGGTACATCAGATTCCCCAGGGCTCGTGATTTGGCGGCAGTGAAGGGGGCTTTCTATGCACTCGGACGCATCCCCCACGTTGTTGGTGCAATTGATTGCACACATGTTGGCCTTGTTGCACCACAGGCCATGGAGCACATTTTTCGTAACCGGAAACATTTCCACTCCCTGAATGTGCAAGTGGTGTGCCTGGCGGACATGATCATCATGCACGTGTGTGCGAAGTTTCCCGGTTCCACCCATGACTCGCACATCATGCACCAACCACGACTGGTGTCCAATCTTCAACCGGACCGTGCCTGAATTGTTGGTGAGTATGCATACTCGTGTAGCGTGCTGGGTGTGACATGCTGTCTTGTGTCCTGTTGGAATTGCAAGGATTCTCTGTGTTTCTCACACCCAGGTGACTCGGCATATCCTAACGGGCCTTGGCTGTTGAGCCCACTCCGTCATCCCAGGACACCAGCTGATGTCCGATACAATGAGGCACATGGGAGGACCAGACGTGTGGTGGAGCGTACTTTTGGACTCCTGAAGTCCAGATTCAGGTGCCTGGACCGCACCGGGGGTGCACTGGCATACTCCCCACAGAAGGTGTGCCAGATAGTTGTGGCATGCTGCATGCTGCACAACCTCGCTATTCGCAGGCAGATCCCCCTGATAGTGGATGACGGTGATCAGCCAGGACCCCCGCCTGCAGACCAGGCCTTGTCCAGTGACGAGGACAGTGGAGAGGAGGAAGCAGTGAATGAGCGTCAGCAGCTCATCGCCCGCTACTTCACTTGACGGTGAGTGACCATGTACGTCGGCTGATGTTGCTGTAGTTGTGTAGGTGTATGTGTGCATTGTCACGGCGGCCTATTGTTCACTGAGTGCTGTGTGGCAATTGTTCATGTCCAGGGTAGTATGCCACTGACAGTGGCTGTGGCATTGTGCCCTGTTGCTCTGTGAGATGTGTGTACATTGCTTGAACTTGATGACAAGTACTGTGTGATGAGTGTGTGACACACACATTCAATGGACTCTTGTTCTGTTTTTCACCCCTAGGTCCCTCCAGCCTCTCCTGGCCTATCGACATGCCACACTCCTGATGCATTACTGATCATGGTGACGGTTGCACATCATTGATTAAACACAGAGCACATACAACAGAATGTGGTCCAGGTGTATTTATTTTGTAAAGTGACATGTGATTGTGGGCAAGGTGATGACAGAAGTGGTGCATGCTGGAACAATGAGTTGACGGACATGTCCGCGTGATGGCCAAGGTGTACCCATGTTGTTCTGGGTCCACAGTCCGACAGACACATGCCATTCACATGGCGGTGTGGGGTAGGATAGTAGTCCAAGTGAATGCAGTAGATGTCCACCGTGGCTGGCTGTCTCACTGGCTTTTGGAGCGTGCAAAGTCCTCTCTGGACACCTGTTTCCTCTTTGGTCGCCCCCTTCCACATTTGAGAGGGGGTGGTTGTGTTTGTGGGCTGCTGGTGGTGGCTGAGGATTGCCCACTAGCTGTGGACGCAGGGGAACTGGATGTTACACGGTCCTGCACCCCAGCAGGTGGTGTCGGAGGTGGTGTGGTTGGCCTTGATTGGGCCCTCACCGCCACCACTAGCTGGCCCATGAGGTCGACAAGTTTGCCCATTTGAGTCACGAATTGGCCCATATGGGCGTCCATGGACCTCAACACCCCAAGGACTTCCCGCGTATCGGAAGCTGACCGGGCCCATTGTCCCTGGGCCTCTTCATAGGCCCCAAGGACTCTTGCGATTTGCGGCAGGGCTTGGCTCCCAGGCTCTGATGGCGTTGACCTGACCCTGTTCCTCCCACCTGAACTGCTGCCACCGACCAGCCCACTGGCCACGGTGGTCACACGGGGCCTCGCTGTGGCTCCCAGGGTCGGTGTCGACGTGCGTACGAGCCCTTGCGCAGGCTGAGTGGTCAGGGAGGCCCTGGTGGTGGTGGTGGTTGCGGCGGTGGTGGTGGCCGCAATGACCGTGGCAGCAGGGGCCTGGGACTGGTCACTGGCCCTGGGAGATGGGTTGGTGGGTAGGAGGGATCCTGGGGAGCGGTTGGGCCCTGCAACACCAGATGTGCCCGGTCCGGAGTCCTCGTCCGAGGAGGTGTCCAGCTCTTCCACATCCGTGAGTCCGGGTGGAGGGCTTGTGGACTGGCTGTGGTGACTGCTGTCTCCCTCTCCAGCATCATGGTGTTCGTCACCTGTGGGTCGGAGACGAAAGGTTATTGTGTTGCACCTTGCAAGGTTTGTGTTAGATGACTGACATTCACAGTTGGTGCACAGTTGTGCACTGATTTCCCTGATGCGTGTGTATGGCTCTACAATGTGTGTGCGTGATCAAGGCAATGTAATGGTGTGATGGGTGCACATGGCATGGGACGGATTTGGATAGCCAATCGGTGTGTGTTGCAGTACCCCTACATTTTGTGCCTTTGGTGGACACGGGGTACAGCCCCCTCAACGCATTTGATGTGAAATATGGTTTTGGGGTACATACTGTGGCATAAGGGTGCAGGAGGGGACATGTGTTTTGGCCACACAACACTGCAGAGACAAAGGTGTGTGTATGTCTGACGTACCAAGCATATCTGCTCACTGTTATCATTTAGGGACATTACACTGCAAGCATTGTAGAAGGTGGGTGATGGTTGTGTACAGCGTTATGCGGGGCGACAATACGCCCCTCTCCCAGTTGCACTGCGCATAGTGCTTCTTTAGCGCCAACTTATACTTTCAAACATTTTACTCAAATTCTTCAACGTAATCCTCATTTTGTCTTGTCATCTTTTTTTCTTTAAGTTTACTCAATTCAATCCACACGCTGGAATGATATGCCATTTCCAAGGTTTCCCATGTTTAGGTGTGCCCTCCGGGCCTCTAACAAAAACACGAACTAATGCAAATTCATCCAAGGCAGTGTTTTATTAAAAACCCAATGCATTTCGGGCTGACAAAGCCCTTCTTCGGGGGTAACTGAAAATAACAATAAAAAATGTTTCCAATTATTTTATGCTGCAATATTGTGCTTATTACTTTTAATTATTTATTATTGCAAATCACCTTGTATTGTTAAACTTAACTTTGCAATATTATTCATCATGTAACTTTAACAACTATACATATTTCTCCGTTCCTCTACTTGAATAACACCGATGATAAACCCCCATTCATGATTCGACCGTTAACATAACTTTATTGGCCACATGTCATTTCAACTTAACCCGCCCTTTCTTTGGTCTCTGTCAATCACCCACTCATTTGCCAACAATCGTTTATCCTCATGACCTCTTGGGAAATATCCATGTCACCATCTGATTTAAACTACATTCGTACCCTTATTTTTACAATACAAGGTGATTTGCAATAATAAATAATTGAAAGTAATAAGCACAATATTGCAGCATAAAATAATTGGAAACATTTTTTATTGTTATTTTCAGTTACCCCCGAAGAAGGGCTTTGTCAGCCCGAAATGCATTGGGTTTTTAATAAAACACTGCCTAGGATGAATTTGCATTAGTTCGTGTTTTTGTTAGGGGCCCGGAGGGCACACCTAAACATGGGAAACCTTGGAAATGGCATATCATTACTGCGTGTGGATTGAATTGAGTAAACTTAAAGAAAAAAAGATGACAAGACAAAATGAGGATTACGTTGAAGAATTTGAGTAAAATGTTTGAAAGTATAAGTTGGCGCTAAAGAAGCACTATGCGCAGTGCAACTGGGAGAGGGGCGTATTGTCGCCCCGCATAATGCTGTACATAAATCCAAATGCCACGTGGGCAAGGCATTAAACCAGTATGCACGCACTCACGGAGAAGGAGGAAAAACATGGACAAGTATTGGAGAAATAGGAGTGCATCCTATAATTATAATTGATATGGGTGATGGTTGTGTGCCACACGACGTTTTGCAGATGGGACAATTCCTTTGTGTGTGTGCTACCCTCAGCCATGTGCAGCAATGCAGTGCTCTTGGTGTGTTTGTTAAAATCAAAACAATAATCATGAACATTCCCTGCGCCATCTTGTCTGGTGGAATTCTATGTGCACATAAGTTGCAGTCATTTTAATCTATCACAGCCATTTTGTACTCTGTTGGTCACCTTTCTTTCACCCTGCCCTTACCAGCATCCCTCTGACCCTCTGACCGACCTGGTATGTGTGCTGGGGGCTATAAACTCTATTGCCACAACAAACCTCAGCGCCACTTGCTGCCACAAACTCGTTTTTCCTCTCATCCCTGATTTCAGACAAGCCTTTGGACGCTCTACCCTTCACTACACCTAGTTACACAAACAGGTTCCAAACACCAAAAAGACTCTTGCAAAATGATTTATTGCACTGCAAACAGCAAGACTTGTTGTTACCAACAATGGGACCTGTTTTTATCAACAGAACGGACTCTTAGATCTGACCGGTCTCACATGTTTTAGACCCTGAAGCAAGGTCCAGCTGCAAGATAAGATTGTCTGTTTGACCTGGGTGGGAAGAGAATTACTGTTGGGCTTGTGTGACAACCTGCCCGGGCGGGGACCCCAAGCTTGTGTAACCATGCTGATCAAACAAATGCATTGTGTCAAACCTGTATAAAAGGAAGAGCCAAGGGAGTTGTCAGCAGAACACCTCCCTGAGACATCCCGGTGTCTCAGTTGACGCGATCTCCTCATGAGAAATAAACCTTCTTCTTGTCTTCCAGTTTCCAGCGCCTTGCCTCATTATTTTGATAGCGAACCCAAAGTGAATTAGAGGTGGAACCCTGCACCGGGCAGCATTGAGGGTCTTAGAAGACTCGCTGCCTTTCACATGTTGACTATATTAGGTATGTTGTAAATCACAGTGTGACGTGCACTTCAGACACTACAGACACATTATTGGTCATCGGCAGGAATCTTTGCTGTACTTCTGTATATGGGGCAACTGATTAGATGATATACCTTTCATGACACTGGGGCTGTGAAGATGTGATGGATGAGACATTGAATGTGCATTGTGTAGCTGTGTGGTTCATGGGTCCAGTGGTGTATGTGACATTACTGTGGTTCCACTAAGTTACATTGTGACGAGATGGACTTACATGGGTGATGTTGTACGATGTCAACGGAACAAGCAGACATGACTACATGGACAGTACTTCGATGGTGTTGCTGATGTGTGTGATGACTGGCACAGTGCACGGCATGTGGGTCAGTACTCCAGTGAGACTTGTGCATGCAGACGTCACGTCCTTCCGTGTTGGTGTATTTGTGATGGCTCATGTGTGATTTGACTCTGTTATTCATGTCCGTGTGCACATTAGTCACATGATTATGGCAGGGAGCAGTGCTACCTGTTCCTCTGCTACGTGACATGTCCCAAATGTTAGTCGTAGTACAGTCCTCATGCCTCCAGACACCCCGCCCTGTACAGTATTCTACCTACTTGTTGGTTTGTAGGGTGCACTGCCATGGCTGTCACATGGTCATGAGAGGGAGGGGTGCTCCATCTTGCTGGTCTGTGGCAGTGGGGGCCGTGTTGTGAGTTGTGGTGAAGGCTTACCATCCACAGACACTCCTCCATTTGGGAAACATATCTACCTGTCGGGTGAAGGTGTGCACTGCAATGGCTGTCACATGGGTGTGGGGAATGCTCCATCTTGCTGCGCTGTAGGACTAGGGGCCTGGTGGTGGTTGTATTTCTGCAGTCCCCCCTCCGATACTCAGAGTTTGTGGTAAGGCTACTTACCTGTTACTTGTTGGTTAGTGCAGCTATGGCTGACACATGGGTGTGAGTGTGGGGAGTGCTCCTTCCGGCACATCTGGGGACCAGAGGGACCTGGTGGGAGTTGTGGTGCTGGCTGACTGTACACATGCCCCCATGGTTTTGTTTGTTGGTACCTTTGGGCTGAGTGTGTGGGAGTGTCTGTTGCATGTGTGAGAGATGTCTTGTGTATTGTGTACTGGACATGGGGGTGGTTGGCCCTCGGTGCTATGGCATTCTGGAAGTGCATGACAGTACATAGCGGTGTGCTGGTATACATTTGTTTGTACTTACCAGCCTCCACTCCCCCTGGTATTCCGGTGAGACTCTCCGGATGCAGAATGCCTCACACCTTCTCCTCCCACGCCTTGAAGGTCTTGAATAGCGCAGGATTTCCGCCGCCAGTCGTGGCAGCCAGCTCACGGTTCTTGGCCTCCTTCTTCCTGACCACGCTTTTCAGGTTGTGCCACCTCTTTGTGATTTCGCCCCGGTTGCGTGGCACGTTCCCAACTGCATTCACCTGGTCCACTATCCTTCTCCACATCCTATTTCTGGTGGCTACTGGTGTCTGTTGGAACTGGTTCCCATAGATTTGTGGGTGCACCTTGATGATCTCATCGACCATGACCATCAACTCAGTGGCAGTGTACTTTGGCATCCTATGCCTTGCCATGGTGTGTGGTCTGCTATTTGTTGAGCTGGTGTGGTTGTTGTGTGGTGTGTGATGTGCAGGGGGTTCGTGCTGCCGTTGTTTCAGTGGTGATGGTGGTGGTGGTAGTGGTGGTGATGTGTGTGATGTGTGCGTGCGTGTGGTGTGCTGCTTTCCTTTGTGTCTCTCTGTGTTGTCTGATGGCGTCTTCGCTTTGTCCTCGTGCAAGGGATTGTGGTCTGTGAGGAGGCTGCTTTTGTACTAATTTATGTGGGTGTGTCATGATGGTCTGTCGTTTTCAGGTGTGTTGTGTCTGTTGTCCTGGGATTTGTAGTTTTTATTTTTGGCAGGGGGCATGTGTCATTGGGATGTGTTCTGTGTTTGTGTATTTTGCGTGGTTTGCTGTGTGGACTTGTTGGCCATGTTGTGTGTATTTCTTTGTCCCGCAAATGGTTTCCGTGCACGGACGTGTCCACAAGGCCTTCCGCCGTGTCAGTTCTTCGTCGCTGTTGTTAACCGTGGCGGGCGGGGAATATGTGGATTTTCAGCGATCATGTCGGAGATATCATAATTTCACGGTCGTTGTCTCGGTGGTCAGGGCGGACGGAGTTGGGTTTTCGGGCGGGATTGTGTCCGTTGCGGACGGTTAATCTTCTACTCGGACATGTACGGGCGGAATTTTGTGTGTTTTTACCGCCGCGGGCGGAGGTTGTTTCGCGACATCATAATTGCTCGGTCGGTATTCCCATGGTGCAGGCGGCTGGTTTTTTCAGGCTATGGTGGATGGCGGATTTTTTAACGCCGGTTATCGTAATGGACCCCTATTTTTGTAAAATATATGCATTTTTATTAAACATATAATAAAATAACATACATTGCAAAATAATCAGACTTTCAAATAAGTTAAACAAACATTTTATTTTTATTAGGATATAGTTAGATGAAAAACTTATTTTATTTTGAAAATGTTATAAAGATGAAGACATGGTGAAAATATTTACATATTTTATTTTTTTGCATAGCATTTTTTGAACACATTACAACGTTTACAATATATATTTTTTTACATATATAATTTATACATTGTTATGTTTTATAATACATGTATTGTTAATTAGTAACATAAAATAGTATTTTGCATGTTTGTGACAAACATTTTTTTTATACAAAATAATATTGGTATATTGCTTATCAGTTTATTCTTCCATGTTTCACATTTTATAATATAAAATATAATTTGTTGAAAAAGAATATTGCATTATAATATACTTGTATTTAACAAAACATAATATTATTTTTACAGAACATTTTTTCCATATACACAAGATATATTTTTTATTAATATTATTAATATGTATATAATTAATAATATTAATAATTACATTGTTTAAGTTTCTATTACTTTTTAAAAAAGGTATGTGTTTATTTAACATTTGCATATATTTTATGCATTTATTTATAAAGTATAGTAAGTAATACAAATACATATTTTATAATAATAATTAATATATATAATATATTATTTATTATTATAAATTAACAATGTTGAAAAAATGTTACAATATTTTTTAAATGTATATAAACATATATTACATTTTTAAAAAATATATTTGTTATTCATTTATAACTTTATTGCATGTTTTCATATTATTTAAGATTAATAATAATATGTAACCAGCCATTTTTGTTTAGGGGGACTAATTTTGTAACCGCTACCTGTTGTTTTGGGTCATTTCGCCAGGGATCATATCGCGGTTGGGAGCTGCTTCGCGTTGAGACAGGTAAGACTAATTTTCTTTATTTAAACTAAGGGGCTCATTAGGGTGCCGGTCGGGAAATCACCCCGACCGCCATGGAAGCGGAAAACAACCGCCCGCCGGCACCGTGGAGAAACCGGCGGCCAAATTATGATCAACCGCCAAAAAACACCGACCGTGGTGGTACGGGGGGAACAAAAACCGCCCGTAGCGTGCGGAGATGGCCAAAACACATCCGCTGCAGACGGATCCGCTGTGGAAAAACACCAACCCGCCGCAAGGATAGCGGAGACACCGCACGGCAAATTAGGATATCCCAGCTGGTCCCGCGGCACGTTCCGCTCTTTACGACTGCCGCGATCGCTAACAGTGATGAATGGGAGAGCATGCGGAAGAGCTGCAGCAAAGCCACCGCCGCGGACACTCCGTGACAATTTTGGCAGACAAATCAAAAATCCCACAATAAGGCCACACAGTGCCCACACCAAAGTAGCCATGCCACCCAAAAACAGAAAACACACCCCAATGACACAACAATGCACACAAAAAAAAAATTACAAGGAGACTCCCACACAACACACCTGAGAGCACTCCCACATGTGGACACACCCACATAGCAGAGTATAAAACCAGCCCCTTCCTTGACCACAATCCTCTGCACTAACCCACAACTGAAGGGCCCAACCCCTGAGAACAAAGGATAGGCAAAGCTACACCCCATCACCACTCACACCACACACAGCACCACCACCACTTCCACACCTGCACCCCTAACTGCTTTGCACATCACACACCATACACATCACCACCACCACCACCACTTACACCCCTGCACCTACAACACCTCTGCACATTACACACCATGTCAACACATAAAATGCCCAAATTCACAGAGAGTGAGTTGAAGGTAATGGTAGATGAGAAAGTCAGAGTGGAACCACAACTGTTTGGTAGCCTGGTCCAACAGACACCATTAGCCACAAGGACTCAAATGTGGGCAAGGATAGTCCAGAAGGTCAAAGCAGTAGGGACCATCCCAAGATCCAGAAAGGAAATCATGAAGCGGTGGCATGACTTGAAGAGGGTTGTCAAAGAGAGGAGGAGGTGGTATGGGCACTCCCATACCACCAAACCCATTCACCCCAGGGGAGGAGAAGGTGCTTGCCATACTGCATCCAGAGAGTCTCACAGGAGTACCCGGGGGAGTGGAGGCTGGTAAGTACAAACAAATGACTACCACCACACTGCTATGTACTGCCTTGCACAACTACAAAGATACACCTCCTGGGAACAATTCCATTCATCTGCACCACACACTCACTAAAACATGTCTCACAGATCCAACATCCACCCCCTCCCAAACACCACCAATGTACCTAGCAACATTACCATGGGTGCATGTGCACAGGCAGCCTGCACTGCAACTCCCACCATGCCCCCTTGTCCCACACCTCAGCAGGATGGAGCCCTCCCCCACCCAGAAGCATGTGTCACCATTACATCCCCAACAAACAAACTTACAGGTAGGTAGCCATCTTGCCATGGAGGGCTGTATGTGGGAGGGAGGCCTGTACTGCTACTCCCACCATGCCCCCTGTCCCACACCTCAGCAGGATGGAGCACTCCCCCACCCAGAAGCATGTGTCACCATTACATCCCCAACAAACAAACTTACAGGTAGGTAGCCATCTTGCCATGGAGGGCTGTTTGGGGTGGAGGCCTGTACTACAACTCCCACCATGCCCCCTGTCCCACACCTCAGCAGGATGGGACACTCCCCCACCCCACCCAGAAGCATGTGTCAGCCATTACATCCCCAACAAACAAACTTACAGGTAGGTAGCCATCTTGCCATGGAGGGCTGTATGTGGGAGGGAGGCCTGTACTACTACTCCCACCATGCCCCCTGTCACACACCTCAGCAGGATGGAGCACTCCCCACCCAGAAGCATGTGTCACCATTACATCCCCAACAAACAAACTTACAGGTAGGTAGCCATCTTGCCATGGAGGGCTGTTTGGGGTGGAGGCCTGTACTACTACTCCCACCATGCCCCCTGTCCCATACCTCAGCAGGATGGGGCACTCCCCACCCCACCCAGAAGCATGTGTTAGCCATTACATCCCCAACAAACAAACTTACAGGTAGGTAGCCATCTTGCCATGGAGGGCTGTTTGGGGTGGAGGCCTGTACTACTACTCCCACCATGCCCCCTGTCCCACACCTCAGCAGGATGGGGCACTCCCCACCCCACCCAGAAGCATGTGTCAGCCATTACATCCCCAACAAACAAACTTACAGGTAGGTAGCCATCTTGCCATGGAGGGCTGTATGTGGGAGGGAGGCCTGTACTACTACTCCCACCATGCCCCCTGTCCCACACCTCAGCAGGATGGGGCACTCCCTCACCCCACCCAGAAGCATGCGTCAGCCATTACATCCCCAACAAACAAACTTACAGGTAAGTAGCCATCTTGCCATGGAGGGCTGTTTGGGGTGGAGGCCTGTACTACTACTCCCACCATGCCCCCTGTCTCACACCTCAGCAGGATGGGGGCACTCCCCCACCCCACCCAGATGCATGTGGCATATAATGGATCACTCCAAATAAACAAACAGCTAGCCAGACATATTATTCTGTCTTGTGCCACCACTGAGCAGGATGCAAGCCTCCACCACGCACACACAGATGTGTCACAAAACAAACACAAATGCTAACACACAACAGGCAAGTAGGCAGTACGTGCACCTAGCCATTTGACACAAAAAGAATGGTGCCATATGACAACACCAGTGCTCTCAATGTACAAATATGCACACCGATCATATTGCCACGCACAGTGTGCACACAGCTAAGCAAAGGAAACTGTCACAGCAACTAAAGTGTGACACACCAATGCACATGTAGAGGAAAGACTGGGAACAATCATGCACAGCAAAGAATGACAGGTTCAATCAATCAATCAATCAATCAATCACGGCATTTATAGAGCGCGCTACTCACCCGGGAGGGTCTCAAGGCGCTGGGGGAGGGGGTAAGTTACTGCTCGAACAGCCAGGTCTTGAGCTGCTTCCTGAAGGCGAGATGGTCCTGGGTTCGCCGAAGGTGAGTGGGGAGGGAGTTCCAGGTCTTGGCCGCCAGGTAGGAGAAGGATCTTCCTCCGGCGGTGGTTCTGCGGATGCGTGGTACGGTGGCGAGGGCGTGGCTGGTTGATCGTAGCTGGCGTGTGGGCGTGTAGAAGGACATGCGGTCGTTGAGGTACTTTGGGCCCAGGTCGTGGAGGGCCTTGTGTGCGTGGGTGAGGAGTCTGAACGTGATTCTCTTGCTGACGGGGAGCCAGTGCAGGTCTTTCAGGTGTACGGTGATGTGGCTGTGTCGGGGGATGTCCAGGATGAGTCGTGCGGAGGCGTTCTGGATGCGCTGGAGTCTCTTTTGAAGTTTGGCTGTGGTTCCGGCGTAGAGGGTGTTCCCATAGTCCAGTCGGCTGGTGACGAGTGCCTGGGTGACGGTCTTCCTGGTTTCAGTGGGGATCCATCTGAAGATCTTGCGGAGCATGCGCAGGGTGTTGAAGCATGAAGATGAGACGGCGTTGACTTGTTTGGTCATTGATAGGGAGGAGTCCAGGATGAAGCCCAGGTTGCGTGCGTGGTCCGTTGGCTTGGGTGCGGTGCCCAGGGCCGGGGGCCACCAGGAGTCGTCCCAGGCGGAGGGTGATGAGCCCAGGATGAGGACTTCCGTCTTGTCTGAGTTCAGTTTAAGGCGGCTGTTCCTCATCCAGTCGGCGACGTCTCTCATCCCGTCGTGCAGGTTGGCTCTGGCGGTAGTGGGGTCGTTGGTGAGGGAGAGGATCAGCTGGGTGTCGTCGGCGTAGGAGATGATGTTGAGGTTGTGTCGGCGTGCGATGGCTGCGAGGGGGCTCATGTAGACGTTGAAGAGGGTCGGGCTGAGTGAGGATCCTTGTGGAACGCCGCAGATGACTTCGGTGGCTTCGGATCTGAACGGGGAGAGGCGGACTCTCTGGGTTCTTCCGGCGAGGAACGAGATGATCCATTCCAGTGCTTTCTCTCGGATTCCGATGTTGCTGAGGCGCTTCACTAGGGTGCGGTGGCAGACGGTGTCGAACGCCGCGGAGAGGTCCAGGAGGATGAGGGCAGCTGTTTCCCCGTTGTCGGTTAGGGTTCTGATGTCGTCGGTGGCTGCGATAAGGGCGGTCTCGGTGCTGTGGTTGGCCCGAAACCCGGACTGCGAGGGGTCGAGGGATCCATTCGTCTCGAGGAAGGCGGCAAGCTGTCTGTTGACGGTCTTCTCGATGACTTTGGCCGGAAACGGAAGGAGCGAGATGGGGCGGTAGTTCTTGAGGTCGGTGGGGTCCGCCGTTGGTTTCTTCAGGAGGGCGGTAAGCTCGGCGTGCTTCCAGCTCTCCGGGAAGGTGGCGGTGCGGAAGGAGGAGTTGATGATGTCCCGGAGATGGGGTGCGATGGTGGCGTCGGCTTTGTTGAAGACGTGGTGTGGGCAGGGGTCGGTTGGTGATCCGGAGTGGATGGAGTTCATCGTGCGGGTGGTGTCTTCGGTGTTGATCGGGGTCCAGTTGCAGAGGGTGGTGGTGGCGGGCATTGGTTCGGCGGTAGGGTGCGTTGTTTGTGCGTTGAAGCTGTTGTGTATGTCGGTGATCTTGCGGTGGAAGAACGCGGAGAGTGAGTTGCAGAGGTCTTGCGAGGGGGTGATGTCGTTGTTTCCGGCGCTGGGGTTGGAGAACTCTTTGACGATGCTGAAAAGTTCCTTGCTGTCATGGGCGTTGTTGTCCAGTCGTTCTTTGAGTGCCGACTTCTTGGTGGCACGGATCAGCTGGTGGTGTTTGCGGGTGGCGTGCTTGAGGGCGGTCCTGTTGTCTGTGGTCTGGTCGAGTCGCCAGGTTTTCTCGAGAGTGCGGCAGTTCTTCTTGGATTCCTTGAGTTCGTTGGTGAACCAAGGGGTTTTCTTGCTTCCGGGTCTGCTGGGAGGGTTTTTTAGTGGTGCGAGGTCGTCGGCCATGGGGCCAGAGTAACAACTACCATATGAACAGTAAGAAAGCATGTTATGTGGTACCAATCCAGATATGCACATGACAAGACAAAGGTATGCAGGAGATGACAATGGCCAGGACATGCCCAGATGTGACGGCTGACAGGTCATAAAAATCCACATACAGTCCGCACAAAAATCATATTTTGCGCAAGGCCCTAGATGTCAACATGTCCCTGTAATCACAAATCATGCACATAGCGCATGGTACATATTGACACCTCACACCATGGACAAGAAATGCATGTACCACCGCAGCATGTCAGGAGGCACAGTAGTGCACATAGGAAACAATGTGATGATCAGTCAACTGTGTAGTGTACTAACAGTGAATGACACACAGCTAACACAAATCTTACGTGGTGCACCCCAATGACCATTTCCCATCTGATCCACAGGTGACCAAGAATTGACTGCAGAGGACGACACCAGCAACCTGCAGGGCCAGTCTACCCCCACACCCCCCGGAACATCGACTCTCGGATGTTGACTTCCAGGAATCTTCAGGCGAGGAGACTGAGGCCGGGCCTTCTTGTGTTCCAGGGCGCAACAGGTCCCAGGACCCCATTGTCCCCCCCACCACACCTGCAGCTACAACAACCAATCTGCAGGCCCCTGCTGTTACGTCCGGTGCGTCCTCCACCACCACCACAACCACAACACCCAGTGCTGCCTGCAACACCCTCCCTGTCCCACAGGATGACCACCCGACCCCAGCAACTGAGGAGGGCAGGGAGAGGATGTGTGGTCAAACAGTGGAGAGGCAACCGGTCCGTGGCAGCAGAGCAGGTGGGAGGGGCAGGGTCACCCACACACGAACACAGCCTGGGACCGAATCCCTGGACCACATCCACAGAGTCCTTGGGGCATATGAACGGGCCCAGGGACAAACGGCCTGGTCTGAACAAGATTCGTGAGCTCCTCCTGCTGATGAGGTCCATGGACACCCGCATGGGCCAACTAGTGGCGGTACTGAGGCACAGGCCTGCGCAACAAACAACACCTCCCCCTCCCACTGGTGGTCCGCAGGATGACAGTTCACCATCCTCCCCTGCGGCCACAGAGAGTGGTGAGTCCTCAGACCCCACTGGCCCTATAGCAGAGGCCCCCCCTGCCAAACGGAAAAGGGGCCGTCCGAAGAAAACCCTGGGAGTATCTGTTGGCAAAGCACCTGCCAAACGCCAGTCACGCAGCCAGCCATGATGGCAACCCTCTGCACCACTGCATTGACTTTTTGGACTGTCCTTCCCCACACTGCCTTGTGAATGGCATCTGTCTGTTGGACTGGGTGGTGACCACTCGATTATCTCATTTACCATGAATGTCAACTCACTGCTCCACTAATCACCTCACTGTCAATGTACCCCCCCTCACATGTCACCTTTGTAAATAAAAAAATCCTTACACACACGTTGTTGTACCTGCACCGTCTTTATTCCAGGATGTACAATTTTCAACAGGAATACAATGTACCAGGGGACGGAGTGTATGTAGGCAAGGAGAGGTCAAAGACACCTAGGAAAAAACAACAGAACAACATTCACTAGTCTGGGTGTGGCATCACAGACATCACACAACACTTCACAACAAGAACAACCCGCATGCACACATAACAATGGGCAACAAGTGCCAACATACACATCCTGTAGATGTTCAGAAATGAGCTGTCCCATCAACATTGACAGCAAACACTGAGTCTACAACTGGCTGCTGTCACAAATCTCACTTACACCCTCACAACAACAGCAACATCATCAGACAATGGGTACGTTGTACATTGTCACCCACCTTCAAGTGAAGTAGCGGGTGATGAGCTGTTGATGCAGGTCAACACCTTCCTCCTCTCCACTGTCATCATCACTGGACACAGGTTGGTTTGCAGGCGGGGGCCTTGGCTGCTCATCAGCATCCAGGAGCAGGGGAATCTCCTTGCGAATGGCTAGGTTGTGGAGCATGCAGCATGCCACTACAATATGACACACCTTCCTGGGCGAGTACATCAGGGCCCCTCCGGTCTTGTCCAGGCAGCGGAAACGTGACTTCAGCAGTCCAAAGGTACGCTCCACCACACGACTTGTCCTCCCATGGGCATCATTGTAGCAGACATCAGCTGGTGTCCTGGGGTTCCGCAGTGGGCTCAGCAACCAAGTACGGTTGGGACATGCAGTGTCACCTATGTGTGACACACAAAGAGACATTGCAATGTTGCAGATGCAGAGGACAGCAGGTCACACACACAGCACGCCAAATGACTAGGCATACTCACCCACAATCCATGCACGCTCAGGAAGCAGATTGGCCATCAGCTGGGGTACAATGCTGCTACGCAGGATGTATGAGTCATGGGCCGAGCCTGGAAATTTTGCACATACGTGGGAGATGATCATATCTGCCAGGCATACCACTTGGACATTTATGGAGTGGTAATGTTTACGATTCCTGTAGATGTGCTCACGGACCTGTGGTGGCACTAGCCCAACATGGGTGCAATCAATGGCACCAACTACATGGGGGATGTGTCCAAGGCGATAGAAATCTCCCTTTACAGCTGCCAATTCTGCCCCCCTGGGGAAATGGATGCATCTGTCCTTGTAGATCATCATGGCGGACAGAACATCCCGCAGCACCATGCTGAACATGGGTTGTGACATCCCACCGGCCTCAGCCACCATGTTCTGGAATGATCCAGTCGCAAAGAAATGCACTGCCGCCATCACCTTATACGTTGGGGTGAAAGCTGTTGGATATGTTCGGCGAGGCTGCAGGTGGGGCTCCAACAAATCACAAAGGGTCTTGAGGGTGGCTCTATCCAGATGGCATTTCCGGATGATCACCTCATCCTCCATGTCTGCCAGCACTGTCAAGTGACGATGCAGATTTGGTCTCCTCCTAGTTGAGATGAGAGTGGACACATTGTAATGCAATACATCATGGGATGTGCACAGCATCTCACATCATGGCTGACACAACGGCAATAAAGAATGTCATATGAATTGAGTCACAGACCAGCTGACATGTAGGGACCCCTTCAACTACACAAATCACACACTTGTCAGATTACACACAGCAAGTCCCCCAAACAACACCTCGGTCAAAGTGAATGGACATTGGGATATGGCCACATTCCCCATGGGCACGCCTGGGAGTCTGTCATCCTGCACATGTGTGACAAGGCAACCCCACGGTATCCTACCTAGCTGCTGTACATGACACACATTCAGGCGTCAATTGAACCTGGCACACCTCAACAACACAATGACTACAGTCTGAGCATCAATGACAAGTGTGTGCATGATCTAACATGAGAGGACATGCTAAAACAAACATCATCAATTGTGGAAACAAATGCTGTGATTGACAATGCACATCAACACATTGACATGCGTGCACATTGTATTGTCCATACCAACACTGTCCTGTAGTGTAGTGTAGTGTAGTGTACTGTAGGTGCGGTACTGAGAGACAAGTGATGCCCAAATGGCAGTTGTCATGCTCCGCCACCCAAATGGCGGTGCCTCATGTGTGTCTATGGCACCCAAATTGCGGAAAGTACCGCCTGGCACCAGCAGTGTGTGTGCAACACACCCCAATGCACAGGTGCGGTACTGATAGCCCCAGAGACATGGCCAAATGGCGGTTGGCATGCTCCGCCACCCAAATGGCGGTGCCTCATGTGTGTCTATGGCACCCAAATTACGGAAAGTACCGCCTGGCACCAGCGGTGTGTGTGCAACACACCCCAATGCACAGGTGCGGTACTGATAGCCCCAGAGACATGGCCAAATGGCGGTTGGCATGCTCCGCCACCCAAATGGCGGTGCCTCATGTGTGTCTATGGCACCCAAATTGCGGAAACTACCGCCTGGCACAAGCGGTGTGTCCCCGCCATAGTCCATGCCATTACAGCCAATTGGCTCCGCGATCGCGGAAGCTCGATGCAATTTTGAAAATAGTGGTAGGCATGCTACACCACCGCGGTGCCGGTCATTGGATGCAATCAAAAGATGCAATACTGCGGTAGCGCCCGCCTGGCCCCTGCGGTGTGTCACCGCCATGGTCCATGCCATTACAGCCAATGGGCTCCGCGATCGCGGAAGCTCGATGCAATTTTGAAAATAGCGGTAGGCGTGCTACACCACCGCAGTGCCGGTCATTGGATGCAATCAAAAGATGCAATACCGCGGTAGCGCCCGCCTGGCCCCTGCGGTGTGTCACCGCCATGGTCCTGCCATTACAGCCAATGGGCTCCGCGATCGCGGAAGCTCGATGCAATTTTGAAAATAGCGGTAGGCGTGCTACACCACTGCGGTGCCAGTCATTGGATGCATTTGTAAAAGGCTGACCTGGTAAACCAATTGCAGCAGCCCAGGACTACTGGAACGACACCAGGGGGCTATATATGTGTGGGAGAGTGCCCAGAATTTCCACTGCTCACAGAGCTTGCTGCCTGAGACCCTCACCTGCTGCTGCCTCCAGGGACTGCTGCCTGAGACCCTCACCTGCTGCTGCCTCCAGGGACTGCTGCCTGAGACCCTCACCTGCTGCTGCCGCTGCTGTCTCTAACCAACAGTGATGTCAAGGACAGAGAAGATCCGTGCCAGTCCCTTCACCGGCGAGGAGCTTGAGGTCCTGGTGGACGAGGTGCTCACACAGTACCCAAGGCTATATGGTGCCCCAAATGTCGTGGTAAGTCTTCCACAGTGGGTGTGAGAGTGCAGGGGGGGCACACATGTAGTCGGTCTGATGCAGCATGTGCATGTGAGTGTTGGTTTGTGTCATGCATTGTCTAACTTGCATTCCATTGGGTGAAGGGGTGTGTACCCTACTCCTCAAGTCTCCCTGCCTGCACATCAAGATTTGAGGGACATGTCTTGTCAGCCATACAGTGAAGCAGCAAGTTGGTAATGGAGGATTCAGGCCAGTCATTGCTAGTGTGCATGTCTTTGCGTTTCCCTGTTGTCCATCTCAGTGTGAGCCCACCTGGCCTGCACAGTCACCGCCCAATCCAACAAGAACACATCACTGACTGTACAGAGTGTAAAGTGTTCATTTTCAAATTTGACTCCCCATCAATGTGCCAGGTCAACCCTGTAGATTGCACACGATTTGCACTGTGAGAGAGGAGGTGGGTTTGTGAGATCATGTCCCTCAATGTGATATACATAACACAGTGGGCTACTCAGAGTGCATGTTCGTTGATGCCTGCGCATTGTCGGACACAGTGGGTCTCACCACATACACATGTTGTTTTGTGACGTATGTCTTGCTCTACCTAAAAATGGTTAGTAGATGTGGGCAGAGAACACATGCTCTTCTGTGCTGGCATCCTGCTTGTACATGAGATGTCCAAGTATTGTGTCCCCCCTTATACATTCATGCATTTACGTGTGATTCTCACATGCAGATGTACCATGTGAAAAGCATTTCTGTCTCTGCATGTGAGATATGTGGATTTGTGATTAATCTGTATCATGCTACTGTCCTGAGTGATTTGGTCACATGACACTGTGTCACTGATGTTTGCCCCCTCTTGTCTCCCATGCCTGCAGCTCAAGGTGCACCAGCGTAAGGCCGTGTGGAGGGGCATTGCGAACAAGGTGCGTGCTCTGGGAGTATCAAACCGATGGCGCACCCACTGCCACAAGAGGTGGGACGACATCTCACGGCTGGCAAAAAACGTTGCGGAGATGACACTGGGGCGGATCCCTTGCACTGGCCGGATGGCACGGCGCAGCATGACACCACTAATGTGCCGCATCTTGGCCGTGACTCACCCTGAGCTGGATGCACAATTGAAAGAGCATCGGCAGGCAATTAGGGGTGAGTGTACTGGGAAGGGTGACTATGGCTGTGTGTGGCTGCATGTGTGCACAGCATGTGCCAGCGCTGGGCAATGTGATGTTGGTAGTGTGATGCAGTGGCCTGTGAGTGTCAGCTTGTGCCGGTGCTTGGTGCATATGTCATGCATGTGTCCTACCTGTACTTAACACTGGGAAACAGTTATGGGGCATTTAAATGGCATTGTGGGTGGTGTGAGACAGGTATGAGCTATCTGTGTTGCAGTTGTAACGGAGCCACATGCAGGATGTTGTGCTGTGTGGTCATCACATTGCTCACTTTGTCCCGGTTTGATAGTGCACACGCACTGTTGTGATGACAGAGGTGGGTTTGAGCGATGTAATTGCACAGTGTGGGTTGCAACATGTAGATCTAGACATCTTAATGGTTGTCTGTAATGCATATGTTTGTTCTGTTGCTGCCACTGCACTGACCCTACATCTCTCTCTCTCATGCAGCATCTCCCGTGGTCACGGAGGAACATGGGACGGACACCAGTGGTGGGGAAACCAGCACAACAGCTGCAGAGGAGCCCTGTGAGACAGATGTGACCAGTGCTTCGGAGGAAGACAGGAGTCTGCTGGAGGAATCACAGCCAGAGACGCAAAGTAGTACGTCATCTGATGCCAGCGGTGACACAGACATGTTGGCGGGCACAGGGAACGGGGACTCTGCATCATCTTCCACCACACAGCGTGCAGTGCCCACCCTCCCAGCCACTTCCTCTGGTGCTGCCCGTGTTCGCACCGCTAAGAGGGGAAGGGTGTCCTTCACCCCCGGCACCGCAGCCCCTGCCCCGGTCCCCCCTGCTGCCATCAGTGCTGAGTCTGTGGACCTTTTGTGCCAGCTGTGTATAGGCCAGACAGCTCTCCTCAATGCATTCATGGACCACGGCAGTAAATTGTCTCAGGTGGTTGCATTCATTGAGGGCATACATTCAGACGTGTCCACTGCAGTGACATCAGCCCTTCAACTGGCACAATCTGGGAGTCCAGCGAAAGTCCCTTTGTCCACACCTATGCCAGTGGCCACGTCGGACGACAGTTACCACGCTCCACAGACCTCTAAGTCAAGTTACGGCACACATAGCACACAGCAGCAGCAGAAGCCCAAGCGGTCCAGGCCGCTGACACCATCCCCACAGATGACCAAAGCCACCCCGGTGCACACAGACAAGAGCCCATCAGGCAACACCAGGGGACAAAGAGCCAAGAAGCAGGCGTCAGGGTCATCCCCGGCCAAGGACTCTCCTGTCCCAAAAGCGTCTCCCAAAACCAAACATACAATTTCCATGCCCACTGAGAAGGTGGTGAGTGCCAAGGGTAGGCATAAGAAGGGCTGCAAGTCCGATTCACCCACTACCTCGACTCCCATAGCAAGCCCAGTGAAGCAGGGAATGGAGGGCACTGTGGGGGGACCACCTGGTAGGCAGGGGATGGAGGGGCAAAGCCAGGGCCATGCAAAGCGTTGCGCAGGTTCAAGCACATCACCAGAGGGAGGTCCAGCGTCTGCACCTGCTGCAGCCTTGGTGTTGAGTGAGCCTGATGTGTCCACGCCACTTCCCATTGTTCCCAAAACAGTGAAGCCATTGTGACTCCCCAAGAAGTGGAAAGGCACCCCTCCACAATCTCCCATCCACACTGTGTCTCATGTCTGCATGACTCCACCTCCACGTGCCACTATGCCACCTGGTCCAAGCAGCCCTCTGTTTTGCCAAGACACTAATAGGTATACCTCAGCTGTGCCTCCCGCTCCCCATTCAAGTGCTCCAACTGGGCCCGACACACAGCCAGCTCCCAGTATGACTGACAGCCAAGTCTGAGTGTTGGTAGACCTCACACGCCTGTCTCTCACACAGCATGGCCTGTGCTGCACATCTTGACACCCCAGACAGTGTTGCTGACCATGGTTTGGGTACAGTTGCACACATTCCCTGTGCATCTTCTCATGGACTCACTCTGCATTTTGTCCTGCCCACTGGCCTTGCCGTTCACTGCTGTGTGCCCCCTGCCTGTGCAGCTTCTCATGGACATGCCCTGCACTTTGTCCTGCCCACTGGCCTTGCCGTTCACTGCTGTGTGCCCCCTGCCTGTGCAGCTTCTCATGGACTCACTCTGCACTTTGTCCTGCCCACTGGCCTTGCTGTTCACTGCTGTGTGCCCCCTGCCTGTGCAGCTTCTCATGGACATGCCCTGCACTTTGTCCTGCCCACTGGCCTTGCCGTTCACTGCTGTGTGCCCCCTGCCTGTTCAGCTTCTCATGGACATGCTCTGCACCTTGGACTGGCCACTGGCCTTGCTGTTTTGCCCCTGCCTGTGCAGCTTCTCATGGACATGCTCTGCACCTTGGACTGGCCACTGGCCTTGCTGTTTTGCCCCTGCCTGTGCAGCTTCTCATGGACATGCTCTGCACCTTGGACTGGCCACTGGCCTTGCTGTTTTGCCCCTGCCCGTGCAGCTTCTCATGGACTCACTCTGCCCTTTGTCCTACCCACTGGCCTTGCCGTTCACTGCTGTGTGCCCCCTGCCTGTGCAGCTTCTCATGGACTCACTCTGCACTTTGTCCTGCCCACTGGCCTTGCTGTTCACTGCTGTGTGCCCCCTGCCTGTGCAGCTTCTGTATGGACTCACTCTGCACTTTGTCCTGCCCACTGGCCTTGCCGTTTACTGCTGTGTGCCCCCTGCCTGTGCAGCTTCTCATGGACTCACTCTGCACTTTGTCCTGCCCACTGGCCTTGCTGTTCACTGCTGTGTGCCCCCTGCCTGTGCAGCTTCTCATGGACATGCCCGGTACTTTGTCCTGCCCACTGGCCTTGCCGTTCACTGCTGTGTGCCCCCTGTCTGTGCAGCTTCTCATGGACTCACTCTGCACTTTGTCCTGCCCACTGGCCTTGCTGTTCACTGCCTTGTGCCCCCTGCCTGTGCAGCTTCTCATGGACATGCCCTGCACTTTGTCCTGCCCACTGGCCTTGCCGTTCACTGCTGTGTGCCCCCTGCCTGTGCAGCTTCTCATGGACATGCTCTGCACCTTGGACTGACCACTGGCCTTGCTGTTTTGCCCCTGCCTGTGCAGCTTCTCATGGACATGCTCTGCACCTTGGACTGGCCACTGGCCTTGCTGTTTTGCCCCTGCCTGTGCAGCTTCTCATGGACATGCTCTGCACCTTGGACTGGCCACTGGCCTTGCTGTTTTGCCCCTGCCTGTGCAGCTTCTCATGGACATGCTCTGCACCTTGGACTGGCCACTGGCCTTGCTGTTTTTCCCCTGCCTGTGCAGCTTCTCATGGACTCACTCTGCACTTTGTCCTGCCCACTGGCCTTGCCGTTCACTGCTGTGTGCCCCCTGCCTGTGCAGCTTCTCATGGACATGCTCTGCACCTTGGACTGGCCACTGGCCTTGCTGTTTTGCCCCTGCCTGTGCAGCTTCTCATGGACATGCTCTGCACCTTGGACTGGCCACTGGCCTTGCTGTTTTGCCCCTGCCTGTGCAGCTTCTCATGGACATGCCCTGCATTTTGTGCCTTGCTATTATCTACTCGTGTTGCCTATCTGTGCATTTTGTGAATAAAGACAGTTGCTCCTGTTGTCTGTTTTGTCAGTGTCCTTACTGAATAAAGTTCTTATGCTGTGTGTATATGGTTTACTGTGCCACATGCTGTGTGTGCCACTTCAACCTTGCCAATTTCTTTACTCACTTACTCTATTTTTTGCAGGGGTGAGGGACTTCAGTTTTTCCTGACCCTGATACTTGTGTGGGCAATGTATTAGATTTGAGGTGTGATGCAGTTGTCATTGTTTGTTCATGTTGGCTGTGTTGTACACATGTCAAGTTGTGGTGCACTGCCAGCTCAGAATGGGATTCTGTCCAGAGGATTGCAGGCATGCTGGCCAGGCTCATCATGTATGTGTGTTTGCTGTGGTACTGCTTCACTTCCTGTGTGTGATGTTGTCTTTGTGCTGTGCTGATTGGTGTTGTGTGGGTTCATGTTGTGTCACTAATTTCTGTGTGTGGCTGGTATGCTTGTTGCTCAGACACTGCTTGTTGTGCATGCAGTGCTGTGGGGGTATGTTGCCTTGTCATTGGCTGGTATGCATCCACTTATGTCCTGCTGTGTTTGCTATGTGTTCTTTTTTGGCTGTGCATCTGTTGTTTGTTTGCAGTGGCTGTGTTTATCTGTGATGGTACACTTCTTGTCTGTGTTGTGATATGTTGTGTGTGCATTGTTCCTGACTGATGGGGTCGTGCACTCCTGTTGTGTCTGTGCTCCCATTGCCTTTCCACATTTTTGCTGCACAGGGCATGTCTGTTCTTGTTGTGGTTCTGTGTGTGGGTCTGTTGGGTTATGTGTTTGTCTGTTGTTTTTGTGCAGACATTGGTTCTGGCATCCCTGTGTGTATGTGATGTTTGTGGCTACCCCAGGGAGTGTGACTGTTTGTCTGTGTATTGCCTGGACATTATTGCCACCCTTCTGTTTGTTTGACACTAGTGTTGTGTACTGCAGATGTGAGGGGGTATGTGTGTGGATTCCTACTAGTGTTTGACAGTCATGGAGTGTGTCAATGGGCCCTGTGTGTTGTGCTGCTGGAGTATTCCTGTGAAGTATTTGTATACATATGTGTGGCTGTTTACAGTTTGACTTCAGGGCCTTCATTTCATCCTTGTGCCTCTACATGTGTTGCCTTGCTGTTTACTTGGGTTGTTGCACTGTGCTGTCTGTGGTTTGACTTCAATCACTATGCAAGCAATGTGTGATTAGGTGGGCTGGGGGTGTTGTTCTATGTTCCTTGTCTTGCATGTGCTGTACACATGCTTGGTGGTTGTCTCCTTGGCCTTCCTTTTGTGTGCACCTCACTTTGGCTTTCCTGTTTTGTGTGCTCCATTGCTGGTGGCATGTGGTGTGTGTATGTGTCTGTGTGTCAGTGTGGGGTATGTGTGTGTGACTTGGCAGGCTGTATGTCCAGTGAGATGTTTGTTCCTTGTATGTGTCCATTTGATGCTTGTACTGAGTTTACTTGCCATTGGTGTGGTGTTGTTGTGGTGTGTGTGTGTAGCCCTGGCCCTGTGCTTCTGTGCTGTGTGTTCCTGTGCAGCGACTCCTGCTGTGGCTGTGTCCCTATTTGTTTTGTGTGTGGTGCAGGGTGTGGTGTCACCTGGCTTGTTGCTGTGCATGGAGGTGCACAGGTGTGGCACATGGCATGTCCCTTCAGTGGGGGGCTAGTGTGTGAGGGTGGAGTAGTGGCCCTGTGGTCTTTGTGCCCTGCCCATGCCTGGTGCTGGCCCAGCCTTCTGCATTGTGCGCATGTATTCCCTTGTCTTCACCGCTGCGGTGACGTGGCCGTGACATTGCCGCACGATCAATCAATCAATCAATCAATCAAGCATTTGTATAGCGCGCTACTCACCCGGAGGGTCTCAAGGTGCTTGGGGGAGGGGGGTCCGCTACTGTTCGAACAGCCAGGTCTTGAGTTGCTTCCTGAAGGAGAGGTGGTCTTGGGTAAGGCGGAGGTGGATGGGTAGGGAGTTCCACGTCTTGGCAGCCAGGTAGGAGAAGGATCTTCCTCCCGTTGTGGCTCTTCGGATGCGGGGGACGGCGACGAGGGCGTGGTTGGTCGATCGTAGCTGGCGGGTGGGAGTGTAGAAGGTCAGACGGTCGTTGAGGTATCTGGGGCCTTGGTTGTGGAGAGCTTTGTGTGCGTGGGTGAGGAGTCGGAACATGATTCTCTTGCTGACGGGGAGCCAGTGCAGGTCTCTCAGGTGTCCGGCGATGTGGCTGTGTTGGGGGATGTCCAGGATGAGTCGAGCTGAGGCGTTCTGGATGCGTTGGAGTCTTTTTTGAAGTTTGGCTGTGGTTCCGGCGTAGAGGGAGTTGCCGTAGTCCAGTCGGCTGGTGACGAGGGCCTGGGTGACCGTCTTCCTGGTTTCGGTGGGGATCCACCGGAAGATCTTGCGCAGCATGCGATGTGCGCAGCATCGATCGCTGTCGATGTGTGACCTGGATGCGGAGGGGTGTATTGGTGGCAGGTGGGTCATGTGTGTGTGCACTTGGGGATGTGTTCCTATCCCACCAGGGTATCTGATGTGGTTAGGGACCCTGTGCCAGTCCATGGTTTTTGTTTTGTGGTTGTGTGTGGGGTTGTGTTATTGCGTACCTGCGGCGGCGTCCACGACGGTCCATTATTTGCTGGTGATGTATCAGGTACAGCACCGGGAAAACGTGGAGTGCTGGGTCCATGGCGGTCATGTCCGGGCGCTGTGGGCCGGGTCTCTGGTTTCGCGCTCCGCTGTCGAGTTTCCGCCGTGTAGGATTGGCCGGTTTCTCCGCTGCGGTGCGACTTGTTTTTTGGAGCATCCTAATTTGTGGACCGGAGCGGACGTCATTCCGCACGGTGGTGTGTCTCCATTGGCTCCCACCGCGGCGCTTGCGGGCGCACTTTGATGGCAGTTCGCGTCGCACGGCAGCGGAAGGGAAATGGTCTTTGTTTGGCCATTCTAATATGGCGGACGTGATTCCCGCTGCTCGCGGGCGGAAAAATGCATTTTTCCGCACCGCCAGCACCGCGGTGGTGCCACCACTCGACATCCTAATGGACCCCTAAGTTATTACTTTAATTTGGATGTAGTTAGGTGGTGTATAGTGTATTTACTGTTAGGTAGTTGTGTTTTTGGTGTGTTTTAGGTGTATGTTCGATTTTTTTTAGTTTTGACTAGAATTGGTGTTTGAGGCCTAGGGCACCATTAGGATGGCGGGAGGACTTTGTCCGCCCGCCATCCCGACGTACAAAGGGACCGCCCGCCATAAGTGCGGCGGTCCCGTGGGGGTAACTAGGATGCGCCCGCCACACTGGCGGGCGCATCCTGCATTTGCAACATTGCGGCGAGCGGTGCTTTTAGCACCGCCCACCGCAATGCCAAAAATGCATGTTGTGCATTTGCATGCACAACATGGCAGGCAGCGCGCGGTGCCTGCCATGTCATGCATGCAAATGCAGGGGGGTACCATAGGTACCCCCCATGTGCACCCCCCAGAATCCCTGGGGGCCCCCAATGTAAAATACTGCATGCCTTTCATCCCGGCATGCATCCTGATATGGATGGCGGTGTCTAACAGACACCGCCACCATAATAAAAGCTTTTCTGCCGGTCGACTCGTCGACCGGGCGGAAAACCGGCGGACGGTCTTTCCGTCCGCCGGGGTCCCCCCGCCATAGTAATATGGCGGGGGGAATTGGCATGCGGGCGGGAGAGGACGTCGGGCGGATCACCAACGTCATGCGGGCGGTGGCGATCCGCCCGACATTCTAATGGGCCCCCAAGTGTTTAGAGTCTATAATATGTCTATAACTTTATGTGTATTATTTTTAAACAGTTATTAACAGTATATTGCAGTTGTATATGTGTATTTTTGTGTGGGTGGGTATGCTTTACTTTTTTTTACAGACTTTAGTTTTACGACGTTGCGTTTTGGCGAAGATTGCCGTTTTTTTCTAAGAGGTGTGTATTAGTTTTGTAAACTAATATTTATTTAACACCCTCTTAATTTTTCGCGTTTTCATGGAGCGTTTTTTACTACACTCTTTTTCGGGTTTTTTATGGTATTTGCCAATTGGATTTATCGAGAGAGGATTTGTTTTTGGCGATATTTGCATTTTTGAATTTTTTTGGTGGTTTATTTTAAATTAATTTGGAGAAACCGACACCTGGATGGATGTAGAAGATGTGTAAAGTTAGCTTTGGAGCTACAACAACTGTAAGTAATTTTTAATATTTTATGTGGGAGGGAAATGTTGTTTTATTATATTTTAATATGTATTATATTTTGTTAAATATTATTAAGCTGTCAATATATATTTATATTATTATAAAATATATATATGACAATTTATTAATGTTTTATAAAATATAAAAATAATATATATACATGTATATGTTGGGTTTTAGAAGAACATTTATTAATTACTGTTTACTTTAGATTTAAAGTATGCTTTTTGCTATTAGGGATAAGTATTCTAGGCCTCTAGTTGTTGGGAAGCGTGTAACTTGACTCTGCAGAAGCTCATGCATTTTTTTAGTTTGTTTAGTTTCTTTTGGTCCAATTAGTGTAACGGATTGTTTTATTCTAAGTTGTTGGTAACTTTGCTCTTTTTGGATAGATTGTAGTAATTTGTGAAGTGTAGGTGTTCCTCTGCCTGCTGTTGCCTGGACGGCATTATGCCATCCTTCAACAGTGTTGTTAGTTTTGGTTTGCTTGTTTAGGGTACTAAGGTACACATTCCACCACGGAATGTGGAACTTAGGTAATCTTCTGTGCCCTGATCTATGTAGTCTACCTACCCATGTATCCTCAAAGTAATCCAGTAGTGGGCTTAATTTCTCCTCATTTCTTTTGTAGTAGGGGCTCTCTATTAGCAGGTTATAGTGCTCTGCTACATCAGTCACAGGCACATAGGCTATGGCTACAAGTTTTTTAATTTAATATGCTAAGGTACTGGCTGTTGCATATTGAACATTTAGGGGCACATTACGATGACGGGCGGACAAAGTCCGCCCGCCACCGTAGCGGTGAATGGGACCGTCCGCCATAGGAGCGGTGGTCCCTCTGCGAGTATTAGGATGCCACTGCCACGGTGGCATCCCCTATTCCCAACATTGTGGCGGGCGGTGTTCACAGCACCGCCCACCACAATGCTGGGAATGTAAGTCGTGCATTGGCATGCACAAGGTGACAGGCACCGCGCGGTGCCTGCCACCTTGTCCATGCCAATGCAGGGGGTACCATAGGTACCGCCCATGTGCACCCCCCACCCCACCAACACTCTGGGGGACCGCAACGGGCCCCCAATAGCGAAGACCGTATGCCTTTCCATGGCGGTGTTGCCGCCATGGAAAGGCTGCTCTCCGCAACCATCCTAATATGGATGGCGTTGTCTTGCAGACACCGCCACCATATTAGTGCCCTTTTCCGCCGGTCACCTGTGTGACCGGCGGAAAACCTCCCCCCCGCCATCGTAATGTGGCGGGGGAAAATGGCATGCGGGCAGAGGGGAATGGCGGGCGGATCGCCACCGCCATACGGGCGGTGGCAGTCCGCCCGTCATCGTAATGACCCCCTTAGTGTTGACTTTTGGAGATGTCGCCACAGACACTGGTTAAAATGATAGTAGCACCCTTGGATAGCTGTATGAGGGTACGTTTTTAGTATTGCGTTAATCATTGCTTGCTCGAAATCGATGATTATTTTCTGTGGAAAATAATTAGTGTTTTCGTTTTTTATTTTGTTGAGAATTTCTAGATAGGTAGTTTGGGTTTTATTTGGGAGTAAGCAATAGATGAAGGGAATATTAGTATTTTGATATATAGCATGCACTGTGTATAGCTCGAAAAATGGTTTGGGACATATTTTAAATATCCCATCCATCATCCAGGTGTCACATTGCTGTAATTTTATTAAGTTATTTGCAGTAGCAAACATAATTATTAGTTTTTCACTGCTTTTATTGTCAAAGAAAATAAATGGTTCGTTATTATGGGTAATGCTTAGTTCAGGTGGGATAAGTACTTCTTGGAATGTTTTAGGGACAGGCATGGTAGTTGTCGTTTTCTTTTTCTGTCTAATTATAACTTTTTTAATGCATCTATGGATGGTAATTGTACAGATGCATGTTGGGGTACTCTAAGTAATTGCTCCTTTAATATTTCACTAGTGGGTTTGTCTGTACTACTGCTTGCTTCTTTAATATTTTCCAGAGCATCCCTAATTTCAATTTCGGTTATATTTGGGAGGTGGTTGTGCTCTTTCACAGATAAAACAGTAGTTTCGTGGGTTATGGCTCTTCCATAGAATTTGTTAGAATAATACTTGCTACATTTCCAAAACACTTTTAAATCTTTCTGCTTTTCCTGCGTATTCACATAACCCATATAACATAGGAGCATTTTCCCCTTCTGGGACTCTATGAATTGTGCGCCTTCAGTCATGGTGGTGTCTTTAATGCTAAAGAAAATGTATATAGAATTTAATTAATATAATACAGTCGATTATTTTGTTTCTAAAATATACATTTTTTGCAATATACTTACAATGTTGAATTTGATGGCAAGAAAAATGTTCTTTTGATGTGTTGAAGCTTTTATTTTCGGAATGTTGAAGGTCTTTCTGTTGATATAAGAAAAAAAATGTTAAGATATTTAAATATATTTGTTGTAGGTGGTAGGGGAATTGGGAAAGAGTTTGTTTTTCTTTTCTAAATTTAGGGTGTTGTTTAAAATAGCAATTTAAGATACTTACTTTTTGATTAACTTTATTTTCTTAGCTGTTGTAGATTATTTTTGCTGCTGTTGGAAGATTCTGTAGAGGAGATATAAATAAATAAAAATACATTTTAGTGTATTATGAATTTGACATATATTTGGGATAATGTTAGCAGTATTGTACTATTTAAAATGTTAATTTACTTACTTAATGCAGTTTCAAAGCTTTGTTTTGAAATCAAAGTCTGCGATCAGGAAGCAATCTGGCAGAGTTTCCTCTTCTTTTTCTTGTAGGGTTGAAGTGGAAATTAACATAACTTTTTCTTTGCTTTTATACTGTTTAATTAATTCGTTCATTTATGTTATTGGTGCTTTTTGTTAGTGGTAGCATTCTATTTGTTGTTGTGCAAGTTTTGAATTTTTTTTATCAGTTTGTTTTCTTATATGGAAGACGCTAATTAAGAAGTTGTTACCCTTTTTTTTTACCATATTCTGTTGGTGAAATGTGTTTTATAATGATTAAAATGTTATATATTTAGTGCATTATATTTTTTAAGTATTTATTTATTTAGGACTAAAGTGATATTAGCTAAAATAATTTTTTGGGGTGTTAATGTGCTTGCAAAATATATTTTTATATTTATTAAATGTTTTGTATATGTTTATATTGTGAAAATTTATTTTTTTCTGAAGATATATTTAATTCACTAAATATCAGTTATTCGATTTTATTAAAAAAACGATAATATTGGCTGTCTATATTTTGGGAGTCGATATTATGGCTCTTTGTTAGTTATTTGAATGTATTTCGATAATTTTTGTTTCGATATTTTGATGTTCGATAAAGTTAGAAACGATATTTATTTTAGTCAATATAGTGGTTTCGATATTTTAGTGTTTTGTTTATTAAGTATTGGTGGTCGATATTCTAGTTTTCGATAATTTGGCGACTATATTTTGTAAAGTCGATATTTTGTCCCTCGATATTAAGTCACTGATCCCTTAATTACAACTTGCTATGATGACATATCCAATAATTGACTCACTATTGTCCATTGTAACTTCTGAAAACAAGCTAGGAGTAAATTCAACAATATAGTGGTGACCATCATAACTTAACATATACTGTACAACAACAATGACCCTGTAAATTAGCATACACACACGTATCACAACATATTGTTCTACATACACACATCACGCTTAGGAAAGGCATCATGAAACATCTTTGCATACTTACACAGATGTAAAAAAGTTGTTAATGAGCTGTCTCCTGACATCCACCTCCTCCTCCTCCTCCTCGTCACTGGCAACGTGCCCCAGGCCTGGATCCTCCCTTGATGGAGGCCGTTGGTCCCTGTCATCCTGGATGAGCGGTAGCTCATTCCTCACAGCCAAGTTGTGAAGCATGCAGCACACGATTATGATCTTGCACACCTTAGCCGGGGAATATTGAAGGGCACCTCCTGTCCGGTCCAGGCAGCGAAATCTGGTCATCAGCAGCCCAAATGTGCGCTCTATCACTCGGCTGGTCCTCCTATGTGGCTTGTTGTAACGGACATCAGCTGGGGTGACCGGGTTCCTGAGTGGTGTCAGCAACCAGGGCATGTTGGGGTATCCAGAGTCTCCTACATTTATCAAATATAAATGATCAGTTGAGCAAAAACAGGGTACAACATGACAGACAATGAACACACAACTGAAACTGACAACATGACTCACCAACAAGCCAGGCACGCTCATTCCTGAGCTGGGACATCAGCTGGGGTATCCGACTCATCCTCATGCGTCGTGGGCAGATCTCGGGAAACGCACACATACATGGGAGATGATCTGATCTGCCAGGCATACCACAAGGGCATTGATCGAATGAAATTGTTTACGATTTCTGTAAACCTGTTCATGGGTTTGTGGTGCGACCAAACCCACATGTGTCCCATCAATCGATTCAATCACATGTGGCATGTGTCCCAGAGCATAGAAGTCATATTTAATGGCACGGAACTGTGGCGGTGTAGGAAACTGTATGTACAGGTTGAGGAACCCCAACATGGCCTCACACACATCCCGGAGCACTCGACTAAACATCGTCTGCGACATCCCACCAGCATCAGGCACAGTAAACTGGAACGATCCAGTCGCAAAATGATGTAGTGCCGCCATCACCTTCACCTTGGGGGTCAGGGCAAAGGGATATGTGCGTCCAGACAACTGGTCTGTCAATTAAGAAATTAATTGCCTTGTGAACCTGTATTTCCTCATGCACTCACGTTCCACCATGGTCTCAAGATCAGGGAAGGGTCTGTGGACATTTGGTATCCTGCGGAACATATGACAAAGTATGTACACATATTACTATTACAAATGAAAATCAAGTGAAGTCAGATGTGTGAGGTTGAGCTAATCCACAAATGACAGCTATGTGAGCCTGAACATACACTCAATTTTGGATCTTCGACGGATACAGTGTTGTACTGTGACTATTCACTGTTGTCTGTCACTCTCCATGTGATCAATCGGAACATACACAACACACACCTAATTCTGTATCAAACATAGATGTCAAGGTCAACTAGCACATGTTCTAAGGGTACCCAGACATGGATCATGTATTGCAACCTAGCAACAACACTAGATACATACAGCTTGTCACCATGCACACCACTGTCATGGTGTGGACATTGTCATGATGTGATGTCAGACCTACATGTCCTATCACATACTCAGAACATTGATGATGTGTAGCTCATATGTATTTGACATGCATACATGTAATTCAGTGACACATAGACACAACAGCAACTCACATGACAAATACAAGATGAGGTATGTTAACATACTGTTAAAACTTTCAAAACTCAGTTTTGGCGTTGTACAAGTCTCACATACTGTGGACACAGTCAAAAGGAATTCACACTTTGGACTTTAATACATAATCAGATGATGCGATGATTATGTGTGGATGTAACCTGTGTAAACACAATGATCCCCTGGGACTGTGTCCAAGCATAGGAGGATGATCTGTGAAGTGGTCACTCACACTTGTCATGTTCCTCACAAACAATGCAATAGTTGCACTGTAAGCTAGGATCATCATGGGAGTAGTCTTGTCTTTGTCTGTGTAACATTTGACATGTGCTTCACTCCATCCACACAGGGCATACAGCATGACATGAATCTTACATATACTGTCTGACATGATGAGTGAGTATTGCATGGACACGGGAGCCACATCCTGACCGAGCAGGACTGCCAGATTGCATGCTTGATTCAATGGTGTTCGACGCGGGTGAGTTTTCAAAATCCGCGTCTGCCGCATCCTGACCGAGCAGGATTGCCAGATTGTATGCTTGATTCAATGGTGTTCGACGCAGGTGAGTTTTCAAAATACGCGTCTGCCGCATCCTGACTGAGTAGGACTACCAGATTGCATGCTTGATTCAATGGTGTTCGACGCGGGTGAGTTTTCAAAATATGCGTCTGCAGCATCCTGACCGAGCAGGACTGCCAGATTGCATGCTTGATTCAACGGTGTTCGACGCGGGTGAGTTTTCAAAATACGCATCTGCCGCATCCTGACCGAGCAGGACTCCAAGATTGGCTGTTGGTCATCATGGTGACAGACGCGCATTTTGCATCATGCACGATTCGCATGCGGTACGATTCCGTTTAGTTGTTACACAAATGTATCAAAATCAAAACTGTCATGATGCAGATTTTTTAACGTTGCGGTAGGCGTGTCCAATGAGTGCTATCTCATGAATTGGACTAATTCATAGGATACGAACGACTCCGACCTATCGCTTTGGACACATGGGACAGAATCTGCCTCTGCAGCACAGATATAAGGCTGTCTCTTCCCCTGAGAGCTCACTTGCCTGCACTACATGCTCCAGATTGACATCTCTGCTACCACTGCTGCTGTCTCTGTATCCTCTAGCTCCAAGAATGGCACGTACTGTGGAGAGGGCCCCAGCCTTCACAGAGGAGGAGAACAAGGCCCTGCTGGACAGCCTCCTCCCACAGTACAGCAAGCTGTATGGGAAACCAGGGGAGCAGGTGAGTGTGCAGTCCACATCCTCTCTCATTGTGCATGTTGTCTGACTAGCACTAATGGCATTGTGTACACCAGTGGCTAGCATGCTCACTGAGTAGTTGTTACCCCCAATGTGGGTAGGTACCTGTAGTGACCAGGTACTGCGCTGGGAAAGTGCATTTTTACACGGTTATGATGCCCAGGCACTGGTTCCATGTTGTTGATGCAGGACAAGTGTCCATCACCATAGTTGCACAACCTAAGTGAATCAGATGCCCTTGTGAAAACAACATGTATATCCAACTGTGTGATGCACAAACATGTTGCATGAGTAGTAATGGTCTTTTAACTTTGTCATCCTCACAGGTTGATGCCCATCAGAAAAATGAGATCTGGCTGACCATTGCCCGGGCAGTTCGATCTGTGGGGGTCGACAGGCCCCGCATCCGCAACTGCCAGAAGAGGTGGCAGGACCTATGTGGCTGGACCCGTCGGATTGCAAGAGTCCAGCTGAAGCTGTCGCCTCCTCGCAGAAGGGGCGGACACCAGACCCTGACCCACCACATGCTCCGGATTCTGACAGTGGTCTTCCCTGACCTGGATGGGCAGTTAAAGGCCAGACAGCAGCAAGGACGGGGTAAGTGCATGCCTTGTCTGTGAACTGTATCTAACATGATCTTTGCACTCCCTCAGATTGGTTACGCTACCACAGTTCGTCTTTCTGCTTGAACAAGAGTCATGTGCATTAATTAGGTTATGGCCCTTCCTCATCTGATACACAGGTGTGGCCCTTTCAGTCTGTGACTTGTCTCACTTGGGCTGTGTGTCCCTGCTGTTGTCCAAGGTTGAGGTGGGAAACAGCAGCTGCTACTGGTACAATATTTTGGCCTTCATGAGTGAGGCAATTGATTGACATGTGCTGCACATTGCCAGATATCTAACATGTACTCTGTGTGGGCCATTAATACGTGTCCTGATTGCTGCTCTGCCTCACCATATGTGTCTGGGGTGTTTACCACACATCCATGCAGCAGGTGGGACAATGATGGGGCCTCTGAAGTATGTACATCATGTGTGTCACACATGCATAGACACATGTCTAGTGTTCAGGGTAATCCCATGTTGCACATGGACCAGGTCAGGTATGCCTACTCTAGACATGAAGTACACTCTGTTCTCCTACTCATGTGTGTCAACCTACATTTAGTGCATTGCGAACTGTGCAATCAGGTGTCAGCCTCTGTGTCATTGTGGAGTGGCCTAGCTTTTTAGACTCCTGGGGTGTCAAACAGTTTGGGGTGGGCAGCCAGCTGAGATGTGGGTGTTGGATCATCACAATGGGGTCTAACATAGGTGTGTAATCACTTGACTGTGCCTAATGGTGTATTCGACATTTAAGTGCAGGCAGCTATAATTCATTCTCATCAGACTGTGATGTGATCATGTTGACATACTTGTGCTTGCTGTCACTCATCTGTGGCATTTGTATTAGGTGGGATCATCAGTAGCCTTAAGATGTGGGTAGCAGTGGGGGAACATGTGCACTTGACAGCTGCAGGGCTTACATGCACCACAAATACATGATTGTGATACAGTGCAGACTGTTTGTTCTCAGATGCACTGCCCCTGTGTCTGAATCCAGTAATGACTGATTACTCAGACTGGCCTGTAGCATGGTATGCCACTTGCAAATGTGTATCCTGCAGTAATGTCAGTTGTCCTGCATGTACTCAATTGTGGCATCGGCCATCAATACATGTGCACATCATGGTGTCTGGTGAAGGAAGCATATCCATATTACTGACAATTACTTTGGCCATCCCTTATGCTGACACATGTACTGAGTCGGTGGCAGGAAATGGGATATGTGTGTACCGGCACATTTCCATCACTAATCCTGCAGGCCAGACAACTGTCTATGTGGTGCATGTGTGCACATATGAGTAGTGGCTAACTACATGCACCAGACTGATGGGTCCATGGACAGGTAGGATATGAGGGGCATGGTTGACTGGAAGACTGACATGTGTCTTTTTCAAATATGTGTCAGCACTTTTGCAAATATACTGCAAATGATGCTCAGCTGTGCGTTGTAATGTGCTGTACTGACTGTGATGTGTGAGGTCAATACAGGTGACTGATGTGGATCTGTTTACCCTGTTTATTTGCAGTTACATCTACGCATACTGGAGGAGACAGCTCCACGGGCCAGGAGGAACTGCAGAGGCAGACAGGGTCTGCTGCAGAGGAGTCGGAGGGACCCAGTGGTACGGAGGGTGAGGGGAGTCACACTGAGGAGACCTCAGCTACAACCACCTTGGCTGAGGAACACAGCAGCTTCAGTGATGACTCCCTTGTGGATGCGGGTGTCAGCAGACCCCAGACAATACCTAGCGAGTCTGTCCCCACCACCACCACCATCTCCACCCTCACATCTGCTCCCATCCCAGATGTCCGAGAAGGCTCCCGTGTAAGGGAGCATGTCTCCTTCGTGCCAGGCACCGCACCCCCTGCCCCTGTCACCCCTGCTGCCCTGAGTGTGGAGTCTGTGGACTTACTTAAGCAGATCCATGTAGGGCAGACCACAATGCTGAGTGTCCTCCATTCTCACACCAGTCTGTTGACACAACTGGTGTCCTTCATGGAGTGCATCTCATCGAACATGCCTGCCCTACATCGGGCCATTCAGGCCATGGCCTCCACACAGACGGCAGCAGTGTCCCTCCTCCAACAGGCCCTCACCCCTCCTACCTCTGCCACATCCACAATCCCCACTACCCTGCCTGTCCAACAAACACACACCGGCAAATGCACACACCACATCGGACACAAGCAGCACACAGACACGCAAGACAAAATCCAGACACACAAGCACGCACACTCCGGGGACTGATGGCACACACACAGGGGATGGGTCACAGACACACAAACAGGCATCCACAAGCACTCCCAGTCCTCAGATGCCTCTCCCTCCAAAACACCTTCCCTTGCCTCACCTAAAACCCCCCTTCCAAGCAGCTCTTCCTCTGTGACCTTGGCCTCTTCCCCACCGATCCATCTGCTCCAACTTACAAGGGGAAGAGGAAGTCACCACGCACAGAGGGGAGTTCCCCTGCCACATGGACACCCTCCCCCAGGTGCACAGACCCTGAGGCCCCCATCTGCAAATCCCCCTGGACCAGGAAGGGCAAGACCCCACCAAAACCACGCACTTCCACCACACAGTCTCCGTCCTGCAGCCCCCAGGCCACCACTCCACAGGTCCCACAGCCATTCCCTGCCCCAGGTTCACCCACACACCAATACCACATCCGCAGAATGCTTAGGCCCTCTCCCCCACCACATGCACTTCCACCCCCACCTCACATGCTCAGCCTGTTCCTGCCACTGGTGTGGAGACCGTGTCTCCCCCCTCTGTCCTGCCCACCTCCTCTTGAGATTGGCACTGCAGTAGGGAGCACATCCACCCCGTCTGACTTGGTCACTGCAGTGGAGACCCCGTCCACACCATCTGTCCTGCCCACTGCAGTGGTGCCGGCAACCACCCCATCTGACTTGAGCCCTGCAGTGGTGACGGCACCCACCACATCTGACTTGGGCCCGGCAGTGATGACGGCGCACACTGTGTCAGACACCTCCACTGCAGTTGCCAGCGACACTCCTGCACCCACCACCCCTCCCCTGCCCCATTCTGCTGTCCCCTGATCCTGTCCCTGCGTTGCCTGGCATGCCCCTAAAGATGCCCCTCCAGGGGAAGATGTCCCCTAGTCATAGCAGTGCAGGCAAGCGAGGGAGGAAGATTTCTTTGTATTCCCCTCTAAAGGACTACATCTAATGGACTGGCCATTGGCCTTATCGTTCTCCTGTTGAGATTTACAAAGGCAAAGGCTGAATAAAGCATTATTTCATTTATTTAGAAGATTTACATTTCGTGTACCTAATTTGTTTAATTAGCCTAATGAAATTGCTGTTGGAATCTTGTTTTATGAAAATAATGAATTAGCTATGTGATGGACTGCATGTGGTCCATGGTATATGTGTCCTATTACAGTATGTATCAGAGTAATCATTGACTGCAATTGCAGGTTGTCAGGATCCACAATGTTTGGGACAAGGAATGTGACATGCTTTTGACACAATTCCATCTTTGACTTACACTTTTGCACATAGGTTGTGCTGACATTTGTACACATTGTACATGTTTTTAATGGTACAACCGTCTACGGTGGACATGCAGAATGGCTCATTGATGATGAAAAAAGTCATCGGTCTCATCAGTACAACTTGTTATACATGGAGTTTGACAACGTGCTGATGACTTTGGAGAAACAGATGTACAGAGGCTGATGGAAACAAAGTATTCTGTGTGTTGTAATCTTTGGATCCATGTCCGAGTGTCATTCTGACATGGTAGACCCCTGCCAAGACCAAGCTTGCCACAGCTGACCTTTCACAGTAGTGATATCACCTCATGGCAGTGTGTTAATCTGTGACATATCCTGAGCCATGGTATGTGTCATGTGAGCATTAATCTCTGTGTTCAAACGCCATTTCATACCAAGACTGTAGTCCCTGCAGATGTTCCTGTTTGAGAAGCTTGCTGTGTGCTGAATAGTACAGTTCTTTTTCAACAGAGTTTACTTTGAGTGTCCGGGATGTGGGTGCAACAGTACAATGGTGTCATTATGGTGTCATCCCTGGTTGAGTTGAGATGAGGGCCTGCACTGTGGGCAAAGTCACATGTGGCACATTTATTATTTCCCGAGTCACATTTGTGCTAGCAACATCAGGATATTTTTGATATGTCATCTGTTTTTGTGAGTTTGGCACTTGTATGTGTGTATGACTGCTCACACTCAGCAGATTGTACCGTTCCCTGTAGCCTGATGGCAACATGTCTTATTTGTGGGTCTCCTTGACTGTTTCATTATTATGAGACAGTCTTAATGTTCCAAATGTGTCCCAAACATTTCACGTTCAGCACATGTACTCCATCCTAAACGGTGGAACAAATTTCACCATGTGTGATGACTAGCTATGTGTATTGTGTTTGTTAAACACAGATCCCACCACCACCCCTGGAGATGTAATGGGTGCCTGTACAATGTCACCAGTCAATGTAGGCTTAGATGTGGCACATTGCTGCAGATCAAGGTGTTTAGACTGGCCAAATTTGAGTTGTCTCTTGGCAAGGCCCCTACCTGCAATGTGGCCTTACATTACAGGCCATGCCCTGTGAGTTATGTTTGGGTATGTGAGATGGCAGTTGTTGTTGCAAGGCACATGACACAGTGCGCAAGAGTGAGTGTGCTGAAATGTATGGCCCACATCCTAATTTATCTTCGCAGAGGGTCAGCAGACAGGATACTGTCACCACAGTGTTGTGGCCTTGAGGATACTGCGGAAGAGAGTCAGTCTCTTGTTGTATTGTTTGTTGTTCCACCAAGCTTGTTACGCTAGTGACAGTTATGCACCCACTTATGAAACAATGCCTGATTGCCCACATTCACTATCCCAATTAATGAAATACTTCGGGATTGTACTCAACACGCATATGTCTCAGTGGAGTTCTGCCCCCCCATCGTATGTGTTGGCCCAGCCTAAAGACACTTACACACACACACATGTTGTGTTTGTTCTGCAGTGTGTGGCTGGTTGTTTGTCTTTGTGCATCTTCACCCATGTATTTCAACTTTCTTTGAAGGGCATGTGGTGGATGCTTTGTTGAGTTGTTTTCTCTACTGGCCCTGGTACTCCTACATCCTCAGTCTGAACATTCCTTCTGTTTCGAAATTGCCATTGGTGCCACAATGTATAACTGGATCTCAGCACAACTGTAGTTTCAGACGGAATCCTTTGTATTTGTGTATGTTTGTGGAACAATATGTGTGCCTAGGCATTTTGATGGTCATATCTTACATTGTCCAATTGTAAATTTGTGGAAGTGTTAGCCCCCAATAGCAGTGATTGGCTGCACATAGCGGAGGATATGTTTGCACACACAAACATCTTTGCCTCAACAGTTCTGTGTTTGTTTGGCACACAATCAGTACTTTATCAATACATAGCTTGTGTGTTTAGGCCCAGAAACATACATGTTTTGTTGAACATGCTGGGGGGATGTAACACACATTCCCATGTTTTTCACTATAGTGATGGGGGGCTTATGCCCCATGACACCTATGTGCTTGACAATGCTGGGGTATTGAACCCCACACTCAACTTTTTGTCACTACTGTGATGGGGGTTATACCCCATGACACCTATGTGCTTGACAATGCTGGGGGATTGAACCACACACTAACATCTTTGTCATTACAGCTTTGACAAATAATTTTCTTTATGTGTCAATTTTGCTGCCTGTTTACACACAAATACACAATTTTGACATTACAGCAGTGGGGGAGTGTTCTGACTCCACACCCTATAGTCAGAGAATGCTGGTAGTGATAGGCATCCACCCCCCTATAGTTAGGTTATGCTAGTAGTGATAGGCATCCACCCCCCTATAATTAGGATATGCTAGTAGTGATAGGCATCCACCTCCCTATAGTTAGGATATGCTAGTAGTGATAGGCATCCACCCCCTATGGGGTGGACAATGCTGGGAGTGGTAGGCATCCACCCCCCTATGGGGTGGACAATACTGGGAGTGGTAGGCATCCACCCCCCTATGGGGTGGACAATGCTGGTAGTGATAGGCATCCACACCCCTATGGTTAGGATATGCTAGTAGTGATAGGCATCCACCCCCCTATGGGGTGGACAATGCTGGGAGTGATAGTCATCCACCTCTATGGTTAGGATATGCTAGTAGTGGTAGGCATCCACCCCCTATGGGGTGGACAATGCTGGGAGTGGTAGGCATCCACCCCCCCTAAGGGGTGGACAATGCTGGTAGTGATAGGCATCCACCCCCTATGGTTAGGATATGCTAGTAGTGATAGGCATCCACCCCCTATAGTTAGGCTATGCTAGTAGTGATAGGCATCCACCCCCCTATGGGGTGGACAATGCTGGGAGTGATAGTCATCCACCCCTATGGTTAGGATATGCTAGTAGTGATAGGCATCCACCCCCCTATGGGATGGACAATGCTGGGAGTGATAGTCATCCACCCCTATGGTTAGGATATGCTAGTAGTGGTAGGCATCCACTCCCCTATGGGGTGGACAATGCTGGGAGTGGTAGGCATCTACCCCCCTATGGGGTGGACAATGCTGGGAGTGATGGGCATCCACCCCCTATGGTAGGGTTTCCTTTCGTGTGCTCGTGACATTTTGGTGTGTGGTAGGTGTCTGACTCACCTTCTGCGTCGTGCGCGTCGGTAACGGTAGGCGTACAGTATAGGGAAGACATGCGCAATTGGATAAATGGCTGCTCCGTCTCGTTCCCGTTGATCGTGTTCTGGCGCGAATCGGAGCTTCAATACGCCTCGTCCGAATGCTGTGATGTGCTGGAAGCGGCGCCCTGCCCGACGCGTAGAAAAAACGCATCGTACTTGCGTGTCCGGAAACTGGTTGGGAAACGCCTCCATACGACTCAATTTCCGTTTTTCCTGAGCCTGTTCGGTCGTGAAATAGGGCACGATCGGAGCGGACGATTGGGTCGGAAATGTGCCTGTAATACGCATCGTACTTGCTCGTTTGTAGGAAAAAGCTCCGGATACGAGTCGGTCGTGAGGTAAGCCTACGAATAGAATTGGGAAGGCTTTTTTAGCGAGATCGGAATCGGGCCCACAGTGTAAAGACCAACTTCACAGAAAAATGTGTTTATAAATTCTGAGTTCAGGGAACCCAAACTCCAAATTTTCTATTTCTTCCCAATTGAAAGTTGGACTTGTAAGGTGTTACAAGGAAGCTCCAATGATAACCTATGGGAGAGATAGTCCTTGCAATAGTGAAAATAGAAATTGGCATATTTCACTATCAGGACATGTAAAACATGCCAGCACATGTCCTACCTTTCACATACACTGTACCCTGCCCATGGGGCTACCTTGGGCGTACCTTAGGGGTGCCTTACATGTAGTAAAAGGGAGAGTTTAGGCCTGGCAAGTGGGTGTACTTGTCAGGTCAACATGGCAGTTTAAAACTGTCCTCACAGACACTGCAGTGGCAGGTCAGAGACATGTTTACGGGGCTACTTATGTGGGTGGCACAATCATTGCTGCAGGCCCACTAGTAGCATTTGATTTACAAGCCCTGGGCATACCAAGCGCACTTTACTAGGAAATTACCAGTAAATCAAATATGCCAATCATGTATAACCAAGCACAATCATATTTTTTCCACAGGGAGCATTTGCACTATAGCACTAAAAAGTGATGGAAAAGAGCCCAAAGTTCAAAAACCAGCAAAAAACGAAGTCCAGCATACAGTCAAAAATACAGAAGGCAGAAGCAGAAAGACTGGAGAAACCATGCCAATGATGCCATGTTTAGCACCAGGGCATTGTCTGATGGCTATCTGGCACCTATCTCAGTCATAGACTGCTGCCTTGCTCCACTGAAGATTCTCGTCTTCCATTCCAGAAGGCAAAACTTTCCACTGGACCGAACCTGTTACCACCCCATCGCGGTCGCCCTTAGCTATTTACTTTGACACAGTCTAGTGTTACCAGATATTCGCAGTTTGCGCTTTGTGTTTTTTGATGAACAGCGGAGTTCACCGCCCAGGCCTACTATTTTCCTGCTGGCGGCTACCTGTTTTTGATATTACCCCCAGTTGTACTTGCTATGAGTTGTGTATTTTAGTCCTTATGTGATCGTCATATGTGCGGAGCTCGCGGAGTGCAGAAAACTCCGCTTTGCGTAGTGCAGCTGAGTTATTTCCCCGCTCGCGCTCGCGAACGGTAAATTCACGAGTGCGAGCTGCTGGTCGGGAAGAATTTCTACCCAAGTGGCAGGAAAACCAGCGCGAACGGCAGTTCACAATGCACTCCGCCACTTGCGGAACTCCGCTGTGTTTTTTTGTCACTTCGCGGAGTTCCGCGTAGCAAAACTCTGCGAACTACTCCCAGGGTTAGAAAATAGCCCCGGTAAGGGGGGGGGGTTAACGGCTTATATAAATAAGATCTCTTTCGTAAGTACTGTCAAAGTAATTACCCTTACTCCCCTAATCACCAAAAGGCTTATCCAACAAGAGTCACCTTCCAATACCTCACTAGATCGTGATCATTCAGAGTGGAGCATGTAATTAGCTGAATTAACAATCAACAATGTTCTTTCAAAAATAGGCAACTGCAAGGACAATGAAGTGCACCAATGCCGACGTTTCATCAACCCCCATGACCCAAATGAAAAAGGAACATTTCTGACCTTGCGCCAATGCATGGGCCCTCAGCCAGGTTTCTGCTTAACGCCCATGTGGGTGCACTATTCCAACGTGCAGTCAAGCCCTTCCATTGTGATGCCACCCCCGAGCTAAAAATTGTAAACTTTTTTAAACTGGTCAGAAGGAGCACATGCACTGGAGGAACACAAATGACATTCCGGGGACCCATACCTAAAACTGCAGTATTGCAACAAAAGTTATGTATATTTATATAGTGATGTATGATCTGTCTACTATGGGTAGTCCCACACTTGAGTGCTCCTGAGGAACTGCTAAGTCAAAAGAGATTCACTAAAGGGGTACTACTGTGCCTGTGCAGGGACCTCTTACATGTTATCTACAATTATACCAAACAGAACACCAGCATTCCACGTGCACTGCACAGCCCCCTTTTGCATAACACATGGTACCAGCACATGACCACAGCAGGCGGAGTACATGAATGCCTGCCATGATCCACTGTTGCCTTTATTGGGCAGTGCTGGGATGTAGTCAGGTGTACAGGGTGTGCAGACTGGGCTTACCTTGAACACCTTGCAGTCACCGAAAGCACTGTCAACGTCACCCAGCTCACCACTGATAATGTTCCTCTGGTGATTGTCCCTCATCACATGGTCCCTCTCCGGCAGAGAGGTAACACCAACACGGGTGGAGCCGACGTCACCGCTCAACATACAAACCCACAGTCTATGGGTGACCAGCGGAACAGAAGGAGGTCACAGTAGAGGTCAGCAGGCTGAGGCTGTCCTCTGTGCCAATCACCGACCAGCCAGCTCCGGCCTAAAGGTCTCTCCATAGAGGGCGACACCCGCCTCCCTTCTCAAACTCAACACCCAACAAATCTTGCGAGATCAGTGTGGCCGCTGGGATGCGTAGTTTGCTGCTTTGGGAAACGTAATGTATGTTGCTTGTTGCGAAGTTGGACCTGCAGAGTCAATATAACTTCAACCAGTGGACTAAATGAGTCTGCTTACTAATAGGGTTGCCTAGCACTAAGATAGTCATCACCATGATGTGTTCACTTCTCACCATGGTTGAAGACAGACCATAGCAGTTGTACGCCAAGCCTGATCCTGTAAATATTAGGGGTGAGCAGTGACCAGCGGTGACTCGAGCCCACCAGTAAAATGAACTCCACTCCACCGGTGGTAGGAGGAGGTTCTGCGCTGTAACTCCATGTTCCAAACGGAATATGGAGTGGCAAAACTCTGCAAACTCAATCAGTGGAGCAGAGTTTGCCGCCCACCCCTAAGCAAGACCCCCAACTTGATGCATAAATAAGTCTGCTCCATCATCTATATATGGACCAAGAGTGGCTCTTACGGAATCCGAGGCAGTCTTCTTAAACAAGAAGGGGTCTCCCAACATGGAATTCCTATGTAGGGCCATCCAACTCGGGGGAAAAATGGGAATGGATCGGATGGGGGAGGGTTTAATGAAAGTATGACTACCCATGTCAGGGAATTTGGGCCAAGGAGGTGGGTGGATACACTTGGTTAGAAGGGAAAGGACAACCCCTGATTGTATGGAAAATTACACTGTATTCCTTATATTTGAGAAGAAAAGGTATGCTTCTGATAGGCACAAGTGATAATATATATTCCGGATATGCAATGAGGCATCTCAATGCTGATGGATTATTATTGGCAATGTGGCGAGCATACCTACACTCAGTTGGTTTCTGCATGCAGACGACTGTGTTCCCTGTTCACAATGCATACCCCAACCCTGGTCATTCCAGGAGAAGAGCTAACAGACTTGTACCATCATCCATTAAAAAAAAGATCACCTTGTTGCACCAACCTCATGAAAGGAGAGTGGCAGACTATTTTGGCTGGGCACAGTTCAAAGATATTCCAGAAGAATTTAGACTGTTCACGGAAGCACAGATGGGGGCAGGGGAGTTGATGCCCTTCTTCACCCTGTAGACAAAAGCTAATGTGCGCTGGCTACAAATGACCCGGTGGGAAATGCTCAAAATGATGAACAGCACTGAGCTCAGCCTCAATTCTATCAAGGTGAAAATGTGAGCAATCCACCTCATGGTAATGCAGCACTGTTATGTACTGGACTTAGTGACTGCAATGGAGGGAGGGGCCTGTGCCAAGATTGGAGCCGCCTACTGCACGTTCATCCCAGGGAATGACATGGACAATGGAACACGGACGGTTGCCATTCAAGCACTGCACAATCTACAAAGGAGCATGCTTGAAGAAAGAGGTACCCCTGAGCAGGAGTGGTTTCCTAGTTGGTTCTCCTGGCTTCCACAATGACTATTCGGTTTATGTAAATCACTGTTGCCGGTTATCGTTGTGTTTCTATTTGTATGCGACGTTATACAATTGGATATCACCTGCTGTAAAAATGCAGACCTCAAACTGGGTAGAATGCAAGTAATTAGGAAGGTAGTCGTAGTCAAAAGCGAGCATAAGGAACAACAGACCCCAAATAAAGTAACTGAACAAATGCATAAGTTACATAGTGTAGTTGAAAAATCAACTAGAAGGGCGAATGTTATTATTGAAATCGATGCGTTCATCTATAGAAATGAAATCTCATCCTTATTAATAGAATCCCCCATTTTGAACTCTACATCAACCTCAATTCACAAACATGTAGTATAGCAGGCCCTGAGACCCAGGCCAAGGATTACTCATTGATAGGTCACAGGTGGGATGGTGCATAGCTGGCAGGCACACACTCTGGTAGGAAACTCTTGACCAATCCCTCAGGCATTACAATGGTCAGGGAAGATAGCCCCAATACAGCACACATGACTTGAGGGGGTACACGAGCTCCAAAAAACACAATAAAAAGTCAGATGCCAGATGAGTTAGGAACACATAGCCAATCAGGACCTAGCACACATAGTGATCATGTGCTTCTCATGCCGGACATCTGGACACATTTTCCACTGGCCACGCTGTGTCCGGGCAAGGTGGAGACCCACCTGTAGTAACCGTTTGACCATTAATTTATGACTCCAAAAGCAGCAGCCAACATTCCTCACCATATAAGGTAAGCCGGAAACTTTTACAACCTGTTGTGTTTTGTATAAAAAGAAGGACATATACCAATTATAAATTGAGACAGTTCTCAGACCTCGTACTTGTTCTCCCTGCCATAATGTTTAATTAAACTAAGGATTTCAAACTCAAGCAACACTATTTTTATAATTTGAGGTGGGATATTTATTGTGTTGCATTTTCTATGTTTCAACTGTTTTGGTACAGATGAATACTTTATACATTTCTCCTAAGTTAAGCGTGACTGATCTGTGCTATGTCTCCCTAGGCTTGAGCTCAGGTTTAAATATTTGAGACATAACTGGACCTAGTAATTAATAGTGCCATTATTACTTGAAGAGTACTACCATTCGCTTATACTAATAGTCCCTTTCCCTCAGGTATGCAATGTATAAATGCTTGCAACCGTAATTTTGCTTGCAAACCATTGAAAAGTTACTGCCCCCTAAGTTGGGATGGTAAATGAGTTGGCAAAAGGTAATGGGTTCTGTTTGGACTCATTCCCCTTTGTGTAAAAGTTGAGAGGCATAACTGCCAACTCTCAAACATACTGTTAAAAAAATTAAAACGTTTTTGTAAAAAACAAAAAAACCTGTTTCCTTTTAGGAAAACAGGCTGCTTAAAAAAAAGTCTCTACTTGAAAACCATCACAGACATTGTGGTCAGCTGAGCTTGCAGGCCACCATCTGAGTGATGGCCTCCAATCAAAGTAAGTCTCAATTTGTTATCTACCTCATGTACATTATTGAAGTAAGTCTGCAATTTTAGGATCTGACCATAGGGCAATTTGCAAAACTCTACACTGTTGGCAAAAATACTGGCTGCAAATTGCGACCAGTTGTGCATCGGTGTATAAGACCATCTGGTCCGGTAGTCTTAAATACAGATTGTTTTGAAACAGCGAAGTCCATTTAAAAAAAGCCAAACCGAAATAGCACATCCCTTTAGGCTAAGTAGAGTCAGGCTAAAAGATTTATTCCAAAAATTCAGATCACCAGCACTCTTTTCAAGAAAACTCAAGTACAGAATTAGGTTGTTTTGCCAAATTCTAAATATGGTATCATCCAAAAACGTGGGAAAAGAAATGAGAATTAGTGATTTGACTTTACCTTTGCAATTATTGCTCAAGGTTGTCTTTAAAACCAAGCTTGTGATTATTATGTAGAGAAACAGATGTGGACATTCACATTCGTATTATGATGCATTCTATCTTAAGTACGTTTTAACCAATGACGCCTTTCTAATTAATTTCTATAATGCTCTCGCGACTCTGAAACGCTAACCTTGCTGTTGCCGCTCAAAAAGATTTGTGACTTCATGGAAGAACCCCAATATATTCACGATGTATATAAAGCATTTGACAGACTATTTACGGATACATCAGCTTGTCTGCCCCAGGTGGCACATCGGATTCTCATTAAATATTTTACTGTCTTGGCCTGTTGACATTTATGGCACAGAAGATTTGGATCTGAAAGGTTGCTAAGTATTACAAACCATATACATTACTACAACGTTCCATGCCATTAATTAAGAGTTATTTTATTTGGAAGTGACTGTTCTCTGTTTGTGAAATGTTCTCCGCTTTATTTTATTATTGTGGGCCAATCTGTTTTATGAGCATTTACAAAGTACAAATATAACTTATTTTTATTGGTTCCTGACCTAAACCGAGAGAATGTTGATTGGGATAATACTGAGGAAGGCAAACAAAAAATGGTGGGTGGTAATCTTCGAATTTGGTTCAGGACCACAGGGGAGGAAAATGTGCAAAAACCTTATTTCATTTAATTGAAGTGTCAACTGCGAAATATGTATTGCTAAACATTGAAATGGTTTGCAGCTGTACTTTTTTTCCTGACATTTATGTACTTTATTGTAGGCATCTTTCTGGAGAAGCCATTGGCCTGGCAATGATTAAAGAGACAGTAAAAAAAAGGTGAAAGCTGCAGGGTACAATATTTGCCTTTCAGTGGGAACCAGTGAAGTGTTTTCAGGGCAGACTTCAGTGGTCCAGCATCGTCAGGTTGTTTGGAGGATTTTACAGCCTGCTATTTACTTGAGGATTCTGGCCGGTGTACATCATTTTGCAGTAGTCAATTCGTGGCATCACCGAGGAGCTTTTCATCCCCTCATGGAGTCATATTAGGGCATTAGCTGCAACTTGATGTTCAATACCTGTCTTAGATCACAAAGGTGAGTACTGCATTGAAATAACAACAAACTGTTTAGTGCTGGTGTTAGTCAAGACCTTTTCATTTTAATAAAATATGTATAATATACTTACATATAGGGGCTTTCATCTACCTCTCTTCATCCATTGGTATGTTGTAGTGTCAATCAAATTGTGCTTCCACCCAAGTCAAGTCAAATTTGCTTTATTCGGTTTTCATTTTAAATCACAAAACCATAAAAGCACAGTTTCAAAATATTTATCACAATTACTACAAATCACACTACACATGTTAACCCTAAAAACATTTTTTCTCAATATAAATCACAGTTACTTTAAAATACCCAGTTAAAATCAGTTTGTAAAAAAATAAAATAAAAAATAAAACCAGAAAACATCACTAATCATAATTTTTTGGGTGAAACTGAATTCAAATTTTTTTTCCTGCATTTAATTATACCTTTCAGAAAGGAAGCAATATTTCTTATAAAACCTTCGTTATCTAAAAACTGCAATGCCAGATAGGCAGGGCGACATTGCCTCAAGCCCCAAATTCTCAGAAAAGGTAGGATCCACCTCTTTCTTGGCTCCAGGTAATGTTTACAAAACAAAACCACATGGATTGATGTTTGTGGTGAACATCCATCACAAGGGCAATTTATTAAATTTTCGGACCAATCATTTACCATGGGGAAGGATACTAGTCGGTGGAATACATCTAATCTAAAGCGTGTAAGGACAAATCTGTCGTAACCAGACAAAATAGAGGTTAAGTATGGCTGCATTGCATTTGTTATACGTATCGACTGGTTCAATTGTACTGTCGGTTTATACACCTCACCAGCGTATCTAATTTGCTCCATGTGAGTCATGCATAGCTTTTTTAAAACTTTTCTAGGGATTAAACACATCAATGAGGGATTAAAAAAGAGTTCAGGTTGACTCAAATCCATCATAAACTCTTTAATATATTTCAGCCACCTAATATATAGAGCTTGTTCTAGTTTAAGAGTGTAACTTCACACATTCTGATTAAATGTTGTTTTTTGCGAGGTCCAAATTCGGTGCCACAGTAAAACTGGTTGCACCTTTATTATATCCGAAATATAATATAACCCCAGCTCAGTGTGGCAAATATAAGTTGACGTCGAGCGTGGGACGGCCAGTAAATACCTCAAAAAGGGGTTCTCTACTCTCTGTAATTCGGATACATTGCAGTATCCCCAAATCCCAGCCCCGTACGTTGTTGTACTAACACACTTTGCCTGGTAGATTTTGACCAACTCAGTTGGGGGCCTCTTACCCAACTTCTGTGAGAATTTTACTAGGGCGATTGTAGTTCTCATGAAGAGTAGTTTCCTAGCTTTAATGGCCTGTTGCCACGTTCCCATATTGTCTATGAGAATACCCAAATAAGGGTACGTCTTAGTAGTTTCAACTTTTTTATTCTCAATAAAAATAGCCCTCTGATTACTACCACCCCTCCCGCAATTCATTATAAAAGTTTTGGTAACATTGATTTTTAAATCTAAACTTTTCATGTACTCACTATATCTGTCAAGGGCCCTTTGGAGCTCTAGTGGAGTTTGGGCCATAACTACAGCATCATCCGCATAGAGGAGGGCAGGTATGGGGCGTTTTTGTATCTGAAGTAGGTCCTGGCACCCTTCGAGCATGACTTCTTCCAAGCCGTTGGTATATAGAGAAAACAAGAAAGGTGCCAGGACGCAGCCCTGCCTAACCCCCCTCTCCACTTGGAATGGTGCTGTATATTCTCCATTCTGTCCATACCGTACTCTAGCTCTTGCATTCGAGTAGAGTTCTCTTATAAATTGGATTAAGGGAGGATCAACCCCCATTGCCCCAAGAATATTCCATAATTTGTCGTGACATACACAGTCAAACGCAGTAGAGAGATCTACAAAGGCCAAGTACAATTTTCCTTTTTTTACTTTTGTGTATTTCCCCATTAAAATTGTTAAATTAAGGCACTGCTCTATAGTTCCAAGACCCCCCCTAAAACCAAATTGTAGGTCCGATATTACATTGTTGTCTTCAGCCCATTGCTGGAGGAGGTTTAATATAATACGGCCTGCCACTTTTCCCACCAAATCCAACAAAGATATAGGACGATAGCATGTTGGATTCTGTCTATCACCTTTTTTGAAGATTGGTATCATAAGTGACTCAGACCAGGTTGCCATGAGTCCAACTTTACAACAGGCTGCGAGCACTTGCTTTATTAATGGACCCCATAGTTCTATGTCTTGTTTAAAAATATCAACTGGGACTCCATCTGGGCCCGGGGCCTTTCCGCCTTTACTAACTTTCAAAGCGGATTGTACCTCTTCAAGGGTAAAATCTAAATTCATTGGAATATCTTGTATTGAAGGACTAAAAATTACAGGACTCCCAGTTATACCTCTTTCCTCCTTAGTCTTACTAAACATTTTAGAGAAATGATCTATCCACTGTCCTTCATCAATTGCAATTTCTATAGTTAGAGTCTCTTCAGATCTCAAAAAAGGAGAGTTAACCACACGCCAAAAGGCGATGCTATCCCTTTCTATACTTGCCTTATATAAATCAGCCCAAATATTCTTTTTTAATTCACCTTTTCGTATTTTCATTGCTTGGTTATATGCCTTCCTGCACTGCCTTATTTCCGCACCATCCCTATCTTTTTTATGTAAAGCATGCTTTAAGTTAGTATAGGCCTTTGCGCAGTTATTGTCAAACCACCCATTTTTCTTCTTTCTCCCCTTCTTTGTTTCAACTTTCAGTGTATTCCTTATTATTTCTGTTATTTGTGCATAGGAATCCAGTACCACCTCATATGGTGTATGCTCATCCAAACATTTAAAAATTTGTTCTAAACTATTCTCTACCACTGTTTTAGTAATTGTACGTGGCTCTACCTGAGCCCACTTTAGAGAATAGCCATTTAATCTATCAGTTACCAAATCTTGGATCGGTTGGATCCTCCTACTATGGGCTCCATATATTTTTGTAGGGACAGATATAGCCACACTTAAGGGAAAATGATCACTTAGGGCGTTCCTATGTGTTTTAAAACTTAATATCCGGGAAGCAAATCTATTTGGGATTACTATAAAGTCAATAATAGTGCTCAACCCTCTCCCATTAAAAGTCTGGGTAAAAGGGATAGGTGGCGAGCTCAGTACATTTACAAAACCCATATCTAAAAGAAATAAAATCTCATTTAAACCATCTCCATGTGCACTATGTGAGAAGTGTGGTAAGTTACAATCATTTTCATCTGTTAGTCCACATATTCCATCATCACTATGTGGACACAAAGCAGTATTAAAATCACCCCCCACACAAATAATACATTCTCTCTGCTATCATTCTGGATGTCCTGTAGAGCACTTCTAAGCTGCTTTATCATAGCTACCACATGTTCTTTCTGAGCATTATTGTAAAAATTTATCAGAACAACAGAGTCCCGTTTATCTATATTCATAGTCACTATTTGATCATTCGGTTCTGTAATACTAAACGAAATTGTATTTACTCTTAGGAGATTCGAGACATATATACTCAGGCCTCCCTTTGACCTCCCAGATATCGATGGTACTGCTGATGTGTGAAATGTCTTGTAACCTTCGATATGCATTTCTTTCAGTGACCAAGTCTCTTGTAAGCAGAGAATATTAAATTTCCTTACAAAATCAAGCCAGAGATGATTCGTTAATTTGGATCGTAGACCAGCTATGTTCCAATAAAGTATCGTGATGTTATTCTCATTGTTCTTTGACTGGATTTGAGTGTCGTTTTGTGTGTTTGTGGACAGGTAGGGAAGTAATTCCCCCGTTTTCCCCATACTTGGCCCCGGCTCCATCGTATCACATAGCCTCACTTTAGAGTTTGTGTAATTAGCTTTTTGTACATCCCTCTGTTTCTGCGAACTATCTCCCTCATATAAAGAAGTAATATAGTTGGTCGAGTCAATCCTACCTAATTCTTGCATAATCTGAACTGGCGGGTTAACAGCAGCATCATTAGGTTGAATATTCAGTCAATCAATCTCCTCTAGTGAGGACAACGGTGCAAAACAGTTTCTCACCGGAACACTATATACATTCTCATATCTTACTTCATTTACTCGATCAGTACCTCCTCTCTCCATCAGAGTAGTGAGTGGTCGGTAGAAAAAACCTAGGGGCAAAATGTTTATACCCCCCATATTCACGGATTTATCTCCTCCCTTCCTTAAAATCTTTTCGACCAGGTGGGGTGTTTTAAATGTTAAGACCACACAATCTCCCGGAAGGGTTTTTCGACTTTTTCCGACCCATTTCACCCTCCGACCCATTTTAAACTCCATAAAAAGTTGTTCGGTAAATCCAACCCTTGTACTTAACCAATGGAGGGGCTTATTTCTTAGGGTTTCCCAAGATTCTGTGTCCTCCGTTCTTAATTTTGGTACATTGGCAAGTATTACCGTGTATGGTGTACAAGGTGGGGGTAGATCTAAATAAGGTTGCTCATTGGGGATAGCATTCGTGGGCGGAAGTACATTATGTTGGTAAAGGGGAGTCAAATTAGAGGTGTAGTTTTTAGCAATTACTTCCTTATTCCCCCTTTTTTGCATCTTCATCAAACATTGATCATTTTGATTAAATGGGGGAATGGGCTGAAATATACTCATGTTAGATTTTCTACAATCTCCTTCTTGATGGGGCTGACCTTTTTCATTCTGTGTTTTAGGGCCCCCACTTATTTCGGCCTTGCCATCCACCCTTTCTTCGTGTTTATCGAATGAATCTTTAAGGGTGTCTACTCTAGCTAAAAGGCCCGTTAACGTCTGTTCAATCATAGTTACTCTTCCCTCTATCATTGAAAGAGATTCTCTAAGATAATGATCTAATTTCTGTACAAGAGTATATATGTTCCTTGTATCGGCCTCCTTGGTGGATGATTTTAATTTGTTATCCATCTCCACCAATGGTTTCAGTATCATTTTTTTCTCTGCTACTACTTTTTTGACGGGTTTAACCTTTTTTGGCATATTTTCTATAATCGGTTTAATAGGTATTTTATGACCCATAGCCTCTATTATCTCAATGCTCTTATCGGTATCGAGTAATATTTCTGTTCTTTTTTGTGGGGGCTGAGTAGGACATTCCTGACTACTCGATATTATTTGGTCGGTCATGTCCTGGACACAGCCGTTCTGAAATGTAATACAGTGTACGTCTACCCCAGACGGGCATACCTCTCCATTTATCCCTTCAATAGGGTTTTAATCCCTTCATGTAAATCTTGTGAAGTTGCTACTAGTGACTCCTCTACCGAGCATATTTGCTTCTCAATTGCTCCGATTGCCCCTGTCAAGTAGGTCAATAACGTTTGCTGTGTGTTCCCAGCGACCTTTTTCGGGTGCGGGAGCTGGGCTGTTAATATTTTTCTTTTCCCCATATTGTCAGTAAATCTATCTGACTATCTAACAAAACCCTCTAGCAACTATCTTGACACAAATTACGGAGTCACACAGTAACAAGGAATCAGTGTCTCGTGTGCGCACAAATACAAAATGGAATAAAAACCTCCTCGGGCAGTTCTGTTACAATCGGGAACAATGTTTTGTAACCGTACCTCACAGCCCTATATACTTTATTCGTATAATTACTCATCCGGTCCTCACAGCGAAGAGAGTGGGCCCAGCCCAGCCTAGCCTCCTTCGGCCTCTGACGGACTCAGACGGACCCGTCTTGGCCCAGTCTTCGCCCCTGCCGGCGCCCCCCTCGCGTGTCCCACGCAGCGGGACACCTCAGTTAGATTTATGGCGCTCCTGCGCCCGTAGCTCCTCCTCGCAGGACCGTCAGGGACCGGAGGAAAAGTTCTGCAGCCAAAGCGCCCGCGTGAAGGGCTCCCTTTCCTGCTACAAAGTATCCAGCAGGGATATTTTCACAAGACTTCCCGCTTCGCCGAACACCTCAGTTAGATTTATGGTGCTCCTGCGCCCGTAGCTCCTCCTCGCAGGACCGTCAGGGACCGGAGGAAAAGTTCTGCAGCCAAAGCGCCCGCGTGAAGGGCTCCCTTTCCTGCTACAAAGTATCCAGCAGGGATATTTTCACAAGACTTCCTGCTTCGCCGAACACCTCAGTTAGATTTATGGCGCTCCTGCGCCCGTAGCTCCTCCTCGCAGGACCGTCAGGGACCGGAGGAAAAGTTCTGCAGCCAAAGCGCCCGCGTGAAGGGCTCCCTTTCCTGCTACAAAGTATCCAGCAGGGATATTTTCACAAGACTTCCACCCACTACAGCATACAGCATGGGGTGATGGGTCAGCCTACTTAAGCCACTCATTAACTTCACATTGAGTGACTGCATTTTGCTCTCTCACAAGGAGCATATTCATGCACAATCTAGTTCTCTTCAGTGCCAGTGTTTTTGTTTTTACTTTATAATTACTTCAGTGTTGCCTTTGTTTTCAGAACCTGATATGATAGCAGTATTTCTGATGCTCATTTCGGTGCACAGACATAATATCGAGTTTTTTTTTCCGACCTACAGAAATATCGAGTTGTAAATATCGGAGGGACAGAATATCGACATCAAGAATATCGGTGACCAAAATATCGACCTGAAGGTAAGACATATCGTTTTTGTTAATATCGAAGTTAGTAATATCGTTTGCAAAAATATTGTTGTTAATAATATCGATGTTTATATTAGTGTTATGTATTTTAGTATGTATTTTATATGCATGTGCTCCACATTTTTTGTTATGTTTTGTATTTTTTTTTAAATATATGTATTACATTTTTAGAAGTTAGTAATTTTTTTAAAGTACATTTTGCGTTTTAGTACCGTAGCGGGTTGTGGGTTTATAGGGGAATAGGGTGGGAAGTAATTTAATTATAATAAAGTCATTATTAATTATTATTTTTTGGTATTGATAATTAATTTATTGTTAAATAATTGTTAATTGGTAATTAATTTGTATTAATTGATTAATTGATAATTATATTATTTGTGTTCATTTAGTTTAGGAGCGGGTAGTGGGTTTATAGGGGAATAGGGTGGGAAGAAATGTATTATAATTAAGTAATTATTAATTTTTATTTATTGGTATTGATAATTAATTTATTGTTAATTAATTATTAATTGGTAATTATTTTTTATTAATTGATTAATTCATAAATATATTAATTGTGTTAATTTTCGTTTAGGAGCGGGTTGTGTGTTTATAGGGGATTAGGGCGTGAGGTAATTTATTCTAATTAAGAAATTATTAATTTTTATTTATTGGTATTGATAATTAATTTATTGTTAACTAATTAATAATTGGTAATTAATTTTTCTTAATTGATTAATTGTTTATTATATTAATTGTGTTAATTTATTTTAGGAGCGGGTTGTGGGTTTATAGGGGAATAGGGTGGGAAGTAATTTAATGTTATTAAAGTAATTATTAATTTAAATTTATTGGTATTCATAATTAATTTATTGTTAATTAATTATTAATTCGTTATTTAATTTAAAAAAAAATTTAATTGATAAGCATGTTAATCTGTGATGGACTATAGGCAGCATATGGGAAGATTATTACTCTGGAAGAGGAAGAGCTAACCTTTCGGGTTGGCTCTTTTTTGAAAGCGGCTGTGCGTTCTCGCAATTCTATGTGCTCTTGTTGAACTTTGTTTATTTGAATGTTCTTTTATCCCAATTTTTAAATTCAGTCTTGATGTATTGCGACGATTATGTTTTTATCTGTTTGCACTTTTATGGATATGTATTTTTATCCGAATAAAGTCTTTTGAATTGAATTGAATTTTAACCCTCTGCTATCAATCAATCAATGAATCAATCATGTCACTTATAAAGCGCACTACATACCCGCGAGGGTCTCAAGGCGCTGGGGGAAGATGGGGGTGGTGCTGCTACTGATCGAAGAGCCAGGTCTTGAGGAGTCTTCTGAAGGCCAGTAGGTCTTGGGTCTGTCGGAGGTTGGTGGGGAGGGTGTTCCAGGTCTTGGCGGCGAGGTGGGAGAAGGATCTGCCGCCGGCGGTCGTTTTCCGGATGCGGGGGACTGTGGCGAGGGCGAGGCTGGTCGAGCGGAGCTGGCGGGTGGGGGTGTAGAAGCTGAGTCGTCTGTTGAGGTAGGCTGGTCCGGAGTTGTGGAGTGCTTTGTGTGCGTGGGTGAGGAGCTTGACGGTTATCCTCTTGTTGACAGGGAGCCAGTGCAGGTCTCTCAGGTGGGGTGTGATGTGGCTGCGTCGGGGGATGTCGAGGATAAGACGTGCAGAGGCGTTCTGGATGCGTTGCAGCCGTCTCAGGAGCTTAGCCGTCGTTCCTGCGTAGAGGGCGTTTCCGTAGTCCAGCCTGCTGGTGACGAGGGCTTGGGTGACTGTTTTTCTTGTTTCGGTGGGGATCCACTTGAAGATCCTGCGGAGCATTCGGAGGATGTTGAAGCAGGATGAGGAAACGGCGTTGACCTGCTTAGTCATGGAGAGGGTGGGGTCGAGGATGACCCCTAGGTTGCGTACGTGGTCGGTGGGTGGCGGGGCTGTTCCCAGTGATGTTGGCCACCAGGAGTCGTCCCAGGCTGAAGGGTTGGAACCAAGGATGAGGACCTCCGTCTTGTCCGAGTTCAGCTTCAGGCGGCTGGTCCTCATCCATTCGGCGACGGCCTTCATTCCTTCGTGGAGGTGGGCTTTGGCGGTGTGAGTGTCTTTGGTGAGGGAGAGGATCAGCTGGGTGTCGTCGGCGTAGGAGATGATGTTGAGGTTGTGCTGTCGGGCGACGTGGGCGAGGGGTGCCATGTAGATGTTGAACAGCGTTGGGCTGAGGGAGGAGCCTTGGGATACGCCGCAGATGATCTTGGTGGCCTTGGATCGGAAGGGGGCGAGGCGGACGCTTTGTGTTCTGCCGGAAAGGAAGGATGTGGTCCAGTCCAGGGCTATCCAACACTTTCCCTACAGTTATACTCTCCGGAGTGGGAATAGTAATTTTTACCCCTACGGTATCCAACACTTTCCCTACTGTTGCACTCTCTGGAGTTGGAATAGTAATTTTTACCCCTACGCTATCCAACACTTTCCCTACTGTTGCACTGTCTGGAGTGGGAATAGTAATTTTTACCACTTCGCTATCCAACACTTTCCCTACTGTTGCACTCTCTGGAGTTCGAATAGTAATTTTAACCCCTACGCTATCCAACACTTTCCCTACTGTTGCACTCTATGGAGTGGGAATAGTGATTTTAACCCCTACGCTATCCAACACTTTCCCTACTGTTGCATTCACTGGAGTGGGAATAGTAATTTTTACCCCTTCGTATCCAACACTTTCCCTACTGTTGCACTCTCTGGAGTTGGAATAGTAATTTTAACCCCTACGCTATCCAACACTTTCCCTACTGTTGCACTCTCTGCAGTGGGAATAGTAATTTTAACCCTTTCGCTATCCAACACTTTCCCTACTGTTGCACTCTCTGGAGTTGGAATAGTAATTTTATTCCCTCCGCTATCCAATATTTTCTCTACTGTTTTAGTTAATGTAGTGTATAATTTATTTTAAAAAGATTAAAAATATTGTAATTTTTTTATTTGTTATATATATTTTTTATATTTTTATTTATATTATTGTTGTATGTGTATATACATATTTATAATTTATCCAAAGTTTTTCAACAATTTATAAGTTATTGAAGTAATTATTTATGAATAGTATTAGGTAAGTATATATATTATATTTTGTATGTATATGTTTAATTTATTTTTACATTATATGCATTAGTTATCATTTTTAAACATTTTAAAATATTTTTAACTATGTTTCTTTTAATTATATGTATTATTTACTTTATTTTACATTATTCTTTTAACATTAAAAAAAACAATATTTTTAACAACGATATTTTTGACAATATTTTTTTCTCTCGATATTTTTTGTACTTACCATGATGTAGATAGGATGTTGATATTCTTGACTTCGATATTTTTGTCACAATATTTTTGTACCTCGATATTGTTGCATTCGATATTTTGTCAGTGATTCGCTCATTTCACCTTTATCAGATTCCATCTCCTCCCTATACTGTTGTAAAATCCTTTTGTAATGTTTTTCTTTTCAGACTGCTTCTATTTCAAAGAATATTAGTTTGTGTCCATTTGTAGCTGTTCTGTATAAATGTATCCTCTTTTTATTTTTTCCTTCTTTTCTTTTCTTCCCTTACCTTCCTTCTTTCTTTCGATTGTTTATTTTTCCTTTTCTTTCCTTCTTTTTCTCCCGTTATGTTTGCATTCTCTCTCTCTTTCTTTTTTCTTTCTTTCTTGCTATATCTTTTGTTTGTCCCTCCACATGGGATGACTCTTGGTGGCCCCCCACCCTCAGAAATCCTCCCACCCCGATGGACCACGCACGAAACCTCAGGATCATACTAAACTCATCACTCACAATGAACCGCCAGATCAACGCTGTATCCTCAACCTGTTTATGCAACTGCACAGATAGAGGAGCACAGTACCCTGGAGTTTAAATATCCGAACTCATAGAATTATACGATGCTCAAGCATGTATCCTACATTCTTAGTAGACACTTGTCTTATGCGTGAGACAGCAAAACCATTACATTCTCTTAGAAATAAAAAATAATTCACGTCCTTATTATTTCTTCTTTTCTTTTTTTCTTTCTTTTTTGTCTTTATTCATACGTCTTCAAGTTACTAGACAAAACAAGACGATACATCCAAAACACAGCCTATGAGTTTCGTTCCAATTCACACAGGACTTCTTCAGAGCAACATTGCAAGCTGAGGTAATCCAAGCTCGCAAGAAAAAGTAGGCATCAATTCATTCACAAATTTTGTAGTTCAGATACTCGCGCATTCTCACTACGATTTCATCATATGTTAAGTCCGGCTTAACCATCAATTCACTTCGCGTTCTCTTTTTAGATCTCCCTCTCAATCTTTCATTTTATATCCACAAGAAGTCAATCCTTATGTGGCATGTGTTAATTTCCATCAGGCCTCAAATTTACATGGCCCCTTACTGCGCAGGCACGCGCTTAAAAAGGCGTACATTGCCCCCGGTACTGAGCACATGTGAGCCGCCCAAAACACCGAAGTTCTGTATAAATGTATCCTCTTTTTATTTTTTCCTTCTTTTCTTCCCTTTCCTTCCTTCTTTCTTTCGTTTATATTTCCTTTTTTTTCCTTCTTTCTCTCCCCTTATTTTTTCATTCATTCTTTCTTTCTTTTTTCTTTCTTTCTTTCTTGCTATATCTTTTGTTTGTCCCTCTACATGGGATGACACCTGGTGGCCCCCCACCCTCGGAAATCCTCCCACCCCGACGGACCATGCATGAAACCTCAGGATCAAACTAAACTCATCACTCACAATGAACCGCCAGATCAACACTGTATCCTCAACCTGCTTCAACCTCTGCATGCTTCAAAAGACATTCAGATGGATCCCATCCGAATCCAGAAAAACTGTCATGCATGTTCTCATCAGCAGCAGACTGGATTACGGCAATGCCCTCTTCACCGGATCAGCAACAAACTCCTTCGCAAACTCCAGAATGCCGCAGCCAGACTGAGCCTCGATATTACCTGTCGCAGTTACATCCTCCAACACCTACAAGACCCCCACTGGCTCCCAGTCGACAGAAGAATAACCTTCAAACTCCTCACCCATGCATACAAGGCCCTTCACAACAGCGGACCTATATACTTGGACAAATGCGTCTACTTCCATGCACTAAAAAGACACCTCTGATCAGCCGACCTCACTCTGACCTCCATCCCACGCATCTACAAGACCAGAACGTGAGAAATTTAAAAGAACAAGGGTTTGTTGTTCAGGCTGCAGACCCAGTAGCACTTTGCTCTTTCAATCGGTATCAGTATTGATATTCTGCATCTTGCACTTTATCGCTCAACCCACTGTTGGTGATGTGACACACTATTTGAAACCATCCTTCTCAACACTAGGTTTCTCCTTCTTGATATATGTTTAAATGAAATTGCTTATTACTCGCTGCTATGGTCTGATTGATGCACTTTAGTTTACACCTTTACACCTTGGTTTTCTATAATTTTTATTTCACTGCTTTGATAAATTACTATAATGTTCTATGTTTATGGTTTTTATGAACTAATAAACTAAATTGATTGATAAAAAAATTGATTGACATTCCCCAGGTAATACACCAATGACATAGAAAAGTTCAATGTCACCTGTTGACTGAAGCACTTGTTGTGCCATCCACTAAGCTGACAAAGGAAACATGGCTTCAGGCCTCCTTGTGTAGCTTGACTCCTGTAGTCGTTAAATCCTGCAGAACAATCTCTCAAAATAACCCTTTTTGACAGGAAAGAATTCTACTTTTAAATGTTAAATGAGTCATCTGTATGCTTTATAGCCTAAAAAGAAGGTGCCTGGTATTTAAAAGTGGTACACAAAAGAATTTAATTGTTGGCATGCACCCACAGTGACTAGCTCCCAAAAGCTATTTTCACTGCTGTAGCAGCCCTGTGAGAAGAATCAAACTTCTGCTATCCCTGGTGTGGGACAAGCTACCAGAATGAAGAACGTTTTATCAAAATCCAATTCAGTGGTGGAGTTAGCTTTTAATAAATATTTAAGAAAAGTGATACTTGGCTTCGTCTGTCCGAGTCTCCAGTAGACTACTTAGCATTAGCTCATCCCCTTTAAAGAGGTGTGAAAGCTGTTCCCGGAGTAAAAACAATTAATTCATTTGATTTATTTAAGAGTTTTATATAGCGCTGGCCAGACCCGAAGGTATCTGAGCGCTTTACAACAATTACAGCAGATAAATCGTACATACAGTATAGCAATAATACACACATTGACTCATTACGAATCCAGTTCAGGGTGGGGGGGACACAGGCTCGAGTTAGAGGGAGGGTGAGGTGGAAGCCTTTTTGTCAAAGCGGTAGTGTGCTGCGAAGGGCAAGATTCCGCGTTTGTCTGTAGCTATCCATATGGAAGAGATCGGTTGAGGAAGAGGTCTTTGAGCTAGCTTTTGAATTTTAAAAAGGAGGGGGTAGTCCTGATATGTACTGGGATGGAGTTCCAGATTTTGGGCGCATTTCCTGAGAAGGCACAATAGCTTGGTGCTTTTGGCAGGAAGACTTGGGTGAGAGTTACATGGCTCATAGCACAGAAACGGCAGTTGATGAGGGTTCAAGAGATTCATTAACTTGAAAGCGACCATGGTGATGCCTGCCCAGTGATAGTTCAAGTGTAAATGGAGACCTAGGAAAGAAAAGCCTTTTTTTCCTGGGCTTTGTGTAGCTAAGGACGAGGAGGAGACTTATGTGCATAAACATACCCCTCGCTAGCACACCAGTTACCAGGGCAGAAAAGTTGTGCTATTCTTGGATTTTAGCTAGACAAACAGGATATGCTGAAAAAATGATAAAAGTTGCCCCTGGAAACATTTTTATCATTTTCCAGGACCTGTCCCAACCCACGAGCTACTAAATCCTACAAAAGGGGCACCGTACCCACAGTTCATCAGAACACTTCTGGGCCTGAGAAAAAACAGAAGAGCACTGGACCTGCTGTCTGTAAACTGTGTGGAGACCTGAACTTTTTGACCTGTTCCCACTTTACCCTGGACAGTGAAGTGGAATGCAAGGGTCAGTTATCTGACCTCATATGTGGCTACAGAGACATAACAAGCTGGAAGAAGCCTTTTTATTGAAGTGCCCAGCAATTGGCCCTGAACCGGACCCTGCTGGCGGTCTTTGCTGGAGTGATGCCTGGTCCTAGGTGCTGTCCCTGAGGTTCTGGGAGCCTTAGAAGTGACCATTTAATTCATTTGATTTTTCTCTATTTTTATAAATTGATTGTCAGATTTTAATTGTGTTTCGTTTTGACTTTTTAACTTTTTTATTGCTAAATACTATACAAATGTTTCCTGTCTGCTCTGTGCCATAGCTACCAGGGGGTTGAGCCCAGGTTCAAAATATTTAAACTGTGTTTTACCTTAAGAGGTTTGTGGCCTTATTCCTTTTGTTGGACTTCCATCCACCTCAATTATCAATCCATTTTCTTACAGTGGTGAGAATTTACAATGACAGAAGAAACATTCCTTCATTCATTCAAATACGTATTTCAGACAAGAGGTAATGTTTGCCAGGTTTACTGATGTGTTGTGCAGCTTGTACTTTATTTGGGTGTTTTTTTCTCATACATTTGGAAGCTTACATAATAATTCTCTAGGCAAAGGATACATGTAGATGTTAAAGAGGAAACAGCATATGGAAACTAGGGGTGGGTCTCACTCAACGGAGTTACGTAAAAACTTTGCAAAACTCAGTGGAGTTCTGCCACTGGGCAGAAATATGCACGTTGCGCTGCAATTTAGCACCAGTAGGGCGAGCAGTGCTGAAAAATCAGCATGAACGGAACCATGCGGTGTGCAAGAGAGCCCGACCATTCAAGTTGATCAAGCTCGAGCTGCAGCAAATCTACCCGAGAAGCAGCACTCTGAGAGTGACCGCTCACGACCGTCCGTGACTGCCTGCTTTAGAAAATGGTGCCAGTGGACGCCAAATCTTGTATTTTTGAATGCCCACGGAAAATAAATTCCGCCACATGGTGATTTGCGGAATTTGACCGGAACTCTGCGTTACAAGAGTAACATCAAGTCTGCAATTTCCACCAATTCCACAGGTGAAATGAAACATTCCACCCACCCCTAATGGATACCGTAATTGCATTTTGAATAATATATTATGATAAGATTTCACTAATCTAATCAGTGCCTATTGACTATAGTTGAAGAGGAAGCATCAAATAAATTACAATGAAGTTACAAAACATCCAGCCTATTTCTCAAGTCAAGTTGAATAAAATATTGTGGTTCTCAATGGATTAAGCTGCTGAAATCTCAATGAATATAAGTGCTCAATTCTTGCTTGCTTCAAAGGACAGAAAATTGTCTTCTAAGGTGCTGGCAAAGGCTGTTTCAGAACAGCTAGCACATCTGGACCCAGTTTCTAGTCATCCAGGAAGTGGCAAAATACTGCAGGGCTTATTTGCAAGCCAATTGCACCGCCGGTGCTTCACTTGTTTTGACGCACCCATGGCGCAGGATGCAGACCCATATCCACAAGGCCACGCAAAGCCACTTTGCATGGCTTTTCATGGCCTCTTAGATATGGATTAAGGCAAAGCAGCGCAAGTTGCATTTGGCGATGCAGCGCTCACAACGAAATTCGATTTATTTATTTAAATGTTTACTTACCTGTATTCGGCCGTAATCCGTGGTTTACTACCCCCCGCACTGCCCCTCTCCCACCCCACGTCACCGCCCGGCCGGCACTCCATCCACGGACCGCTACTGGTCATTACTTTGTCCGCCCGCCAACGCAACGGCAAACGGGACCACCCGCAAGAGGTGCGGCGGTCCCGCCATGTGTATTAGGATGCCACCGCCACGGTGGCATCCCGTGTTGTTCACATTGCGGCGGGCGGTGCTGTCAGCAGCACCCGCCGCAATGTGAAAAACGCATGTTGTGCATTTGAATGCACAACGTGACAGGCACCGCGCGGTGCCTGCCATGTTGTGCATTCAAATGTAGGGGGGTACCATAGGTACCCCCCATGTGCATCCCCCACCCCCCCAACCACCTGGGGGCCCGCAACGGGTCCCCAAATGCATTCTCCACATGCCTTTCCATGGCAGAGTCTCCGCCATGGAAAGGCATGAGACCGCCATCATTGTAATATGGATGGCAGTGCCTGCAAGGCACCGCCACCATATTGCAGGCCTTTTCCGCCCGGTAGGCAATCAGGCGGATTGCCTACCGGCGGAAAACTGGCGGACGGTCTTTCTGTCCGCCTGGGTCCCCACCGCCATCGTAATATGGCGGGGGGGAAATGGATTGACACCGCCATACGGGCGGTGGCGATCCGCCCGCTATCATAATGACCCCCTAAGTTGGCAGAGTATGACCAGACGTGGGTCCCTTGCTCACTTTGCCACTGGATTCAAGCTAGCCTGGCTGATGAGGGCTGTTACCACTAAACCCAAGTCCCAGGATACTTGTTTCCGGTCCAGGGAAGACCTGGCTAGGCAGTTCAGGCTGGACTGTTCCCATAAGGAACAGGGTCAAGATTGATTTTCATATGGCTGGGTCTGAACTGGGATGGCGAAGTTAGCTGAAGAATGATGATGGATTCAACTCAGATCTGTGACTGCGGGTGAGTGTCTGAAAAGTTTCAGCGCTCCATCCAACCTCTCCTTGTGTCTGCTTTGTTCACCCTAAGTTGGCAGGGCATGCCCAGACGTGAGTCCCTTGCTCACTTTTCCACTGGATTCAAGCTAGCCTGGCTGAGAAAGCAAGATGGTGGCCGCATAGACGTTTCGTGGCGGAGCTCTCCCGAGGATCTCAACTCCCCCCTCATTCCCACGGACACCGCCGGTGCTGCCGGCTAGTGCTGCCTACTGACTTACTGGCGCTTGTGAGCGGAACTGCCTTACCTTCCCCGGCGTGCCAGACGCGGCATGTTGGCCAGATTCGTGGCGGCTGGAGATGGCAGGCTCACGAGTTGGTACTCCTCTGTACTTGAGCCTGCTGCAAGACGCTGCTTCGACGCTCTAGGCTGGTGGGCGGGATTCATCAAAGGGGTCCCACGATTGGTGGCTGGACATAGCTTTGGTACAGCCTGGGTGGTTACTGGATTCAAAATGCCACCAAAGCCATCAAAGCTACAGAAAGACAAGGGAGAAGTGCTTACTGTATCAGCAAGACCTGCTGCCAGAGCATTGACTGCCAGACAGGACTCATCGCTTGATCAGTCTGCCACAGGATCCGGTAAGACCGCTGATCTTCAAGCGGGGAAACACAGTTCTGGAAGCACAGGTGTGGGAAAAAGGAGAAACCAAGCTGTCACTAAAGGTACCAGGGCAGGGGGCTGGATTGGAGGAGGGGGACATGGGTCTGGGTAATAATGTTCTTCTCACGCCACAACTTGCAATAACAGAATTTTTTGCCAGCAAGAGCTTGAATTTCGTGCCAAGTCAGCTAGGCACTGCCGAGAAACCGGGTGCGCTGGGCAAGTTGGATGTTTGTGCTGCTGTGACTTTGACACCTGAAGTACTGGCAGGGAAGCCCTTAGCAGCAAACGCACGCGCAGATCCAGATCCAGCCAATTCAGGCTCGGCTTTAACACACAAACAAACCTTGAGTGCAGCGGGGGCAGAAGGCAGCAAGGAGGGAGGCAATGTAGAGCACGATATAGAGCAGAATGGAGCAGCGGCTGCAGTAGTGACGAATATTACCTTGGATGGGGCGGATACATTTTTCTCTCTGACAGATGGCTCAGAGTCAGAGGCCCCCTGACTCATATATCAGTGAAACTAGCAGCACTAATTCTTCAACTTCAGAGTCCAGCACACTAGAAGCACCTGAAACTGCGCTAAAGCAACTGAAGCACCAAAAAGCCAGTAGGGGCGGTACAGAGCCACGAAACAGGAGAACGAAGAAATTAACCAGCAGCAGCTTGAAATAGGACTACTCCCATACAAAGATGGTTGGGACCCCACCTGAAACAATAGCCCTGAGTGAAAGAGGGATACCTTAAACCCAGAGTTAAGCTTAATACTGGAGTCCATTAAAGAACATCGGGCTGAGACAAGGGCGGATAGTAAAAGGGCAAGGCATGCTACAAAAAAACTGGAAGGTGGTGTTCGGAAAGTGGGGAAGGCATGCTCTGAGATTGGGGAGCGCCTGAGCTGCATAGAGGAAAGGACCATGGCACTGGAGGCAGTGTGCACAGTAGTGAAAGAACAAACCAAGATTCAGGAGTCCCAACTCACCTATGTACAATGGAAGCTGGAGGACTTAGAAAACCGACAGCGGAAGAATAACCTTCGGTTCCTTGGTATTAATGAAGGCAGTGAGGGGGAGGATATACGCTCTTATATGCTGGATCTCTTAAAGAATGCATTCCCCGAATTGTCAGGGTGGGACTGGGCTATAGACGTGCAAAGAGTGCACAGGTTCCCTATGACTCATAACAAACCTGGCCAGGATAGTATTTTTTGGGAACTTTTTGATTTGCCCGGCAATTTTTGAGAAAGCCCGCCCGGATGCAAGACGGACATACGAAGGCTCTTCATTTTTTGTACGCCCTGATTTTTGTCACATAACTGTCGAACGCCGGTGGCTCTTGCGGCAGATGATTAAGCCATTCCAAGATGCTGGCTTCTAAGCGTATTTATTGGCTCCTGCTAGACTGAAAACTATTGAGAAATTAAGGCTGAAGAATATTTGTCTCAGTTCAAGTTGGGCAGTGGCAATGCATATGTACGGAGGCCCTATTGAGAATTGACCTGAGCTTTTGTAATATTAGAGGTGGTTTACCTTTGGATTTTTTTTCTTTCCTATTTTTGTCTTCTTGGGCACTGCTCTATGAAGGGAGTGAGGGGCTTACAGCTGAAAGGGGAGGGGAGAGCGTTGTGGTGCTGACCTCCGATCTCCATCACACAGACCAGTTTGATCTGGCAGCTTTCACTAATGGGGGGTTAGTGGGAGGGGGTGGGGGTGCGAGAGGGGACAGGGGGTGTTTCAGGGAGGGGGCAGGGAAGGGGGTGACGGGTTGTGGTGTGATGGTATGATATTCAATATACAGAAAGTGGATTTAAGTGCAATTGCAATTGTGATGATGTATTGTTTTGTGTCAAAAAACAGTGGTATTGTGCATATGGGCATACTAATGGAAGGGTATGGGCAGTCCCTCACAGAGAAGCTGGCCTTGTGCAAAGGAGAGGATGGGGTAGCAAGGTATTAGCTCTATGTGGGTGGCTCTCTTTGGTGGTGTTGACTTCCTCTAAGGGTTATGCCTAGTTTTTGAATCGCTTCTATAAACATCTGCAGGTTAAATGACCAAGCCAAAAGAAGGTGGGTACAGGAGGAGCTAAGTTTTTTAAGAGCAGATGTATACTGTTTACAAGAAACCCATGTTGCCTGCAAAGATAGAGCTCTGCTGAATACTTTTGGAATGAAAGTGATGTGTTGCACGACACAAGAAACTAGGACCAGGGGGTTGCAATCCTAGTGAAGGGAGATCGTTTTACCCCTGGCCATAACATAGTAGACAAATTGGGAAGATGGGCAATAATGGAATGCAAGGTGGGCTGTGGCTCCTTCACATTATGTACAATTTATGGCCCTGTACTGGATGATCCTAGTGTGTTTAACTTCCTGGCTACCAAACTTTTATCCTGGCCTGGGCCATTTATTGTTTGTGGAGATTTGAATCTAAATGGTTCAGGGGGGGGAGGGCTATGTAACAGTGAAGAAAGCTATGTGGGGCATAAGCCACAATCTTTTAAGGCCTTGGGTCGCCTGCGGGAGGAACTAGGGCTGATTGATGTCTGGGGCGCTCTGAAGGCCCCTGACCCAGGATATACTTACTATTTGGCTCCCCACGGCAACTTTGCCAGGCTGGACTACTTTTTTGTATCACCCATATTGGCTAGGGGGGCACAGGTTGAACTATTCCCGAGAATGGTATCTGAACATAATCCTATCATTTTTCAGTTTGCCATGACAGGGTTGGCGCATGTACCTGGAAAATGGACATTTGAGAGGGCGTTGTTGCTTGATCCTGACTATGTTAAACACATGAAGTCCTAGATTGTGGGGTTTTTTGAGTTAAATAAAGGTAGCGCTGCTGCAGGAACAATCTGGGATACATTTAAGGTGGGGGTAAGGTGTGAAACGCTGAGTTTTAGCATTTCTAAACAGAAGAAGGTGCATGAACGCAGTAGAGAGCTTCATCAAATGTTAAGCAGACTGGAAGCAGAGTTAATTTGTGTTGTTAAATCCGGAAATGACCTTGCTCCTGTTCTGAACCTAATAGTTATCACTAAGGCGCGTTTAAATGAATATTTTGTAGAGAAAACTGCTGGGAAATATTTGTCCAAAGAGCAGGACCGCTACGTATATTGTGAGCGTATAGGGCGGTTTCTGGCAGTTAGGGCTCAGCAACAGAGATCGGCCGGCTGTATTAGTAAGGTTAAGAACTTGCATGGCAACATAGTCACAGACCCCGGAGAAAATAGAGAGGCATTCAGGGACTTCTACACCGATCTGTATAAAGATTCCTCAAAACATGATCCCTGGATCCTTAGATATTGGTGTGGCAGATCAATCGGGCAGAATTACAGATGAGGAGAGGCTGATGTTAGGGGGAACAATACTACCGGAGGAATTACAGGCGGCCCTGTTTGCCCTACCTTCAGGGAAGGCTGTTGGGGCAGATCACATCCCTCTTGAATTTTATAAGGTATTTTTTACAGAAATACAGCAGGAACTGCTGTGTCTAGTAAATGAAGTTAGAACCGGAATCCTGCCCCCCAGGTCATGGGGGATTGCTAATATAATTATTTTCTTAAAAAAAGGTAAAGATCCCGTAGCTATGGGATCATATAGACCAATCACATTGCTTAATAGCGATGTGAAGGTCTACTTGAAAAATGTTGCCACTAGACTATCTGGTGTAATACATCAATTGGTGTCTGTGCGGCAGCACGGGTTCATTCCCGGCAGAGGGACTACAGATCATGTTCAAAGGGTCATTTCGCTATTTGATGCAACAGAAGTGCTGGCCAAACAAATGGGGGTGGCTTTTCTGGACGCCGAAAAGGCCTTCGACCGGGTGTCGTGTGCCTTTTTATGGAAAGTGCTGGAAGACAATGGTTTGGGGGGAGACTTCATCAGTGCAATACGCGCAATCTATTATAAACCTTTAGCCCATGTGCAAATAATAGGACTTGAATCAGAGCCCTTTTTAATAGAGAGGGGTACAAGACAGGGCTGCCCTATCTCCCCTCTGCTTTTTGCCTTATTTATTGACCTTTTTCTCAGGAGGCTAAAATCTTCGCCTGACATCCTGCTCGTTAGCTTACAGGGCTGGGACACAAAAACCCTGGCCTTTGGGGACGATGTGGCCATAGTTACCAGCGATCCGGACAGAGCTTTGCAGGCAGTGGAAGAAATTGCAGAAAACTTTGGGTCCAGATCTGGGTTTCTGCTAAATAGGGCAAAGACTCAAGTTTTGATTAACAGTCATACACTGGCCTCTAACAATAGGATCACGAGTGAAGCTACTTATTTAGGAATTTGTATATCTCCCAAGGTGAGGCGTATAATTGATTTAAACCTGACCCCTATTCTCGAGAAAGCCAAGCAAGATTTTAAACGCTGAGACAATCTGAGACTCTCTATAATGGGGAGATGTAGCTTAGTTAAGATGATTCTTCTCCCTAAACTGCTGTATGTGTTCCGTACTGTACCACTGTAATTTAACAATGAATGGTTTAAGAAAATTGATAAACTGGTCGCAAGTTTTATTTGGGCATTTGGGAAAACTAGAAGAGCAAATTCTTTTATGGGCTTACCCAGAGAGAGGGGGGGTTTGGTGCTCCCCAACTTCAGATTATATTACCTCTCCGCTGCTATGCAGTGCTATAATATATTATTCAACAGTCAGGCAATGGAATGCCGCGCAAGCAGATATGTATCCTCCATCTATGAGCTTCTGATTGGCAATGCATCTCATGGATGCCTGATGAAGTTTGTTGAGCCAAGCTACTTTAAGCGAACCCGCTTTAAGACTTTATATGCCGCATTTCGAAATTGGGCAGCGGTTTGAAAGGTAGGTAGGTATAGCAGATATACTCCCCTGATCCGGCATGACGAGTGCCCAGCATATTTCATGACAGCTGTTTTTCTAGGTGGGGAAACAGTGGACTGGGCAGGATTGGAGATCTTCTTGGGGGGAATCTGTTCGCACCCTTTGATGTGGTTTGTAGAAGATTTAAGGTTGGACCACGGGATTTTTTAAAATACCTACAGATTAGGGATTTTTTTATGAGAAAGACAGGGGGAATAACTGGCTACAACAAAATACCTTTACTGGAAGTATTGGTAAGGAACACTGCCCCTTCCATCTCACAGTTATATGGTGGTCTGATGGAACTGGTTCCTGATGATTTGGAGAAATAGAATGGGAAATGGCAGGACAGACTTGATCTGGTCGACTCTGGCTTTTCTGAATCACTGGAGATGGGAGGGGCAGTTATGTTTGCCTCAAACTTGCAGTTACAGCACTAAGAGACGCTGTATGATCTTTATATAACCCCATCAAAGATTGTGAAATGGGATGGCGTGGCAGGGACTAGGTGCCCCAGATGCCAGGAGTCGGAGGCGGATCTGGCTCATATGTTTTACTCTTGCCCTACTTTAAATCTGGTAGAATTAGAAATCGTAGGCTTTCTGGGGGAAGTTTTGAAATGCAAAATCATTCCATCACCACAACTTATGTTATTAGGGTTGGACAAGAAATCGCCGGGTCCAGGGGTGAAAATGATTTTTATTGCTATGACAGTTTTAAGGTTGTGCATTTCATCATCATGGCTAGATCCGTTACCCCCGACCTTCCAGAAATGGAAGGAGCGTTTTCTACATGTATATCAATTTGAAATGGCATTGTATGCACGCAAGGGCATGCAGGCTCAAAAGAAGGGGAGGAAGATATGGGGAGCCTTAATGACATGGCTGGACATGTTTCATTAAATATCATAGTAGGAATTATTTTTATCACCAGTGCCTGCTGACAATTTTGAGTGTATGCTGATTTAGCGTTGCCACTTGTTTTATTTATTGAATATTATTTATCATGGCTTATGTTATGGATTCACATGTCGCTATTTATCTACACTTGCTGATAATGTATTTGTAATATTGGATTGAAAAAAAAAGGGAAAAAAATCAAGCTAGCCTGGCTGATAAGGGGTGTACCCCGACACTGGTCCCAGGATGCTTGTTTCCGGTCCAGGGAAGACCTGGCTGGGCAGTTCGGGCTGGACTGTTCCCATGAGGAACAGGGTCAAGACTGATTTGCATATGGCTGGGTCTGAACTGGAGTGGCGAATTGAGCTAAAGTACGACGATGAATTCAAACCAGATCTGTGACTGCGGGTGTCAGCGCTCTGTCCATCATCTGCTTGTGTTTGCTTTGAGATATTATTAGAGAACAGTTAATACAGAACACAAAGAAAATTGCTCATAATTCATTATTCATTCATAAACCACAGTATTGAGACATTGCTGGTAGAAGAATGGGGCAGTTTGGAGGAGCAAGCAGCAGAAGGTTTGTTTTAATTCAATTGAGTTTGAGATGGTGATTGTGTAAAAATGTGAGCAAGGAATGGGATAACATCAGGTGAAGATATTTTCCCCAGAAGCCTGAATATCAACAGCGTAGTGGTGGTATAAGATTTTTTACTCTGACAGGTTATTTGATAAGGGGTAAATGTATATGTTTAAGAACACTTATTATAGGATAGAACCTTGTGGGACCCCTTGCTGGAGGAAGAAGTTATTCAAGAAAGAGATTTTCTATATGATTGATTTACATTTGTCTCCAATGCAGGAGTTCATGGACAATGAAGGTTGCCTTCATCAGCTCACTACATTGAAAAGTTCTCTAGAATTAGAATTCAGGTGTCATCTGCATATAGTTGCAAAAAGCTAATTCCATTTTTGAAAAATGTCTATCTCCATGATGCTACCTGCCCCAGACCTGATGGATTAATGTAGTACATCACTATCCATGAAGAATTGATTTAGCACTTTCACCATACAGCTTTCTAACTTTGTGAGTAAATCCATGAATAGTAGTTTGATCCTGGGTGAACATTATGCATACCACCATCACTGTCAGTGTCTGTTCTGTTAAGATTGATGAGATTTGATCTAGGCATCTTCTTTGAGTGATCCATTGATCTTGTTAGTCTACTATGGTGTAGCCAAAAGACTAAAGACTTTCATGATAGTAGTCCTTATGTACTCTGAGAAGTGAGATGAAAATCTTGCTTTAATGATTGCATCCCTGACTTCATTCTGATTGCTGTCTTGAAACATTTACCAAATTGTTTTTGCTTTTACTACTTGTTTATATGTACATTGTTCTTCAGGGAGTTTAGTAGGAGGGATATAAATATTCTTCAGCTTTTCTTCAAAGAACTTTGCACATTTCATGCAGTTCCGTGGCATGTTTAGTTAGAGCCTTAATCAAGGGATTGTATATGTTTTTTCACTGTTTTGATCTGCAAGAGGATCTTTCGCTCGATTCAATTCCAGTTTACTAAAAGTCAATTTAGCCGGGAACATCCGTTTCTGTGTTTTTTAAATTTTATTTAAACCGTATTCTAGGACCTGTGAACAGTTCTTCTGATGCAAATCTCGCTCAGCAGCTCACATGTTCTTCCTTTCCTCATTAGTTCAATGGAGATCCATTCCGTTTTTAAGTATTTTAGGTTTTTGAGAGTGTAGGTTATCCATGCTTTCAAAAATTCTGTCTGTTTATTGAACTCTGAGCAAGTGATTTTCTTGGTGTTGCAGGGATTCTGTTTGGAAACAGAACTGTGCCTTGGATCAAAGGACAGCAGAATGTAGGGACTGGGTCACCATATCACATCAGTACCTATGGGTCCAAATCCGACTAGCTCACAGTTCCTTACCTGCTCTCCTAACCTTCCTAAAGTAACAAGTAAATTGGTAACCTAGAACACAACACTCTGGTCCAGAAGGGAATTGTGGAAACAGATCATCACCATTCATTTTGTCCACAATAAACAAAAGAGAGGTGCGCGGAATGTTTACAATAGTTAACAACTGTTGTGCTCTATTATGAAGCAACTATGCTGTGATTAGAAAATATATATGACTGAGCAAAGTAATCAGCAATACGAGCAAACTTTATACAATGAAAAGCCTGATCATGGTAAATGATATATCTGGCTTAACTTACACTGACTACGTGAGCACAGCGATATAGCAGTGATCTCTGGGATTAGAACCAGACCCCATAGCTGCATCTCAGGTTGCGCACGGCTGGTGCACCTGTTTCAAGACCTTTCCCCTCTGCTAAAATCCTCCTCTCTATTTTCCAACAGGTAAGTCTTGGTTTATATGATAAGCAGTGTTGTGCTAGAAAACAGCAGCTGTGCCCCTGTGTTGTCTCTAAATGTTAGGCATAGGGGCAGATTAAGATCTCGGTCGAAAAGCCTCCGACCTTAGGTTGGAGGCTTTCCTACCAAGATCGTCGGTTTCACTTCCGACCGCCTAATTACAATTTAGGTGGTCAGAAGTGAAACAGGTCGGACATTCCGGCTGGCTGCCTTCAGGCTCAAGGAGCCTGTCGACCATTCAGAGGCTGGCCGGTAATCCATAAGGACAGCATTTTACACAGCATCCCGTTTCCCTATGGGAGCCTGTGCTACGGCCGGTTCACGGCCGTAAGACATGCTTCCATAGGGAAATGTGAGTATGTGACTGCACCATGTGGGGGTCGCATCGTAATTAGGTAATCGTGTCCTCCCGACATAATAATAAGCCCCCATGTTGCTGATCACAAAAAACAGGGCACCATGTTGTTCGACCTTACTTAAAATGCTCAGACTGAATCCCAATGAGAAGTACTGAATAATAAAAACATGAGCAGTGTATTTCTAAAATAATATCATGGCACACAATAAAACAAATTACGTGTAGCTGTCCAAAGCAAAACAGCCTACAACATGTGGTTAGGCTAAAATAATGGACACTCATAGTAGGCCCTAAAGAGAACTTACTACATTGGTCATGGGGAATAGTCTAAGGAGAGGAGATTTATTTTTATTTTTATTTCAGGGAGGAGTATTTCATATTTTTGAGGTCTCTGACCAATTGTCTTGATCTTTTAGGTTGAACTTCAATGAATGAAGGGGAATAGGAAACTATTAGACCAGGGCACTGGAATCAGAGAGTCCATCCTAATAAACTTGAAAAGTTTAATGAAATCCAAAATGGTAGCTTTCATAAATTACATTGAACAAAGGTGTAGGAGGTAGTTTATCTTAAAATTACAAGAGCAGTAAGATAGTGAATTCCTTCACATCCCTTTAATGTTAAAGTAAGTTTAATTCTCTCAATGAGGTGCTGTTATCAAAAGAAATTGTTTTTCTGAACTAAATGTTCAAAAGCATGCTATGTAGTCCCCTGGATTATCATAGGTGAGCTCGAGATATGAGGTATTAGAGTCCCCCGTTTTATTTCCACCGAATGGTTGGGGAACTTGTTTTTTCTGGTAGGATGAGATGGTAGGCCGGTTAGTTCGCTGGCCAAAATGAATTGTTCTGCCAGGGCTCAGTTTGAAACAGAATTACAAGGTTGGTTTTTAGCGGATATCTGCTGTCATGTCACAAGCATTTTAGAGGGGTTCATGTATACCAGAAGCCTGCAACTCTAAGAAATTTAAGAGAAGTCTAATTGCAGGGCCAAAGAGTCAAGCAAAGTAAAGACAGTTATTTACCACATTAAAATCAGCTTTGAGCATTAATATGATAGTATACCCTAAACATTTCTATCAAATATCCGGCCATTTTGATCAGTAGGGCACCTGACCCATGCAATCAGCTTTTAAAATGTTTCAATTGAAAGCATTTGCGTTGTAAAAAAATAATGATATTATGCGAGGAAAAATACATAAATACAAACCTGATTAAGCAATCTCCCTAATGGGTTGCCATGGCATAGATATGTTTTATTATCTGTTTTAGTTACGAGAGTCATCTGATCACCATAAAATAGATCACGCTGCATGATTAGTAAACATTCTGAAGTGTATCTCTTATAATTCACTATTATGCCATTAATCAATGAAGAATATGGTATTGAATTTATAGTTTGGTCTCGGAATGGTGCTATGAAATCATACACAAAAATAACATTTGCATTAATTTACCTGAATAACACTTGACTAGCTGAAGAAGACATTTTCTCTTTTAATTAGAAATTCTAGGAAATAATTCATGAAGGGTCCATGCTTCTATGCAGGCTTGGGTAAATCTAATTATCGCATGTGTGTTATCAAGCTATTAAAAAAAGCTCTCAATCCATGAAACAGTGATTATAACTGTATTTGCATATTGTTTTATGTACGATATCAAATCAATCTTACTGGCCTTGCCATCGATGAAAGAAAGAAAAATATTGATGAAAATGTCATTAAGCTTGATAAAGATCATGCTGAAAATATACATTTTTTGTTTACAGTAATTTTGTAACTTCATGTGTTGCAGAATTATTACTTCTTCCATTAATTTCATGAGATATCGAGACCCATTTTATTAAGGTTTTGTGTCGTTCTTGTGCCACGCAAGGGGACGCAAGTGCATCACAAAACCTAAATTAGCTTTATCAAGCCATGCATGGCCTAGCGTGGCTTGATAAATCTAGAGCAACTCAAGCCGGCTCAAATCACTTCCTTGCGTTAATCTGCGGCAGGGAGGCATGCCCTGGGTGGAGTATGGTTGTTCCCATACATCCACCCATGCATTCTGACACATTCCCAGATTTATCAATGCTGGAAGACCTGGGAATGAATTCAGCCTTGTACGCCTCCCCACCAGAGGTGTAGAAAGGAGAAATATCTTTATTGTAAAGAGGAAAAATGCCTCTGGGATTGTTTTTGTTCAGGAAGGTGCTCGTTCCTGCACAAAAACAATGCTGGCTACAACACGGGCACCCTTGCAACATGGTACAAGCGTGCCTGCATTGGCGCGAGGCAGCAGTTTGTATGCCAGCGCATGCACAGAGCAGGAATGTGCCATATAATGTTAAATACAGTGCATTCCTGCCCTCTCCCCTACATACAGCACAGCTGAAATATTGATAAATATGGGCCTAGATTTTTAAAATAACACAGTAGAGATGATTGCCACGATAATAACAAACAAATATGCATAGTTGTTCCCTAGACCATTTATTATCTCTGTGTCTGTGAGTACTTTTACTTCAAAATTTTCCAAAATGTGGTAGCACTTTTTTTTATTACAGGAGTGTTGGAAGGTGGATTATTAGTAGGGGTAAGTCTGCACCTACCACTGGTAATAAGGCCATCAACGCAATATAAGGTCCAGACAAGGTCTTAATAAATTATTTCCTTGCTCAACCCTTGGTAGCTGGCAACAAGCAGGCAGACTTAACTTAGGAGACAGATATGTAAAGCCTTTAAAATCACCAATACATTAAATAAATAAGACACAACACAATATAAAAAATCCCACAGCAATTTATAAAAATAGAAAATATTTTTTTCTTTAAAATGACACAAAAATCACTTTCTAGAGCTTAAATAAATATATCACAAACTTGGGACGTCTGGTCATACTTGACAACGACAAAGTCAAAGTTTGAGGCAGACTGCGATGAAGCCCTGTTCAGATACACTAAACGGAGGCCCTGGTCAAAATTTTACATTCAGACTTAGAAATTTTTCTGGAAGATTTTCTGTCAACATCATGCAGTACCCTCATGCAGACCGATTTCGATGCAATGTAATTGGATTGCATCTCCAAAGGCCTCGTTCATATCTTGGAAGTCTGGAGCTCCCTAGCTTTAAGCGGGACGAACCTGAAAACGAGGCTGGATCGTGGTTGAAGGTAGTCTGCTTGACTCTCGACATCGCGTCGGTCCACTTATGTAGCTTTTTCCTAAAGTTGCTCCAAGCTTCTGGAACTTCTTCCTACAGTACCTCTTGAGAGTTCAAAGTGTTCAAAACACAAGGTTCTGGAAGCTGTGAGATGGTCCTTGGAAGTTCGGAACTACAATTCTCACAATTCACCTTGCTAAAATCCTTAAAAGTCCACTGGACATACTCCAGGCTGGGGAACTCTTGAGGGAGATGGGCAGGGAAGCTCTGTTAACCTGTTGCTTTCAGTGAGCCCACTCTTTAATCCTTTTTGTAGCAAGGCAAAGTCCTCTGGGCTGTAGTTGCAAGTGTGCAACAGGAGCAGTCCTTCAAGGAGAATTCCTGTGTGGTGCAAACCAGAGTTCCAGTAGGGCAGTCCTTCTTCTTGTAGTTTCTGGCAGCAAATATAAGTTGCTATGCAGCTCTCACATATTTATTCAATGATCTGGGGGTGACAAGCAGGGGGGCACCCCTGTCCAATTAGGTGCAGGGTGCCACCCAAAAGCATGACAGCGCCCTCCAAAGTGTGGCATATTCTTGTCCCACAAAGCACTGCACTTTACATTTCAAGATTGAGAGTTCCTCTCCTTTGGAGTAAGAGCTGGCTAAACCAACCTATTGGTGTGGCTCATTTCCATTAACACTCCCACTCCACCCCCTGCAAATTCCATTCCTGGGCCTGCCTTCTGGTTTGGGTTACAGGAAGAGGAGGTAGGCCTGGCAGGCATTCCTTAGTGTCCTGCTCTCTTTGAAGCCCAGTTTGATTGACCCAGCCCCTGACCTGGCCTGTTCTCTGCAGCTGCAGAGTCCCCCCTACCAGATAAACTCTGCTCAATGTAGGCCACTTATCACCTCATCAAAGAAACCTGGCTAAGCTTGTTAAGACTGACCAATCAGGAGCGGCTGCTTGAAGGCTGGATTTTGGCTCACAGAAAAGAAAGTTCTATAATTTATTTTCTGTACTAGTTATGATGAATTCAACAGTGGCAAGTTGTTGAATTTATCATTGCCAATATTGTAAGTCCTTGAATGACATGTTGAGCCCTTTCCTAGCAATATTTATAAATAAAAAAAAATTCCAATGTTAGCCTATAAAGCTAATAATCTACAATGAGGGAAAATGAAATTGGCAGTTTTTCGCTCACCAGGGCTTATAAAACATTTTTAAAATGCCCCTGGATATAGTTACATGACACCATACCCCTGGGGCTCCTAGGGGTGACTTATTGTATTGTATTGTAATTGCATTTATATAGCGTTTAATACCCCTGATGAGGCGTTGAGGTGTTTTTTTTGGCGAGGAGCATGTTACTCCAGAATACCTAAAAGATTAGTGGTGAATTAGTATATTGAAATATGAAATTAATTTAAGCAATGGACATGTTAGTCTGTTATTTGGATTGAAAAGGATAACAGAGGGTTAGAAGAGAGAACGTTTGCATATATATAGCGCTTGCTACCCCTGATGAGGTGTTGAAGCGCTTTTTGGCAGGTAGCATGCTGCTCCGGAACCCGAACAGGATTAGTGGGGAATTAGCATAGGGAAATAAGAAATTCATTTGAGTGGTGGACATGTTAGTCTGTTATTTGGATTAAAAAGGAATAGTGGAGGGAAAGAAGAGGGAAGAGTCTTGAAAGTTTTTTTATTATAATTTGTTGTTTTGGAGTTCATGGCAGTAGGAGTGGGTTTGGGATGAGTAAAGTGGAGGTGGAGGGGGACTAGTCTGAGGGAAGGGATTAGAAAGGCTTGTTTGGGAGATGTGAATAGTAAAAGAGGTGTGAGATGATGCAAGGAGGGGTAGAGGAGGGAAGAGTCTAGAAAGGGTTATTTTGGAGATTATAGTAGTGGTATGGGGTTTGGGATGAATGAGCAGAGATGGGGGATATATTGAGAGCTATATAGGGTGAGAAATAGGGCAGTGCATTGAAGAGAATAGTAGAATGAGGTTTGAGATGAGTCAGAGTGGAGGTAGAGGCTACATATTGCATGGGACTTTAATCTCATTTGTGCCTACCTGCACGCAGCACTCATTGAGAGGGTAGAACCGTGACTCAGGATCTGCTGGTACCGGAAGTCACCAGAAGCAGCAGTATCTGAGGTCAGCGGTCTAGTGGATATGCTTAACGCGAGCAGCCATAAAAACGGGGCCGCAGCGTGGCCGTGCAGCGGACGCGCACTGCGGGTGCGTCGCCGACGAGCCGAAGGCTTGCCAAAGGCAAGCCCGTCTGCGCCCGTCCGCGCCCGTCCGTGCCCGACCAGGACCAGGGGCCAGAACCCCTGCCCCTCCAAACCCAGTGCAAGATATCAAGCTCAGTTATTCGAGGAAGAAACTCCTAGACGTAGCAGACTGTCTTCCTAGCACCAACACACAGTGCACAAAAGCCTCCCCGGGAATACGATGGGTCCATTTTCATGTCTTTGTTGAAAATGGAGCAGCAACTCATCCATTAACTGGCTACAGAGCACAACCACCCAGAATGGCCCCCATTTGAAATGTATCTACTTCAACGCCAGATCAGTATCGAAACACTCCCTCGAAATTTGGGATATATTAGCAGAAATAAAGCCTGACCTAGTTTTTATTACAGAAACCCGGCTAGACGGCAAAAACTCTCCAGACATTGCCATTGCCCTGCCAATTGGCTACAAACTTTTGAAACAGGATAGAATGGGCAGGAAAGGAGGTGGTATAGCCATACTCTTCAAGGACTGCTTTTCCTGCCTCCCCGAACCAGTCGTTGAGCTGGGGAAGCACGAAAATCTAGCATTCCAAATATCAAACAGCACCCATATTATACTTGGGGGCGCAATTATCTACAACCCTCCTGGCTACAAACCAGATTTCAGTGCGCAGCTTCTCACTCAGCTGTTTCCCTCATGCCTCAAACACAAGAATTACATATTAATAGGAGATTTTAATGTGCACTTTGAAGATGTTAATGACAACGCGGCCAAACACCTAGACAGTGACATGCAGATCTTGCAATTAAAACAGTGGATTAACCCCTTACCTGCTTTTGACGGAACCACGCCGTCATGAGCCACGGGCGGCGTGTGCTCATGACGGCGTGGTTCCGTCATGCGGCTGCCGCTCCGCCCACGCGGCATTAATTCCCCGCCTGTGAAGGCGAATTAATGAGCGGGCGGGGCCGTGACGGAACCACGCCGTCATGAGCACTCGCCGCCCGTGACTCATAACGGCGTGGTTCCGTCACGAGCATGGCAGAGCCGCGTTCACCCCCCACCCCCGCACCGTGGCGAAATTCGCGCCACGGCCAAGGGGTTAAGGAACCCACACATATTGCTGGGCATACCCTGGACCTTGTGTTTTCCAATATAGAATCCACCAATCTATTAAAAGTAAGACCTCTATTGTGGACTGACCATTTCTAGATCTCTTTCACCCTGAGCCTACCGGTGAAACTAATTTGTTCCCAAATGTCATCAACAGTGGCAAAAAGAGCCTGGAGGCTTGTTACCCCTGACACATTCGAGCGCCACTTCTCCTTGAAAGACCAAGATGTCCTGACGCCATCGCATGTGCATATAAGCATAGAAAACCTCCTAGCAGAAATTTCCAACACCCTTGATCTCTGTGCCCCTAAACTAGGGAATAAACCCCAAGGTAGAACAAAATCTGAAAAATGGTACTCAGCAGATCTCAAAATTTTGAAAAGAAAGTGCAAAACACTAGAGCATAAGTGGAGACTATCCAGATCAGATATGGATAGACAGTTATATAAGACGGAAATGAGATTCTATAACAATGCCATTAACAATGCCAAAAAGACTTACTTCGCAAAGCGTGTGAATGACAATAGCAGTTCACAGAAGGAACTCTACAAAATAGTTAAAGAGCTCTGTAGTCCAACCAGCTTGTCTCAAGTTCTGGCACCCTCTCTTGAGGGATGTGAGGCTATTAGTGGATTCTTTTTCGATAAAATCTCAGCGATTTATTCCTCTTTTGGAGATCAGCATGTACCAGATGACATAGACTGGGAAACTTTAGACCCACATCCTGATGCCCAAGTCCATCTCAGTAACTTCAACTCTTTTACAGAGGAGGAGGTGGCAAAAGCCATGGCTGAAGTTAAATCTGGGTCCCCAGCAGACCCTTGCCTTCACTTTATCTTTTCCTGGATTGCACTAACCATTTGTCCTTATGTTACACAAATACTTAACCAATCCCTACATACTGCAGTATTTCCAGCCACGGTAGTTCCCCTTCTAAAAAAAGTGGGAACCGATGTTCAAAATCCGGCAAACTACCGACCAATATCTCAGCTTCCATACCTATCCAAAGTGATGGAAAAGTTGGTAAATAAGCAACTAACCAACTACCTCGAGACTAATGATCTCCTGGACATCACTCAAACCGGCTTCAGAGCAAATAATAGCACTGAAACCACCCTCCTGGCAGTGCTAGACAACATCAGGTCTGTGGTCGACCAGGGCAGAGCCACCACCCTGATCCTGTTGGACTTGTTGGCGGCTTTTGATACCGTCCCACACAACCTCCTGCTGAAATCCCTGCATGATAAAGGTATACACTCTAAAGCCCTTCAGTGGCTCTGCTCCTTTTTGAGCAACCGAACACAGACCATACAGTTGGGTACCTTCTCCTCAACCCCAAAATCAATCAAGTTTGGAGTACCACAGGGAGCTTCCTTGAGCCCTACCCTCTTTAATGTTTACGTGTCTTCATTAGCTAAAATCAGCGAAAAATGGGGCATCAGTATCTCCTCTTACAAAGACGATACACAACTGATGATTGCTCTTGATGGACACGAAATACAAGGATCAGACTTACTAGCTGTCTTTCGGAAATGGCAGCCTGGATGTCCGACCACTGTCTAAAACTAAATGCAGACAAGTCAGAGATTCTACTTTTCGGAGGAGCACATCTAGTGTGGAATGCAACCTGGTGGCCCGCATCACTGGGCAATGCCCCTGCCCCCAAACAAGTTGCAAAACATCTGGGTATTCTTGTTGACAATGCACTCACCATGCAGGATCATGTACGTGCACTCTGTGGGAAAAGCTTTGCGACACTAAAACTGCTAAAAAAGACTCTTTCAATGGATCCCCATAGAGTGTAGGAGAACCATTGTCCAAGCCTTGCTCATAAGCAGGCTGGATTATGGGAATGCTCTCTTTGTGGGCATGGCAGACTATCTCTTCACACGACTGCAGCTGGTCCAGAATGCGGCAGCCAAATTGGTATGCAGCAAGAGCAAGTACAGCTCAGCATCGGAATGCATGAGGACACTTCATTGGCTCCCAGTGAGACAAAGGGCCAAATTCAAATTGCTGAGCTATGCTCATAAGGTCTTACATCATCTGGGACCGAAAATTCTTCAAGATAGAGTTGAATTCTATGCACCCGCGAGGAACCTGAGGTCGCGTTTTCAGGCACGGGCAAAAATTAAACGTATCAGGAAGTCTAGAGTAGGGGGTTGCACCTTTTCTCACCTTGCGGCAACACTCTGGATCGAACTTCCCTAGATCTTCGGCTCACTGACAACTACCTGGTATTTAGGAAAAACTAAAAACGCATCTGTTCCCCAAGGCCTGACCCGTTACCCAGGGACCCCCCCCCTTGAACTCCTCACTTAGGACGTGCTCTCCTTTAGTGCCGTGATATCCTTATGGATGAATGTTTGCGCTTTATAAATAAATAAATGGGATATAGGGTGAGATGTAGGGTGGTGCATTGGATATACTGAATTAGAAGCAAAGTAATAAATATAAAGATACATAAGTACATGGAAGGTACATATATATGCATAAGGAAGGTAACATATGTAGGTTAAAGATTGTATTTAATAAACTCAGACTCTCGAGTGTTGCTGTACTTTTAATTTATTTGTTTTAATTTTGTGTAATTCAATAGTGAAGCAATTGTAGATAAATAGTTATAATAAAAGATTTAATTATTTATGCAGTCACTCATATACATGTTAAGCATAGAATAATGTAACCATAAATAATATGTAAATTCTTTAAGCAGAACTAACGAATATCTATATCTTTAAAAACATCATTATTATACACATTTTTACAAAGCAATACACATATGTAGGTACACTTCTATAGTCCAAATAAATGCTTATATACAGAGGGATATGCTGTATATGTATGTTTGAGTATGGTGGTTATGTGGGGAAGAGCAAATTCTTGAGTAGTCTTCTGAAGATAAGGCAGTTATCTGTGGATCTTATGTTTGGAGGTAAAGAGTTCCATAATTTGGCTGCTTAAAAAGGGAAGAATGTACCACCCATGTTTTTTCTCAACGGTGGGATTTTGAGGCAAGGAGCCGCTCTAGAATGGAGGTTCCTTTGTTGAATGTATTTTGTGATTGTAATCCCGATGAAGAGTGGTCCTGTAAATATCAGGTAGATCACCACTTTGGTACTACTTTTAATTCCAAAGTCGAGTCTGTAAAGCAGGGCTCCCTTTAAAAATGACAGCAGGCAACTTAGTAGTGCACACTTCAGTGAAGTATATCTACTGGGCCTCTAAAACCCCCTGCTCTATTATATACTAGGGACTTTTAGGTAGTTTTGAATCTCCTTCCCTTATTATATACTAGAGGCTTACAGGGTCTGTCACTGCCAATTGTACTTATACTTAATTACCCTATGCCTTTTCCATCAGACCACAGTCAGAGTCAGTTCCCACTAGTATCAATCAAAAAATGGAGTTGAACAGGGCAAAAAGGATGACTTTCTCACAAGGAGTACTTCTAACCCTGAGAAGCAGCTGTAATGCTAGCAGAAGATACACAGCTTCGTAGTAGACTGCTCCTCCACTAATGAGACTAGTCTTCAACTTTGTTCCTAAATTACAGAATTTTGGCTCTTATAATTATATCAGGCATTGTAAATATCAAAGTAAAAAAGGAGATAAAATGACCGTGAAAATTATGGCATTCTTGATTTCTCAAAATGTAAATCAGATGTGTCATTAAAACACTTATGAGGCTCAAATCAAAAGAAAATGATGAGAAAATGGAAAGCTCACCAACCCTTGACAAATATCAAAATGGTGAACAAATCCTACAGCCAGACTGTGAGGCATTGCAATTGTAAAATTGCTGTTTTCTGTCCAGTTTTACAATCACCATTTTCATAGCACCAAGGTTTTGGCTCTCGCAGTGTCCTTTTGGTACAACTTAGAGGAAACTGCACGCATTGTCAAGTAAATTATGGTTAATACTGTAGACAAAAATGGTAGTAAAAAAGGTTTTTTCATGCTATTCTCCATTGTACTTTACAAAAACTGGAACTGTATGTATGTGTATGTTATTTCTATAGTGTGAAATCAAGCTAAAGAGCAGTAAAGCACTGTAGAAAGTCAAAGAAAAGTATAAAGTCAACAGGTGTAAAGAGAAATAGCTGGGTTGTGGACGCTTAATTCATTGTGATGTAGTTGTGTTTAAAGCGGTGCGTCCACAACTATTCCCTAAATGCGAGCAGCAATGAGATGGGCTGATGGATTTAGGGATGTTGCTCCAGATCCTGGGTGCATAGATGGATAAGGTTTGTTTCCTTGTCTTTTCCTTCTTGCACTTCTTAGTAAGAACCAATTTTTGGTCACCGAGATGGTGGCCCTTAGAGGTAGGTATCCTTCCGGCCCCTGTCAGGAAAGCAAAAAACCAAGAAGTAGTGATTGACCACAGGCTCACCTATGGGGATCAGGTGAATAGAGTCACTTCCTCTATCTTCTAGTCTCTCAGGGGGATATTCACAATGAAGTGGCGGTGAGAGTCGTTAGCCTTCTTGGCTTAACACCTCTCATCGCCACTTCGGAAACGCGAGGCTGCACCCAATTCTCAAGAATGTGGTGCAGCCTGGTGCTTGCCCCTGCGATGGCGCTAAGCTTCATGACTTAGCATCAATGCAGGCACCCTTGCACCAGAGTGCAAGGGTGTCTGCAAGCAGGGAGGTTTGTTCATGTCAGGAAGGTGTCCCTTCCTGCACATAAACAAACCGAAAATGTCAGTTTGTAACTTACATGTGTGCTGCCTGGTGCAGCACACATGTAAGTTACAAAACGGCATTTTAAAAAAAGGTTTGTTTATGTACAGGAAGGGACACCTTCCTGTACATGAACAAAGCATGGCATTTTGCATTTTCCATGTGTGCTGCCTTGTGAAAATGCAAAAACAAGGAGAAATGAAGCATTTCTCCTCGTTTCGCCTACTTAAGACCAGGATATTTTTGGTCTTAAGTTCGGCGCTGCCACCTATTATCGCCGCCCTTGATAATAGGTAGCAGTGTCGAATTCAATGGGTGTTGCGGTGGTACGCCCACCGCAACACCCACTGCACGCCCCCTTTCACGCTAAGTTTAGTGTGAAAGGAGCCCCATTCTCAAGGCAACATTAAGCCTCTTAACGTGGCTTTAAGCCACGCTAAGTGGGTTAACGCTGCCTTGAGAATAGGGCGCCGGCCCTATCGCCACGGGAACGTAAAAAAAAGTGACATTCCCGTGGCGATAGGGGCTTGAGAATATGCCCCTCAGGATGATAAAACATTTTTTTTACACCTACTCCCCCAGGAAAGTCAAAGAATAACGATAACCTCTCTCATCCTGTCAAAACTCGATTAATGGAACAATCTATATTTAAATATGCAGCAATAACACATTAACAAAATGCAAGCCAGATTGTTAACAGGTACATCTAAATTTTTATCGGTACAAAATGAAATTAGAAAACTCCACTGGCTGTCAATTAGGCAACAGGTCAGATTTAAATCCCTTTGTACAGCCTTCAAGGCTCTGCATGACAGTGGCCTGGTCCATCTTAGGCAGTGTTTCAGTTGGTACACTCCCAACAGAACTCTTCGCTCCCTTGAAACGAAGACGGTGATTGTGCCAAAATTTAAAAGAGCCAACTGGGGCACTAGAAGCTTTGTTATCTGCACAACTACGGGCCTCCACTGACCTGCAGTCATTTAGGCAAGCAATGAAAACATGGCTATTCAGCTACTGGTTTGAACCTGGTTCTCTATGTTATCCTGTTAGTACGGCTGTTTAAGCTTAGTGCCAGGACACCTTCAGGTAACCGTTGCGCTCTATAAATTTATATAACATAACATAACAGAAGTCTGTAAGAACAGCAAGGGTGCCGGTCATGATGGCTTTGTAAAAGATGCACCTAATTTTGATGATGGTGCGGGTGGCAGCAAGAGCCAGTTGAGTTCCAAGATGTTGGGAAATTTGGACACAATACATTTTCTGCAAATGAAATTACCATAATTTGTTTTGCATCTAAAAGAGACCTATAACGAAACTGTTTCTCTACTAAATGGAATCCACAGACCCCGCTGCCACTAATCCCCTCACATATGACTTAAATTGCTGGGTTCCCTATTTTACAGGTCAGTATTCAACCGATATGCTTGTTTTTAGCTAAATATATAAAGACTTATGTGCTGTTAATATCATAAAAATCATAAAAATACTATGACATGTAAAACGGGCTCATATTGCAACGTAATTATTTTAGACATTGTTCCTAGGTGTTTCATCTGCCCCACTCTTAACACATAGGGGCCGATTCCGATCTCGGCCGGTAGGGCTCCGAATCGGATTCGGCATAACCGGATCCGATTCGGAGCCCTATTCCCCGACCGATTCGTACGCGCGTCCGGACGAGCGAGTACGATGTGAATTCGCCGACCGACTCGTTCGGGCGTCCCAACCGCTCCGACCGACTCATTCCCGGGTCTAACCGCACCAACCGACTCGCTCGGACACAACTCGCACCGCGCAATGGAGACGTTCCCCGGCCGGGTAAGTACGATGCGCGCCGCGAGCAGTCCGACTGACACGCGCCGTCCGGCTCGTAAGAGCAGTCGGAGCTATACTTCGGGGGTCCGTGTCGGAACCCCCTGTATGCGTAGCCGCGCGAGTCGCACACAGGGGGGACCCATGGGTCCCCCCTACCTGTGCGTGTATGGCGCGAGTCGCTTCGCCGCGTACCCGCTGTAGGGGGCGCCCTTGTTCGCCTTGCACCCATTGAGGCAATGGGAGCCCGCGTACGCGTTGTACGACCGGCTCCCATTGACTTCAATGGGAGTCCGACCGACTCGAGTACGATAGCATACGGACGCATCGTACTCGTTCGGTCGGCTGCACGGGTCCGATTCGGTCGGAAATCTCTCCGGGTCCGGCTCGGTCGGAGAGATTTCCGGCCCGAATCGGAATCGGCCCCATAGTTGGGCATTCTATTATGCTCAGTCCCCAAGCAGACCTTACACTCTTCAAACACACATACATTTGTTTTAAATCTCACCAGTTTTTGTAATTGTTTAAATCAACTTAATGATTGTTTTATTTTGGACTAAATATTGTACATCCATTACCATGCTACCATCGTTATGCTCGAATGGTAGTTCTCAAATCCTGAAGATGCTTTCTTGGAGGAATAGTTTCACTTTGTTTGAGAGAAAGCTGCAACCAGGCCATTTTGTTTTTCTTGGCAATGTGTTCCTTGAGGATGGCATTTGTGCCCAGGGAAAATATAATATCAAACAAGATACCTAATAATAATTTGGAAAAAATGTAATACCAGTCAACAATACATATTCAATGCACCTATGAAATTCAGGGGAGATTAATCGTCCCTGATTTTCACTGCAACAAAGTCATGCAAAGTGATGCAACAGTGCAAAACTTTCTCCTACGCTACCACCCATGCACTTTTATGCAAAGTTCTATCTACTAACAAAGGTAGACAGAGCTTTTCACAATAAAATAACACCACTTCATGGCAGGCGATAATTGGGAAAATCATTTAAACGATTTTCACATTGCATGTGTAGTGCAATATACAGCACACATATAATGTGGAAATCATTTGAAAGTTAATTTAAGTATAGTGCTTTGTTTTGGAAGGATACCCTTCAAGTTCATGGAAGGTTAATGGACTAGGGTCCAAAGCCACAAACAAAGACCTTTTGCTTTATTTTCAAGACTTCGACCTCATCTTACTGCAAGAGACCTGGCTGGTTGAGCCGCTGCAAATGCAAGGATACAAGTCCTATCACCTTCCGGCCTGTAAGGAAGCTAAGTTTGGTCACCCAAAGGGTGGTCTCGCAATCTTCACTTCCATCAAAACAATAAATACAGCTAGGGTACTTCTTAACACGGCAACAACAACTAACGGCTTACAAGCAATTAAGCTGGAACTAACAGGTCTCGCCGACAACCAGCAGTTAATACTTGTCAATATTTACCTTCATCCACGCGATAAAAAAGCCGGTGCCAAACTGCTGGTTTCTGATTTATCAAGACTACTTGAAGAAGAGGCTACCCCAAATTTTATAGTATCAGGAGACTTCAACATGCTTCTAAGAGGGCCCTATGAAGGAGACAAAATAGTTGAAGAACAGTCCTGGGTCTGGGGGATTCCACACCAGGAAGCAAGTAAGTGGGGCAAGCAAACCAGCACAGCAAAGAAGCTTCTCAGGGACCTGGAAAATCTGAGTCTGGTTGCATTGAATGGGCGCTTCCGGGGAGATTGCCCACCAGCAGCTACGTTCCACAGCGTACTGGCAAACACAACAATTGACCACACCTTCTCGTCATACTCCCTCTTTAACAAAATAGTTGACTTTAGGATAGGAAGCTCAGACTATAGTGACCACCTACCACAAGAGATCACTCTGGATGCTTATGGTACCGCATCTACTGAGCGACCAGTCCGTTTAGGCACGGAGTACACGACAAACTTGAGAAGAATCAAATGCAAAATGTCTAACTTGGAGAGCTTCCTGCTCGAGACAAAGAATCTCTGGGAGGACAAAAAGAAGGATAACAAGAATGTGATTGTAACTTGGGCTAAATTCACTGAAATCCTTGGTACACTGCATACAAAAGAAGAAGGGAGGGACGTAACCAGAGCAGCTGCGGCCCGACAAAGGTCTCACTCATCATCGTTGAGCACGCAAGACTGTCTTCTGAGAGGAGCTCAATTAAAAGAATTAAAGCAACTAAAGAAAGGAATAAATAAAATAATACGAGAACTTCACCGGGCAGGGCCAGACACTAACCTCCTAGTCGAGCTCAGATCACTAAAAAACAGCAAGAAAAAACTTATCTGGGAAGCACGCCGCGAAGCCACAGAAACAGCATTGTCCAAAATTCTCCACGATGCGAAAGCAAAAAATAGCAACAGGTTCTGGCTCACACTGAAGAGACTACAGACCCAAGGGCCCCTGGAGTAAACTCTCACATCACCGAAGAGGAATGGTTTAAATACCTTTGTGATCACTTCAATAGCGGGCCATCAATTAATACACAGGAACCCCTGGAGCACAACAGGGCCGGCTTAGACCCATTTAAGCAAGATGAAGAGTTCAATCACGGCTTTACGCTAAAACAAATTAAGAGCAGAATCGCAAAGGGCAGAACCGAGGGTGCACCAGGCCCCAACGGGATACCACCGATCCTATACAAACGAGATCCAGATTACTGGGCATCAGAACTCCTACCACTCTTCTCGCACATCATGGAAACAGAGAAAATACCGGACTCCTGGAAGGGGTCCATTATCTCTCCGATACACAAGAAAGGCAGCAAAAACATCGCAGGAAACTATAGACTGGTCGCATTAATAGATAATGATGCCAAATACTATGCAGGACTGCTGCTGGAAGAACTTAAAGAATGGGCAGCGGAAACGGCATCCATTCCAATCAATCAATCAGGCTTCCAGAAAAGCATGGGCACATCGACAAACATACTGGCACTATCACTTCTAATAGATGCTACCAAACATATAAAAAAAACCCTATACTTATGTTTTATAGATTACTCTGCTGCTTTCGACAGCATTGACAGGAACAAACTCTGGGCAAAACTCTTCAAACTGAAAATTAAGAGTAAACTCCTGAACCAGCTGATTCTACTACACAGTGACACCTGGATTCAAATCAAGCTAGGTGCTGGAGAAAGTATATCACGGAGAATCCCGACAACCAAGGGTCTGAAGCCGGGGTGCGTGCTGGCACCGATCCTGTTCAACCTGTTCTTGGCAGATCTCTCGCCAGAACTGGACAAGTGTAATCACCATGCCCCGAACTTCGGAGGCTTTCCTCTTTCGAATTTACTCTAAGCAGACGATCTGGTTCTGATTAGCCGTACTCCAATCGGTCTACAACACCTGTTGAACACCACGAGCAACTTTTCCAGCAGTAATGGACTACGAATTAATCTGAGCAAAACTAAAGTGATGGTTATCAACCGGAAAAACAAACCACACCACTTTCAATGGGATTTGGAAGGGAAGAAACTCGATATTGTCAACGAATTCAAATACTTGGGCGTAATTCTGGACAATAAAGGCACGTTCCTCCCACAAAAAGCATCTATAAAAGGTAAAGGAACACTGATGGCAGTCGCACTAAAAAATATTAAACAAAAAATAAGCGGCCCAAGTTTCACCCCCTTACTATAGGTAATTCGAGCAAAACTCCTCCCAACCGTCACTTACGGAAGCGAGTGCCTCAGAGGGAGAGACGCCGACATTCTGGACAGGACAGTAACAAAGGCAATGAGAATCATTTTTAACCTTCCACGCTATACATCATCAGCCCAAATCAGGCTAGAGCTCGGCCTTCCAAAACAACAGATTGCACGAAAGGGGCCCTATCTGAAATGCTGGTACAAAATAAAAGGAGCAGAATCAGGCTCACTAAATGAACTTTTATGGAATGAACTTAATCGGAAAAAAGACTGTGCAGCTTTGACTTACTTAAAAGACTCCTTGGCCAGCTTGGCCTTAGAAGCTCACTGGGGCACGATTGGGGCCCATAAAACCTTCAAGGATCTTGCCAACAAAGAAGTAAAAATATTGTCCAATCTCAAGGATAAAGCCTCCCTTTCAGAAAGAGCACATGGATGGTTTGTTATTCAGAGCTATAACAGCTGCTCCTCACAACCCTATCTGGGGACTGGATTCCCCAGGACCAAAAAAGAAAATTTTCTGCACTTAAGGATGGGCATTCTACCAACACTGACGCACTTACCGCCATGGAAACGGCCACAATCTATAACATTGTGCAGACTGTGTGCCGAGGTAAAGGAAGACATTCTATACATTCTGTGCACATGTAAATGCTTAGATAGGGAAAGAAGATCCATATTAAAACCTGCCTTTAACAGACTACGTATAAGATCATGCAGACAGGCAGTTAAGCTTTGATGGAAAGGACATTCGGCTGGCCTGCTGTCTAGTTTGCTTCCTGGATGTGGTGGGAAAAAAACTAAAGGCGGAAGAGAAGGAATATAACATCACTACAAAGGACAGTAATCTACAACCTCTTGAGCACTTTTAACCTATCAGAAGGATATACATATTTTAATAGTGTTTTTAACTGGAAAAGTATTAATTGACTGTTTCATAATTTTAATCTGATGGTCATAAATACAAAGTCCTCTCCCCCACAACAAATTTGACTCAAAACAAATTACGTTTAAGGGAAGAACAATGCCACCAGAGACTGTGCTCATAGGTACAAAGAACTGCTGTAAGAGACTTGATCTGATAGATCCGGAGTGAAGAGAATTAGTAGATGGCCTCAGTATCTTATGTGAATGTGATAACAATGTGATAATATTGTCTGTTTTATCCAGTTATATACATATTCTTTGTTTTATTCTTAATGATCTCTTTTTTTTAATGCAAAGGTTTTTATTAACTAAGCATATAATAAATATTACCTTACCTTACCTTACCTTACCTTCAAGTTCACAACCTATACTAGAGATCACACCACCCCAATTTTACCATGGTACAAAGCTGAGTGCATGGCACTAGGTACTCTGTTTGAGCGCAGGGGATGCCAGCAGTACCACCATATCCTTATATAAAACGATCTGTGCTGTGTTTTCCCCTTTGTACAAAGCAGCACAAAACTTTGGTTTCTGTGCCGCACTGAACAATTTCGTAATTGCCCCTCAGTATCAGTAAAGTTGACAAAATAACAATGAAATGACACCACATAAAGACAATAATAGTTTTTTGTAAGGTAAAGTTGCAGGGCTCGGTGTATAAATGCTCCAAAATATGAACATTATTGAACATCACAAATGGGAGAGACCAATTGGCAGCCATTAAATATAATTGGGAAAAAAGCATTGCCAATTCAAAATAGTGTTTAATGTGATTTTATTAATCAACGGTTGCCCTCATCCTCCTGGACCTCTCAGTTGCCTTTGATACCGTCTCCCACCGTACCCTCTGTGCAAAACTCCACGACATCGGCATCCACGACAAAGCCCAAGAGTGGATTCGCTCTTTCCTAAGCGGACAAACACAGAGAGTCAGACTCCCACCGTTCAACTCAAAACCCACAGAGATCAGCTGCGGAGTGCCTCAGGGATCCTCCCTGAGCCCCACCCTCTTCAACATCTACATGGACATGCTTGCAGTCATCATCAGAAGCCACAGACTTAACATCGTCTCCTATGCCGACGACACCCAGCTGATTCTCTCCCTCACAGAGGAACCCACAGCCGCCCAGAGCAACTTCCACAATGGGATGAAGGCAGTCGCCACCTGGATGAAGGACAGCTGCCTCAAGTTAAACTCAAACAAGACCGAAGTCCACATCTTGGGCTCCACCCCCTCTGCCTCGGATGACTCCTGATGGCCCGCAACACTCAGAGCCACCCCTACACACACGGACCAAGCACAAAACCTCAGCATCATCCTGGACTCTTCGCTCTTAATTAACTGCCAAATCAATGCCATCTCATCCTCCTGCTGCCACACGCTCCGCCTGCTTTGTAGGATCTTCAAGTAGATCCCAACTGAGTCAAGGCAAACGGTCACCCATGCGCTCGTCAGCAGCAGACTCGACTACGGCAATGCACTCTACACCGGCACTACACAGAAACTCCTAAAGAAACTGCAGAACATCCAGAACGCCTCTGCCAGACTCATCCTGAGCATCCCACGCCGCAGCCACATCACCGGACAACTGAGAGACCTTCACTGGCTTCTTATAAACAAAAGAGGAGGAGGTCCTTCTACCTCGCTGCAAAGACCTGAAACTCCTTGCCTCTGCACCTCAGGCAATCATCATCATTGCTGCAATTCAGAAAGGACCTCAAGACCTGCCTCTTCGACTGAAACGCAGACCCCCCCTCCCCTCTCATCACCTTGAGACCCTAACGGGTGAGTAGTCATGCTTTCCAAGAAACTTGATTGATTGATTGAACAGCCACTACACTCTAGTAAGCAACCCAGATGTTATTCAATGTTTTGACCCTCTATTCTACCCTCTATTCTAAGTTCTACTGGGTCTCTATTAGGAAATAAAAGTGAAACTGGCAAATGAGTTTGAAATTAACCTTATCTTATATAACTTATTCCACAGCTAAGACAAGTAAGCAGGCAGCACCCCCACAGGAGCCAAGGGAGGAGGTACGTGCTCAAAGTGCTTAAAGTTTCTCTATTCTTCATTCCTGTGCCACCCTCTGCTTAGCCTGCAGCAAGTGCCCAATGAATTGAGTGCCCTTCTTCTGATGTATAAATGGCTTTCCCTTTGTATTTCATGTTCTGCTATTTGGAAGCTCCACCACATACTTCCACACAAGTTATTTTCATTTTTCAATGATAGGCTCAGAATGAAACAGCAGTGCAAGACCATAGCGACCGTACTAGAACTACACTATGAATGCCCACTTACATGCACTTGCTACCCCTGACGAGGTGTTGAAGCTCTTTTCGGCAGGTAGCAATCTACTCCTGCCTTATCATAAAAGTCGGTCACTGGTGGTTAGCACTGAGTCCATTTACCATGGATTTTGTGTAAGTGAGACTCAGGTCAAAAAAGCAGGTAGGCAAATCCAAAATGTCCTGGTGGACTAAATTGCTGAACCCATTTGCTACAGTGACCTTCAACTGGATACCTAGAGGGCCCATTATGATAACGGGCGGATCGCCACCGCCCGTATGGCGGTGGCGATCTGCCTGCCATTTCCCACCGCCCGCCTCACATTTCCCCACCGCCATATTAGTATGGCGGTGGGGACCCAGGCGGACGGAAAGACCGTCTGCCGGTTTTCCGCTGGTAGGCAATCCGCCCGAGTGCCTACCGGGCGGAAAAGGGCCATAATATGGTGGCGGTGCCTTGCAGGCACCGCCATCCATATTAGGATGATGGCGGTCACATGCCTTTCCATGGCGGAGACTCCGCCATGGAAAGGCATGCAGAGAATGCCTTTGGGGGCCCGTTGCGGGCCCCTGGGGGTGGGGGCTGCACTTGGGGGTACCCATGGTACCCCCAACATTGGCATGCACAAGGTGGCAGGCACCGCATGGTGCCTGCCACCTTGTGCATGCCAATGCACACAGTGCATTCCCAGCATTGTGGCGGGCGGTGCTGTGCGCATCACCCGCCACAATGCTGGGAATGGAGGATGCCACCGCCACGGTGGCGGTGGCATCCTAATCGCTGGTGCGGGACCGCCGCACCACTGGAGGCCGGTCCCAGCACCGCTAGGGTGGCGGGCGGTCCGTCCGCCATCCTAATAGGCCCCCTAGCATCAACACTTTAAAAAAAATATATAAGCTAACACCATGGAGGGCATAGACAGGCCTACATTTAAGGAATGGATCTAATAATACTGCCCATCACTGCATTCTTTCCATTGAATTAATTTAGTTAATTTACTAGAATAACCAGACCATTATTTCAGTGAAGGACAATCGTTATTATCCCCAATCTACTTATTTGAATCCAGTTAAGTAAAACTACAACTTCGTACTTCACGCTATATTAAACCCACAAAAATGAGTTATCCAAATACCAAGAGAAACCCCAGATCTTTATTTGGAGTACTTGATCTTGTTTTCCAGAAAAGAGCTATGTGTAAAAAAACATATTTTTGAGAAATAAAAAAGAGCTTTTAGCTAGGAACTTCCTACTCCTCGACTGGTCAGCAGGAAAAGTGTGGCAATTTTTTCTTCCTATTGAAAGTTTGGGGCAGACAGAGAAACTGGTAGCCAAGTCATTTTAATTCCTTACAAAGCAGTACTGGGTGGTTGTGTTGCCTACCCCCACATTAGAGAGGATATGAAGATAATTCAGGCATTTAAAGAGGTTCCCAAGGACAACCCAAATAGGAGCTTCAAGTAGATTTTATCATCTTCATGAACATGTTTTTCAGGTTAAGCAATCCGTAGAATGTATGTTAATACAACATACCTGACATAATTAAACATAAATTAAAATAGCGTATAAAGCCTAATAAAACCAGCTTTAAAAGATTCATCATAAAATGAATTGGTTAAAATATGGATTTCTCAGATAGTTAAAAATATCCTTTTGACCATTGTACACGAGTTCATGCTATTATTATCGCACATCTCACACTAATTACATCCCGATCTTAGGCATTGCTGAACTCCACTGCACGTTGTTTTGCTGTGTGGAGTCTATTGTTTCAAATCCATATCGGTTAGTAATGGTTATAGGAGGAAATATGACCATACATTCACAACTTACTCTGTGCTAGCAGGACAGAAGAAATATTTTCTGGTTAATCCACGAGATCTGCATCGATTGATAAGTGCCACTAATGGCAAGTCTCCCAGTCTAAAATTAATATGCAATGACATCACATTTAATGATTTTGTCAACTAAAATATACTTCATGATTTAGGTCATATTAGCGTAATATCTCTTCTGAGTTAAGTTCATTGATTGACGGCGGGATCCACTGGCACTGATTTTTGGGGACTGGCACTTAATTTTCCTCATAAGACATTTACCGAGAGCAAGAGAGGGGAAAAACATACAAAGGAAAAAGAAGCAGGAAGAAAAAGACTTGAAAACCATCAGAAAGGGAGAAATCAGGAATATAGAATAGTGAGATACATGGGAAGGAGGTATCTGGCAGCGCATTAAAGAGGTATAAGGTGATTTCAAGACTACGCAGCCTCAGCATTCTATACACCGGCATTTAATAGTGCTGGCCGCTTAGTTTGCTGGTTTGCTGCTATCGCTGGAGAGGGACTCCCAGTACCAGGAAGCAGTGTTGTGCCCAGGAGGGGGGCCTAACACACACACCGCACAAAAGTACACAACGTCTCCCCCGGTGGAGGACGCTTAGTTTGCTGGTTTGCTGCTATCGCTGGAGAGGGATTCCCAGTCCCAGGAAGCAGTGCTTTGCCCAGGAGGAGGGGCCTGACACCCGTACCGCACAAAAGTGCGCTACATCTCCTGTGGCGCAGGCCATGCCAGGGGGTAAGTAGCCAGAATATCGAGTATTTAATATCGTTTTGACATAATATCGAGTAAAAAATATCTATGTATATAATATTGATTTTGTGTGTTGTAAAAAATATCGTTGTAAAAAATATCGATTGTTAAAATATCAATAGTAAAATATATCAATTTAGTATTTTTTTTATTTTGTAAAATGTTTGTAAATGATATAATTATTGTTAAATAATATTTTTTTTTAAATTATGCTAATTTTTAGGACGGGATGTTGGGTTTATAGGGGATAAGGCCGGGCAGTGTTTTAAAAAAAATTGTGAAAAATGTCAAATTTATGTAAAAATTTTAATTGAATGTAAAATAGTTTTTTTAGGGGCGGGATGTTAGGTTTATAGGGGATAAGGGTGGGGAGTGTTTTAAAAAAATTGGGGAAAATTAAAAATGTATTTAAAAATTTAAATTGAATGTATAATATTTTTTTAGGGGCTGAATGTTGGGTTTATAGGGGATAAGGGTGGGGAGTGTTTTTGATATTTGAAATTTAAAAAATTTAAAATTTTACATTTTTAAAGAAATCGTAATTTTTTTTAGGAGCGGGATGTTGGGTTTATAGGGGATAAGTGTGGGGAGTGTTTTAAAAATTCAAAAATTAAATTTAAAAAAAATGTAAATATTTTTTAAATTAAATTAAAAATTTAATTTTTAGGGTTGGGATATTGGGTTTATAGGGGATAAGGGTGGGGAGTTTTAAAAGTTATTTTTAAAAATTTTAATAAAAAATGTACAAATTAAAATTATGTTAAAAAAATATATAAAAGAGGGATTTTTTATTAATAGGGGATAAGGGTGGGTATTTTTTGTTAGTACATTTTCAAAAAATTATACCATTTTTGGATTTAAATTAAAAATTAAGAAAAATCAATTTATGAGTGTAATATGGCATTTATTGAGTTTAAGGGTGGATGAGTGTTTTTAAAATGTATTGTTCATATTTTTCAAAATGTAAAATTTATTTTTTAAATTTGATTATTGTAGTACTGGGATATTGTGTTTATAGTTGTTGACGTTGACTATGTTTTAAGTTTATTAAAACTTAGGGGCCCATTACGATACCCGGCGTAAAAAAATCCGCCAGGCATGGAAGCGGCAAAAATCCGCCCGCACACACCGTCTGAACACCGACCACGCCATTACGATTACACAAACCGAAAACCGCCATCGGCGGAAAAATCACACAAAATACCGGCCTCCATCGTCCGAGTCGGAGTCAAACCGCCCGCCACGGACGGAAACACGCACGACAACACAAAACCGCCCGCCCTCACGCCCGACACACCGCACGTGAAATTACGATCGCACCGCCATGAGCGCGGGTAAACTACAAATATACCGCCCGCCAGCGCAAACAACGCCGATGAGAATCGACACGGCAGAAGCCATGGCGCCCACGTACCTGCACAGAAACCATCCGCTCACAAAACCAATAGCACACAACATGGCCAACAAGTCCACACAGCAAGGCACGCACAAATACACAAGCACAGTACACATCCCGAAAACACCCCCCCTGGACAAACAAAAACTACAAAGGCCAGAACCCCAGACGCAACACACCTGAAAACAACAGACCATGAGGACACACCCACATAGGTAAGTACAAAAGCAGCACTCCCACAGACCACAACCCCTTGCAACATTGCAAACCAGAGAGGAGAGGAGAGGACACAGTGACACAGCAAGGACAGCAGCACACCACAGAAACGCACACATCACAACCACCACCACCACCACCACCACCACCAAACACCTGCACCACAAACCCCCTGCACATTACACAACACATACCGCACCAGCACCACAAACACCATGGCACCACAAAGAATGCCCAAGTTCACGCCCATTGAAACTGACGGTCATGGTCGACGAGATCATCAAGGTGTACCCACAAATCTATGGGAACATGGTCCAGCACACACCACTAGCCACCAGAAACAGAATGTGGAACCGGATCGTAGACCAGGTCAATGCAGTAGGGACCCTGCCCAGGAACAGAGGAGAAATAAACAAACGTTGGAATGACGTCAAGAGCCTGGTCAAGAAGAAGGAGGGCAAAAACAGAGAGCTGGCTGCCGTCACTGGCGGAGGGAATCCCGCGCTCTTCAAGACCTTCAAAGCGTGGGAGGAGAAGGTGCGAGTCATAATACATCCGGAGATCCTCGCCGGATTAGCAGGGGAGTGGAGGCTGGTAAGTACAAACTAATGTATACCAGCACACCGCTATGTACTCACATGCACTACCACCATGCCACAGCTCCCAGGGACAAACACCCCCATGTCCAGCACACAATACACAACACATCACACACACATGCAACAGACACCACCACACACAGCCCAAACCGAACAACTGTAAGATACGTGGGGACATGTGTACACTCAGCCAGCCACGTAACCACCAACAGGTCCCCAAATATGCCAGAAGCGCCACAACGAGCACCCACCACACCCATGTGTCCGCCACAGCTGCACTAACCGACAAGTAACAGGTAAGTGGCAGGAACACAAAGTGCAGTGGGTGGGACGGTGGACAGCCCAAGTACAACACACACCAGGCCCCTAGTCCCACAGCACAGCAAGGAGGAGCATCCCCACACCCCACAGCCACGTGTCAGCCACCGCAGTGCACAACGACAGCCGAAAGGCAGACATCACGGTCCACAGCAATTGGTGTCAGTGGGTGTCCAGCCACCCCCACGACCCACAACACCCCCCACCCCCACAGACCTGCAACATGGAGCACCCCCGCTTAGAGCCATGTGGCATCCAGTACAGTGCACGCACGAACAACTTGCAGGTGGGAAACTGGACAGGGCTGGATTACTGGAGGCATGAGGACCGGAACACGACCAACACATGGGACATGTCACGTAGCAAACGAACACGCAGCACCGCCCACCGTCACGAACAAGTGAACAATGTGCACACGGACATGAACAACAGACTCACACCCCACATGACCCATCACAGACATAGCAACACCCAAGGAGCCACGTCTGCATGCACAAGCCACACTGAATATAGTACCACACGGCAGCCACTGTGCAACTCATCACACACAACCGAAACACCATTGAAGTCCTGTCCATGTAGCCCCTACTGCCTGTCAACCACACACCCCACAACTACGCCTATGTAAGACAAACAACACTAGACGCAACAGAGCGGAACAACATAAATGCACACGAACACCACTGAACCCATCAAACACACAGACACACCATGCACATACAACATACCATCCATCCCATCCGTCAGCCCCAGTCTCATGAAAGGCATGTCATCCGCACAGCTGCCACACATACAGCAGTCACGCTAAGATACATGCCCATGACCAACCATGTGCCAGAAGTCAATGAAGCGCACGCCACACTGTGAGCAACAACACACAACATGGGCCACACCCCCCGAGCACTGCAGTGATGCACATGGCACAGGGCAGCACGCACACCAAGGAGATGGGACAACTGCAATACGTTGGCTGGCACACAACCAACACTCACTCATAACGATGCGTCCAATGCCATGTCCAGTAATCACAACAGACAGCAAATATGCAGGCCATGTCAGGCATGCACACACCTCAGACCATGCACTGTCATGCTGCCACAACACATGTCACGTTCGGCACCCATGGCTCACAGCATGTACCCCAAAAGCATATTCCCTCCCAAATGCGAATCTGGGGCATGGCCCCCATGTTGCCATATGCGTTCCTAAGCGTTCCATTTGAACCCCAAAAGCATATCCCCTCCCAAATGTGAATCTGGGGCATGGCCCCCATGTTGCCATATGCGTTCCTAAGCGTTCCATTTGAACCCCAAAAGCATATTCCCTCCCAAATGTGAATCTGGGGCATGGCCCCCATGTTGCCATATGCGTTCCTAAGCGTTCCATTTGAACCCCAAAAGCATATTCCCTCCCAAATGTGAATCTGGGGCATGGCCCCCATGTTGCCATAGGCGTTCCTAAGCGTACCATTTGAACCCCAAAAGCATATTCCCTCCCAAATGTGAATCTGGGGCATGGCCCCCATGTTGCCATATGCGTTCCTAAGCGTACCATTTGAACCCCAAAAGCAAAGTACAAACCAGACCCAGGATGGGCCAGGAGCCCGCATACACCAGAGTCACAATAAGTAGGGGCACAGCAACACACCCATCGGCATGGCCAATCCGTCCCATGCCACATGTGCACAGCACACAGTCCCATTGCCAAGCACACACAACTACAAATGCTACAGCCACACACACGCCTCCGGGAAACCCATGTACGAGATTGCACGAACTGTTAATGTCAGACGACAAATACATACTTCGCCAGGTGCAACACAATAACAAATCTCATTCTCTCCACAGGTGACGAACTGCTGGATGCTGGGGATGGAGCCAGCAGCCAGCACAGCCAGCCTACAAGCCCCCAACGAGGACACACGGATCTGGAGGATCTGTCCTCCTCTTCGGACACAGACCACCAAGCAGGCCCATCTGGTGTGGCAGGGCCCAGCCGCTCCCCAGGACCCCTCCTACCCACCAACCCATCATCCAGGGCTGCTGAACATTCCCAGCCCCCTGCTGCCACTGTCGTTGCGGCCACACCCACGGTCATTGTGGCCACTACCACTGCCGCAACCGCCACCATCGCCGCACCGACCACCACCGCCGCCACCACCACCACATCTTCGCTGGCACCAGCCCCAGCGCAGGTGGTGGCCCGGCCGACTGGATCCACCCTGGGAGCCACAGCGAGGACCGTGGTGAGCAATGTGGCTAGTGGGCAGGCCGGTGGCAGCAGGACTGGTAGGAGGAGCAGGGTCAGGGAAACGCCAGCCTCCCTGGGAGCCATGCCCTGCCTCAAATGGCCAGAGTCCTTGGGGCCTATGAAGAGGCCCAAGGACAATGGGTCAGGTCTGCTTCAGACACGCGTGAGGTGCTGGGGGTGCTGAGGTCCATGGACGCCCGTATGGGCCAACTCGTGGACCTCATGGGCCAGCTGGTGGTGGCGGTGAGGTCACAGCCAGGGACAGCAGCTCCCCTCCGCCACCACCTGCCGGGGCGCAGGGTCGAGCAGCAGTGTCCAGTTCCCCTGCGTCCACAGCCAGTGAGCACACCTCAACCACCAGCATGTCGCAAGCAGGCACCCCCCCTCGCAAACGTGGAAGGGGCTGTCCGAAGTGGAAGCCGATCTCCCGGGAGGACTTTGCACGCTCCAAACGCAAGTGAGGCAGCCAGCCAGCCTTCCGCCAGCCTTCCTTGACCAGCCACTGCATTGACTTGGACTACGATCCCACTCCACACAGCCATCTGGATGGCATGTGTGTGTTGGACTATGGACATAGAACCAGTGGGTACACCCTGAGCATCACGCAGCCATGACCGACAGCTCATTGTCACTGCACGCACCACTTTTGTCATCACCTTACACACAATCACATGTCACAGTTTGAAATAAATGCAACTCTTACACTAACTGCTGTTTGTGCCCTGTGTTTTATTTGTACGGAATACAACGGCCACCTTGGGCGGAAAGGCACCTGATGCGTGGCATGGCAATGGAATCCGGAGGGCCTGTAGGGACCTAGGGGTGGGAGACAGAACAGGAGCACATTCAATGAGTGTGTCACACACCCATCACACAGTACATGTCAACAACTACAAGCAATGTACACACATCGCACAGAGCAATAGGGCACAATGCCACAGCCACCAACAGTGGCATACTACCCTGGCCATGGAGCGTTGACACATAGCACGCAGTGAACAAACGGCCACCCTGACACAGCACACACACACCTGCACAGATACAGCCACATCAGCCGTCGTACATGGACACTCACCGTCAAGTGAAGTAGCTGGCGATGAGCTGCTGCCGCACATTACCAGCTTCCTCCTCTCCGCTGTCCTCCTCACTCGAGCTGTCCTGGTCTGCGGGCTGGGGCCCTGGTTGATCTCCGTCATCCACGATGAGGGGGATCTGCTTCCGAATGGCCAGATTGTGCAGCATGCAGCACGCCACCACTATCCGGCACACCTTCTGTGGGGAGTACGCCAGCGCACTCCCGGTGCGGTCCAGGCACCTGAACCTGGACTTGAGGAGGCCAAAGGTACGCTCGACCACACGTCTGGTCCTCCCATGTGCCTCATTGTAGCGATCGTCTGCTGGGGTGCGAGGATTCCTCAATGGACTGAGCAGCCATGCCCCATTCGGGTACGCAGAGTCACCTGGGTGTGAGGGACACAGAGATCCGTTGCTATTCCAACTGGACAGGGGACAGCATCGCACAACCAGCACGCTACACCACTCCACATACTCACCGACAATACAGCCACGATCCTGTTGCAGATTGGACATCAGTCGTGGCAAGATGCTGTTGCGCATTATGTGTGCGTCATGGGCCGAGCCTGGGAACTTTGCACACACGTGGGTGATCACCATGTCCGCAAGGCACACCACTTGCACATTCAGGGAGTGCGTGTGCTTCCTGTTGCGGTACAGGTGCTCAGTGGCCTGTGGTGGAACAAGGCCGACATGTGTGCAGTCAATGGCTCCAACGACGTGTGGGATTCTGCCAAGGGCATAGAATGCACCCTTCACTGCCGCCAATTCACGAGCCCTGGGGAAGCGGATGTACCTGTTTCGGTACAGCATCATGGCTGCCAGTACATCCCTCAGCACCTTGCTGAACATGGGCTGGGACATCCCTCCTCCAATGCCCACTGTGTGCTGGAATGACCCAGTGGCGAAGAAATGCATGGCGGCCATCACCTTAGCCGTGGGGGTGACAGCAGTCGGATGACACCCTGCGGGGACGGAGATGGGGTTCTAACATGGCACACAGTCGATGCAGGGTTGGCCTGTCCAGCCGAAACTTCCTAATAACCTCTGTATCGTCCATGTCCGCCAGCAATTGGTATGGGCGGTCAATGTTCGGTCTCCGCCTAGGGACAATGGCAGAGGACACATGTCAAAGCAACACAACACATAGCAATTTCGCATACACATCACTGACATGACTGAGCAAGCACATGAGCCACAGCCCAGCTGTCAAGCTGGGACGGCACGGCCACAATACACTTACACAGGTCTCCCAACAATGGCAATGGCTAGTGATACAAACCACTGCCATGTGCATGCACATGGGGATCTAGGCCCCAATGACTTGCGGGCGTGCTGATGGGGACTGACTGCATATCCGTCAAGCGGCAACGCCACGGCAACATGAATGTCTGCTGAGCATGGAACTGCTTCCGCGGCTGGATGAGTATGGCACACAACGACGACGATGTGGGCACAGGCTGAGCGGCCAAAACAAGTGGGACCTGTGGCACGAGGGGATATGAGACAGTAGTAGGTGTCAGCACTGCACCCTATGTACAGCACTATACGGATCACACCTCCCGAAACATTGACAGGTGTCCACATTGACAGCCCCATGCCAAGACGGCTGTGTGCTTGCAGTCACACGTCACAGGTGAGAGGTTACATTGCACGTGCCAGACGTACATAGTGGGAGCTGGCATGTGTGTGCATGTGTCTCCTGTTCAGGATCCACCAGATGGGCGCTGACTCTGTACTGACCATTGGACACAGCATGTTCCGTGGAAGGCTTGTGTGTGTGGGATGGTGGCACTGGATGTGCCTCCGTTGGGTGGGGGGCCATGCACAGGGCGGGTACGTCGATGATTGCGCATTGTTGGTCACGGTGGGTGCACCAACTAAGATGTGTTGCCCTGTGTTCAATTCCTATGTCCGCATGATGATGGACTGTAGATGTGGGCAGACTACACATTGGTCGATGTGCTGTCTATATGCATGTGCCTTCACACCAGGCACAGCTGCTCCTGCACATGTGACCCCTGCTGAACTCGCTGCTGGGTCTGTGGAGCTGATGCACCTTCTGCGCGTGGGGCGGACAGCTCTCCTCACTTCCCTCATTGCGCATGTCATGACTTTGCCGCAGGTGACATGGATCATGGAGGGCCCACATGTACGCGTGGGTAGGCTACACATGATTGTTCACTGGTCGCCACCCCAGTCAGTGTTTCGAATGGGAAGGTTGTCGTGCTGGTGGTATGTTCGATGTGGCGGATGGGCGGGCCTAGGTGCGGGCTTACATTCCGGACATGGGGGTAGTTGGATTGGCGACTAGTTGCAGTACACACGGGACACGTCTCTTCCTTTCCACATCTGGGTCATCCCTTGTACTAACTGACAGTGATACAGTCATCTTCGCCCCAGCCCTCATGTCCTCCCTCGCTCCCCCAATATGCATGCTCACCTGCGAGGCTAGCGCTTGCACAGGCAGCCCCAAGCTCGCACCAGAGAGGGCAAGGAGTGTATGTGTGGGTCCAGTTGCACGAGTGGGCTGTCTCAGGGTATGATGTGTGGCGGGACGCCGTCCACCTGCGTGGTGCCCCAAATGGAGACCCGGCCTGCATGGACTATGCATCACAGTCTTCGCCTTCCGGGTCCGCCACCTGCGACACCCAGTGGCTGTGGCTGCCCTTGCGGCCAGGCCGCGTCCGTCTGTGGCTGATGGCCCACACATTCACTCTTTGGCCTCTCTGGGGAGGGCTCGGGGGTGGTGGCGCACGCGCTTGCACTTAGTCGCAATGGCATGTGGCGTGGTTGGTATGATGGGCAATGGATGGGATGGTGCGAGCCACCTCCCGTGACGTCAGTGCTGCTCGTGCTGTGGTGCGTCCCCCTACACTTCCATTTGACTTGTGCCATGCTAGACGTTGAGGTTCTATTGCCTGCGTGATATGACCAGGAGGAGCGCGAGGAGACCTCTCACACACCATGCTCCACTGCCATCCCGTGCCCTGTATCGCCTGTGCGGATTGACTATGTTGGGGTTACACCTGGTCGACTGGGGCTGTGTGTGTCTTGTCAAGGGGCATGGCGGGCGCACAACAGGATCCAGCTTGTCCACAGAGGGTGGGCTGAGGTGCGCCTGGTACCGCTTTGTACGTGTGCCCGGCTGCTGTGCACACACGTGTTCACTTCCCCCCGACAGGTGTCCTCTCACAATGCCCAGGGAAGCGGTGGTGTACTGTTCATGAGCCCTCCCAACACGGCGTGCTCCAACTTGGCATGTGCGCATCTACCCGTCACACCCACCCACCTGAGCACTGCGTCCATACGACTTCACACGACACATGTGTGTCTTCCACAGTTGTGCTACTCATTTGCGTTGACATCCAATACCAGTGGACTACATCGTCATGTCACGACTGCCGTGTACTTCACATACTCTCATCCTCTCTCATTCGTACTTGTGAAATGAGTCAGCGGAGACAGTTTTGGTTTCAAACATTATATTGAGTCTTCTGTCCTCTGTGATGCAGTATAGTGGACACTACTGGCAGCGGAATACATGTTGAGGATATACTGAGCATGATTGCAAATGGGATAGGGTGTGGGGTTACATGTGATTGGCTGTTGCATGTGGGATGTGGGCTTCAGAGTGACATCTGCTTGGCCAAGGCTGTGCTAATGTACATTTACGTATAGCTGCGGAGCTGCGGACTTTGACACAGACGGTATACATGTAGCCTACCAGACCGCTTGGCATCATGGGCACAGTCCATCTCAGTTCCATGTGACAGGTTTGCTGCGGTTGTTCCTCATGCACGCGTGCATGTGAGATGACATCAGGGCATGTGCTTGCGTGCATGCAGCGGCGTGCCACTTGTTGTTGCACTGTGGTGGTTACTGGACATGTCACAGTCACTGGGGTCGTGTTGTTGTTGTATGCACTTGTCGTCCATGCAAAGGTCCTGGTATGGGATTCCCGGGGCGGGGGTGGGAGGGGTGCAGCACCCACAGACTCCAGGCGACCTATTCATGTCCACTGAGCGGTGTGTGTGTCCATGTGCGCTGGATCCATGTTGTGTCCTGGTTGTTCGTGCAGTTCCGTCCATGTGGGTGCGATACACAGAGCCCATGCCACTGCCTCCCACGATGCATGCGGTGTTCCTGGATGTGATGGGGAACAGTGTGCATGTCCCGGTCATATCCGATGTCATGGCGATGTCGTTGATGGTGTGGTTACAGTTGCCGGTCGTTTGGTATGGCTGTTGTGGTGGTGACTGGCCAGATCCGTGCGGAAGCTAAGCATGGGTGCGGGGTTGGACATCATAGGTCAATCGGGGAACCTGCGTTGTGGTCCGACGAATTTACAGGTTGTCAGGTATGCGATGCCGTCCAGCAGGGCTTCCATGTCATTGGTGGTGTACATGTTTGCCAGCCAATGTAGCGGATGGTGGCTGTCAAGGTGTTGTTCGTAAGTTGTCCCTTGGAGGACCATGATGGGGCATGCTGGGTGACATTCGATGTAGCTGTTCTCGATGATCCGTCGTGTGGAGGCACAGTGGTCCCATTTCAGTGCGGGTGCGATGTTGGCCACATACGCCATGCCCCCATAGGCAGAGCAGGCCCTGTCGTGTGCGTCCAGAGGGAGGAGTAGTGGTAGCAGGTCCGCCTTCAGACATGCCGGGTTGGAGAGGCATATCTCCACGGGATGCTGGTAGGGACACCTCCGACAGTAGAAGACGGGCATGACGCAGCTGAACAATGTGATGCGGTAAGTCAGTCGGTAACTTACGTTCAGCAGGGACAGGAGATCGCATCCCAATATATGAAACAGGTTGGTTTTGTACAGCTTGAGCTGTTCGGGCGTAGTTGGGTAGGTGTGTTGCGGTTGCCATTTCGCAGCGGTGCGTTGTGGTGGCGTGCTCCGGCTGTGTGTGCAGTCTGCAATGTGCACGCTCCGGGGTTGCTGTGAGCTCTGTGTAGTCGTAGGGAGACAGGACTTGTGTTCTGTTGGCTTGTTTGGAGGACACGGGCCCTCATCCCACATGCTTCTCAGACAGTTCAAGGTCAGTGATGTGTGACTCCTTCCAATTAACTTGCATGTGGCCGACATGGGGGAGTGTTTTCTTCTTTCTTCCCCGTCCGTTGTGTGCTTCTGTGATATGCGCTATCTGCCCTGTGGTCGGTCTCCTCGGCATGCCTGTGTTGGTCTATTCTTGGACAATGGCTGTATTCACCGGCTTCTGTCGTAGGGCTGTGGTTTCGGAGTTGGAATGGAAGGTCATTCAGTGCTGTCTGCTCTCCCTTATGTGGCCGGCAGGCTGCCTTTCCGCTCTGCGTTGGGCCTTGTGTGTGAATGTTATTCTTGGGCCACCTGTTGTCGGTCCCCGGGCTCTTTGGTGTTCTGTTTTATATGTCTTGTTCATATGTGCAGGGTGGTATGGGTGTTTCAGTGTGGTACTGGCGTTCCTCTTCCCGAAGGGGCCCTGCTTCTCCTAGTTGGTGTTGCCGCTGCTGTGTGCTACGCCATGTTTGTTACACTGGGGTGTGTCCTGCTGTTGCGTGTCTTCACTGACATGTGTGCGTCGGTTGTGTGGCGTTGGGTGTTGTCCGTGAATTGGGCGTTGGGGACATGTCTGTGGCAGGCCTGTCACGTGTCATGTGCGTTCGGGGTGGGGCTGATGTGTGTGCTGCTTGGTTGTGTCCCTGTGTCTGTGTGCGACGCATGCATGGCGCTGCGGTTGGCCTCTGCGTTGTGCGCATGTGTGGCGGCGTCATCGCCGCTTTAGGGCCGTGACGGGGTGGTTGGTTCCTAGTCCCAGGTGGTGTGTACACATGTGTTACGCGATGTTACGATTTGGCCTGTGTGTCATATGTGGATGCAATGGTGGATGTGTAGTGTACACGCGCTGGTGGGGGTTGTCCGCTTTTCCGCCCTTGCACTGTGTGCGCTGTTTGCGTGCACTTGTTGTGTGTGTGCCTACCTGCGTCTCCGCGGTACGTTGCGTCCTTGGTGGTGCATCAGCAGGAGCATGGGGAGGGCCTGCAGTGCTGGATTCATGCTCGGGGAGCCGCTTCTTCGTTGTCCGTGCTCGGCGTCCGTGTTACCGCTTCGGTTTGTCGTACGGTATCTCTTGGCCGTGGGTGCCGTTTGTTTGCGGCATCGTAATTTATGCGCCGGGCGGGACGTGTTTCGTCGGACGGTGTGTGTCAGTTGAGCTGCGCCGCTACGTGTACGGGCACACTTTGATGGCGGACGGTGTTGCTGGCTTGCCGGCGGTGTTTGGCCTACTTTTCGCATCGTAATTGGGCGGGCGTGTGGACTGCTGCGTGCCGGCGGTAACTGGTGGTTTTTGCATCCGCCAGCACGGCGGTTGTGCTTCCGCCCGCTATCGTAATGAG